>JAWWEW010000041.1:17115895-17159066 GCA_035583185.1 Anabacerthia variegaticeps
CCTTAAGAGAAGCAGGTCCTTCCCTCCGTACAGCCAGGACAGCAGTTTCTCTGATAGGCCTCGGCTCAAGAGATAAGGGCTGGGCTGACACAGAGAGACCTGATGTCCTCCAAGCACACGAAGGGAAGAGAGAGGGAGGAAACTCCCCATCTTATATACCCCAGATTACGTGAAGGAAATGGTGTGGAACACTTCCTTATTTATCACCTGGTAACCAAGGAAGGAGACTAAAACCAAGAAAACTAAACCAGCACAGAGGGGCACAGAAATGGACACACTACTCAAGGAGTGTCCTCACCAGTGCTGAGTATAAGGGGAGAATCACTTCCCTAGTCCTGCTGACCACACTGTTTTTGATCCAAGCCAGGATGCCATTGGTCTTCTTGGTCATCTGGGCATGTTGCTGGTTCATGTTCATCCAGTTGTTTACCAGTACCCCCAGGTCCCTTTCCAGTGTATCACTTCACAGCCACTCTGTCCCATGCCTATAGCACTGCATGGGGCTGTTGTGACCCAAGTTATGGATGGGGCACTTCACCTTCTTGAAACATAAACAATTGTCCTCAGCCCATCAATCCAGCCTGTCCAAATCCCTCTGCAGAACCTTCCTACTCTCCAGCAGATCAACACTCCCATCCAGCTTGGTGTCATCTTCAAATGGAAGTTGCCCTTGATCCCCTCATCATTTTATGAGTTTTAACAACAGCTGATGCAAAACAAAAGTTTCTTGGCACTTTCATATATGAAGAGACAAGAATACCTATATAAATATCACTTATCTGGTGACTACACTCATTGTGTTTAATTCTCTGGATTAGTAAAATATTTCTATTGTGATCCTATGTAAAAATTCATATTCAAAATAAGCATTCACCAGGAAAAGTGGACAAAATATGTGAAGTCAGCCTATAGGACTTTTGTAAAACACTAGAAGTGCTTCATAACCACTGTATTTCTAAAGCTAATGTAACAATGTGTGAAGTGTAATCATTTGTCTAGTTATCATTGTCAAGTATTATGTAATTTGCTGTAAAGACAGAAAGGAAGGTGAGCGAGACACGCTTTGGCAGGTAATTTTAAAGTACAGAATTACAATCCATTACGTTCCATTAACAGTGAACAACCTTATTCATAATAGATTGTTAAGTGCCAATTATTATAAGTTCTCTGCTTATTAATTGATGTGTGTTAGCAAGCTTTTTTAAAAAAAGATGGAGATTAATTTGGATTGGCATGCTGATTCTTTCTCAGGACAGAATATGTGCTATGAAAACTACCATTAAAAAAATTAGGCCCCAGTGATGTATTGAAGCTCACCATAAATTGCTGTAGTAAATATATACTAACATTTGCCATGGTAGCAAAAATGTGGAAATATGGATAAAAAAGGTCTTCCAAAGTGTGCTCACTTCTGGATAGGCCTCTTCCTCCATATTCCTGCCCTGGATAGATTTACTAGATTTTTTTTTCCTTATCTTTCAGTCACGAGCTCAGGTTCCCCACTTCAATGAGGCAACTTTTATCTCAAAAATTTCCAATGTAAGGTTAAATTAACCCTACAGCTTTATCTGTGTGCTGTAGTCCTCTTTTGAGATAGAAACCTTCTTTATGCTGTACCATTCTGTTTGCCTCTGAGCAGCCCAAATTTCATTGAAAGTTTAAATGTTTTGCTTGAATTTTTTGAAGTAACATTCTCAAGGTTTTTTCTGCAGGAAGTATACTGTTTAATTTAGAAATTCACCACAAAATAATCAACCAATCAAATAAACAAAAAACAAATGTAAAATTAAAGGTAATATCCTGTTACCTTGATCCTTCTAATTTTTCATTAGGCCTACAGAAGAAATACGAGCTGAAGGAGCTGATAGCTGTTATTGCTAAGCCGCTCTCCATCACCTTTGAAAAGCAATGGGGAACAGGAGAGGTGCCTGATGATTGAAGGGAAGCCAATGTCACTCTAGTCTTCAAAAAGGGTGAGCAGGAGGACCCAGGGAACTACAGGTCAGTCAGTGTCACGTAAATCCCTGGAAAGGTCATGGAACAACTCATTCTTGATCTTCTTTCTAAGCATGTGGACAAAAAAGACAATTGTCAGGAATAGGCAGCTTGTACTCACTAAGTTCACTAGAAAGTGAATCCTTTGTATTCACTAGAAATTTTGCTTGACCAATCTGAGAGCCTTCTGTGGCGACATGACTGGCTTGGTAGATGAGGGCAGAGCAGTGGGTGTTGTGTATCTTCATTTCAGAAAGGCTTTTGATGCTGCCTCCTATAGGACCCTCACACATATGATCAAAGGCAGGTTAGATCAGTGGACAGTGAGGTGGTTTGACAACTGTCTGTATGGCAGAGCTCAGAGGGCTGGAATCATTGGTGCAGAGTCTGATTGGAGGCCTGTAGCCAGTGATGTTCCTCAAGGCCAGTAACAGGGGACAGGGCACACCCTCAGCTAGTTTGCTGATGATACAAAACTGGAAAGAGTGGCTGATACACCAGAAATCTGTGCTGCTTCAGTGAGACCTGGAAAACTGGAGAGCTGGGTAGAGAGGAACCTAAGGAAGTTCAACAAGGTCCTGCAAGGTCTTGAACCCACGGAGGAATAACCCCACACACCAGCGCAGGCTGGCGACTGGCCAGCTAGAAAGCAGCCCTGTGGAGAAGGACCTGGGAGTCCTGGTGAACAACAGTTAACCAAGAATCAAGAGTGTGGCCATTTGACAAAGAAGGCCAGTGGTATCCAGAGGTGTGTTAGGAAAAGTGTGGCCAACAGGTTGAGGAAGATGATCCGGCCCCGCCACATCTGGAGTAATGTGCCCAGTTCTGGGCTCCTCAATCCAAGAAAGACAGGGAACTACTAGAGAGAGTACTGTGAAGGACTATCAAGATGATCAGGGAACTGGATCATGTCTCTTACAGGTAAAAGGCTAAGGGAAATGGAACTGTTTAGCCTGGAGAAGAGAGGATTCAGAGAGCGTCTCATAAGGGCACACAAATATTATTAGGGTGGAAATCAAGAGACTCTTTTCAGTAGTCCCTAGTGACAGAAAAAGAGACAACAGGCACAGAATTATAAACAGAAATTTCCACCAGAATATAAGAAAAAACCCTTCCTTTGAGGGTGACGAAACACTGGAACAGGCTGCCTAGAAAGGTTGTGGAGTCTCCTTCTCTGGAGATATTTAAAACTTCCTGGACGAAGATCCTGCACAATCTCTTATAGGTGTACCTGTTTTAGCAAAACACGTTGGAGAAAATGATCTGCAGAGATCCCTTCCAGCCAAAACTATTGTCTGATTCTGTGATTCATTCCCTGGAGAGAACCTATAGCTGGCACACTTACATGAAAAACATTAAGATCATGGTATTTCTACAAATATGTATTAGATTAAATAGAAGCTAATTTTCTTTTTTTTTATTTTTTCAGAAAAAATCTCTGAAATTTTCATGAGAGTTGTGAAAATGCCTTCTGTTCATCTTAATTGTTAATAATGATGTTATTAATACAGATGTCAACACATATAGTTTGGAAAATGAGCCTGTACCAGAACTCACTCAAATGTATCTATTTAACAATAGAATTTATGCTTGTTTGTACTGAAAAAGAAGCTCAATTAGTAGCAGTCCACAGAATCACTGTTTACATGACAGTGATTTTAGTTAATTTTCTGTTGGTTCTTTTCTTCTAACAAACAGTAGCATACATACAATTTTTTTGAACTCTCAGAGTCATCAAGATTTCTGGATGCATTTACCATTTTGCATCCACTGTCTTCCGTTCTTCTGTCTATGCATTACCCCCAAAAATGTCAAACTCTTTATGTAGCTCAAAATTCTGTGTTAAGCAGGAAAAAGACAGAAAAAAAAAAACAAGTATCAGACTTTAGAAATTATTGTTGTTACTAACAGTGTTTTAAGTATAGGGCATACTTACTACCACTATTCACTTTGACACAAAATGTTTCTTTTAATGGAAAAGTACACATGGAAAGTTCTAGAGGGAGCTCCCTCACATGTCTCTTGACATTTCATAGAGTCGGGGCAGGTTTTGACATGTAAAAATTGTATAGCTAGAGGGACAATTCCAGTTTTGCATAAGAACATTGTGGCCTCCCTCAGGTGTATTCCTCATTTGTGTGCAAGTTGCAAAGACTGTAGCTACAATTAATTTTACTGTGGATACTGATTCGGTAACACAGCTTTGATCTATTTATAACAGTTTGCCAAGCCAGTGGCCATGGTAAATTGTTAAGTCACAAAAATGTAATTAGCCTCTCATGCTACATGGCATAAAAATTCAGTTGTTAATGCTATTATTTTATTCTAAACCAACGTTCCTTTTATTCCAGAGTGATCATGACACAACTGCACAAAACACAGAGACCTAGACTTCAAGCATATACCCTGAAGCAATAACACTTAGTCCCTGAGGTTATTAGAAACTCTCTAAGTAGACATAAATCAAAGGTGAAAATTCATCAGTTGAGATTAGCTTTTTCTTGTTAACTAACAGCTATTATGCATGGCAGTCTGAGTATCATTCTCCAGTGTGTTACTGTACCTAAAATGAAGGCAGATTGGGTGACTGATGGATAACAAGGCTAAGCTCAAGTAGACCAAAGTTATCCCTGGAGGAGTTTGAAAGTGTTTAATGGTTTATTTTCATGTAAAGAAATTCTAAAATGGGAAAAAATGGGATTTTTTTTTTTTTGTAAGGAAAGAAAAGCCACCAAATTCTGAATTAAGAAAATATTATACCCTTTAATGGAAAAATATTGCAATTTACCAAATGTTCTAAATAATCAATTTTAAAAAAAACAAGACCAGGGAGTGAGCTACCTCAGATATATCAGAAATGTGTGGAGGTCTGCAAGACAATGAATTTAGTCCTATAGCTTGAACCTTACAGACGTAGATAATTTCTAAGAAATAAATGTGTCGGAATTTGGGAGGAAAATTGAAATTAAGCCATAAAATTAATTTAGAGCAACTAAGAAAAGCAATTGACTTTTCTGTGAGAAACCGTTCATGTCTTGCTAATTCTGACATTTTATACATGAGCAGGAAAGCATAAAATCTTTCTTCCTATTTGGTAAAAGTAAATCATGACAAGTAGTTGGCTGCAAAAAAAAAAATAGGTGAAAGAGAAGGATTTTCTGTAGCCCTGATTTTGTGGGTATTTTGAGCACATTTTTCTTTATATTATAAAAGTTAAACTCTTCATTTTTGTCCTAGGAAAAATTACAAGTTATTTGAAATGGAATTATGCACATGATAGCATACCTATTATGAATCAGAAGTTGAGATATTATTGTAAGGATAAAAGTATATGAAAGAGCCAATATAATTTAAATACAGAGGAATTAAAATATCAAGAAAATATAATGTTCAATAGTCAAGAAAAGTTAGAGACTTGAAAACAGATGCATATCAAATCTGAGGATTAAAAAAGTACCTGGTGTGTAAATACTCATTGTTGCTTCTGGTATAAGTGCATTTCAAGTTCTTCAGGGTGGCATAATGGTTATTCTAATAGTCCATTAATCTTCTGTTCACATCAAGCTTATCAATGTTTGAATATAACTTTTCTGCTGTATGTTTCTTCCTGTGATGTACTAGAAATACATAATTTTGAATCAAAGTGCTAAATACTGTGATTTGGTTTCAAGGTGGCAGTAGAAGCAGTTCTTTTGTGTGTGTGTGTGTGTGTGTATCTACAGTTTTCTGTCTAAATATCTGAGACTGAACTATTAATAGGAAAAAAAAAGGAAAACAACAACAACAACAACAACAACAACAAAGAAAATTAAAAAACACCAAAACCAAACAAAACAAAACCAGAAACAACATTTGGCGGTTTTGTGGGCTGCAATTCTGAACAGCTATTCTGAAAAGTCCAGTTGCATTGTTCTTTTTGTGTTCTCTGAAAGACCTACTGAAGACAAGAGCTCAGCTGAAAATTTTCATATTACCTTTCATAGTATATTATTATATTATTTCCTTTTCCAGACTGAGTGTCTCAGTAAATTTTCAAGTAAATTTTCAAGTGAGAATCACAGAATCATTTAGATTGAAAAGATTTCCGAGATCATTGTTAAATGGAAATTCACTTAGCTGAGGTGTCATAGCTGTAATCATCTAAGAACATTAATAGGCTAGTCAATTTTTCCTTTTAGACTTGATGGTTTTAATAAGGCACTAGATGGGTAACTATATTAATTCTTCCTAAAGAATAATTCATTGTTTGTTTTTCTAAATTCACATAAGCATAAGTGTTCACAAATGTCCTCCTTTGCTGCAGTCAGTCCTTCAGACAGAATGGCAACAGGCACCTTGAGATATGGGACAAGCCAAGAGACCAGAGATGACAGATGAGTCCGAGTAGCTGAGGTGGCAGGATACATTAGTGTTTCTCAGTTGTGACTATGAGTCAGCAGAAAACCCGAAACTACCATACGGACATCTAAAAAACATCATCACAGTTACTGTCAATAAACCTGAAGGCTCACAACATCGGGCCTTCAGAAGAATGGCTGAGGCATAAAAAATTTAGGATAAGAACACTTTTTAAAGTAAATACATAAACGAAAATAGGTATGCAATCTAAGAGTTCACAAGCCTCTCATTTTCTAGCATGAATGATATAATAGTATATAGTAAGTTTTTAAATTTAATTTTTCTGAAAACATTTTGTTGAAAATTTCCTCTGGAACTTCAGATTTTTCTTTTAAACTCTCACTGACAGGATAATTAATTCAAAAACTCTGAGCACAAGCTTATAATTGTGCCAAAAGCCATTACTGAAACTAGTGTTTTTTCATTATATTTATTATTTAAATGTATGTATGGTAGTAAATGGAAGAGCATAAATTACAACTCCATCCCCAGACAATACCATCTGCTGCCTTCCTGTGGTTCTTTCCGTGTCTAACACTTCTGTGAACATCATCAATGAGGCACACAACACAGCCAGTAGTCACTCTTGACTATGAACAGCTGAGGTGGGAAAGGAATATTTTTGAGATAGAGGAGATATCTCTACAGGGACAGGATGATGGATTTTACTCCTGATCCCATCATCAACTCAGTTTCATTTGAGACACGTATATTCCTTAGCTTATTTTTTGCTAAAAGAAAATATGCTACAATATTTTTTTAGGAAAAAAAAAAAAAAAAGATGTGTTTGTTATGGAAATGCTTTTTGAACATCATAATATTTCTTTTTCTAAAAACAAAATTTTGAATCAGAGCTCAATCTCATATGGTTAAAAAAAATAAATAAAAAAAAAAAAACCCTTAAAACTGTTTTCCATCCAAAGACATTAAAAAGAAGAAAAAGTAAAATCAGGTTAAAACATTTAATTCAGCTCTGCACTTTCTTACACAATGCTAGTTACTTGCTAGTGCTGTTCAATATTTTTTCTCAGGAATTATTTTCATTATATGCAGATTTTTATAGATATTTTGTGTTGGTGTTTTACTCCCTATGTCTACTCAGTACAGGTATTTGTGTTCCCAGTGGAAAATTCTTGTTTAGTAGAAAATGTAGAACTGAGAAAAATGCCAATTTTGATTCATTAATTGTAGTACAGATGGATAGCTGCTTCCATGGAAAGCTACAATAATATATTTTTGTTACATAATCTGAAAGCTCACGTTATCCTAGAGAAGTACCTTGCATTTGTGCAGTCTGAAAGGACAAGGAAATGACTAAGTTTTATCAGTTGATAAGGTGTAAATAGAAATACATTGGTGGAATGTACATGGAAATAATTGGTGGAAAGTAATGGAAATACATTGGTGGAGCTGACTCATAACTGTGAAAAAAACCAGTTTCTATATTTTTTTCCTATATTTTGTAGAGAAATAGACTCAAATGACTTGTGAAAGTCTCCTCTGTTTCCCTCCATCACTGACCATTAATTGTAAACAAATTAAAACATATATATTCAAATAAACCTATTTATATATCAGTGGAGGAAGAATTTGTTGCAATAATGTCTTCCATACTGAATGATCCAGTGGACCTTTGCAAAATCACTTTTTTTTTCAAAAGAAAAAACACAAACATTCAAAATACATTTAGGTAAAATGCCAAATAACAATTTTTAAGCAAAATAAAATTACCCAAAATCATGGAATCACAGAGCATACAGAGCTGAAAGGAATCCACAAGGATTATTGAATCCAACTCCTGGCCCTGCACAGGACCATCCCCAAAACTCCTATCATGTGCCAGAGAGTATCATGCAAATGCTTCTTGACCTCTGTCAGGCTTGGTGCTGTGACCACCGCCCTGGGGTGTCTGTTCCAGTGCCCAACCACTCTCTGGGTGAAGAACCTTTTCCTATATATTTTCAACAATACGGTCTAATTCCAACTATCTCATTGATCACTAAAAATGGGTTAACACTTCTATAGCACAATTTCTCTTTTTTTTAGCATACACTTGGATGAGACAAAATGCATCTCGTAAATGATTGTTTTACTTCAGTGCCCCCAAAGGACACGGTTTAGGTTTAGGTTAAGGTAGATGTCCTTTCTGTAAATATCTGTGGTTATGTAAGATGAATAAGAGCATTACTGATGAGGCAATGTAACAGCGCCTAACTACTTTTCTTGATCCAGATCTTAGCCTCTGACACTGTCCAGCAGTCAGACACACAAGATTCTGTTGCCTGAAGTACCTCCTTGAATTTTATCAATATGATTCAATTAGCTTGATAATTCTGGACATTTCTGATTTAGGTAAAGTAAGCATTAGATAAACAGGAAACAACTGAAAGCTGAAAGGAACTAATTTCTTATTTACGTAAATGCTGCATCATTTGTCTGTCTTTTCATATTCTTTTGCTGAAAATAAAAAAAAAAAAATAATAAAAAAAAGACAAGGAAATATATGCAACCAAAGACAAGTTATTGTTTCTAGCTTCTAATTTTTATTAGAATATTTAAGCAAAAAATAGAGTGGTTTAGCACTGTGGAAATTGGGACATAGAAAAGCATATTGAAAGTGTAGAAAACTAGTACAATAATAAAGGATGCTGGCTCTTTTTCACCTTTGGTCCTTGCATATTTTAGGCAGGTATGGATAATATCTTGGATTCAGAAACTTGTTTGTTTATTTCCAGAGTTTTTCCCCTAAGGCGGGTCTGACAAAAAAAAGGCAATTTTGTTTTCTCCACCTGATCAGAACCACTGTTTGAGTTTTAGTTTTGTTTGACAAGCTGACCCATCCATTCCATTTGTTACTGTAATGACTCGGAAGAAACTTAAAATGGAAGCAATGCAGTTGGTACAGCTGGTTGTTATCCTTTTGATCTTTTACAGTATGTCCAGTAAGATGGACCAACAAAGTATGATGAATCTCCTTATTGGCCTATAGTCTTGCAAGGTTCTTGCAACTTCACAAATATTTATGGCTGATTGAGTATATATGCACTGTTTAGATGTGCACTATTTCTTTCCTATAAATTAATTAAAAGACTGAGGGTTTTTGTCATAGATATTAGTTCTGGATTGATATTAGAAACTGAAAGTTCTGAAAATGGACAACATGGGAGAACAATGGAAAACAATTTATAACACAGGGATGACAAGCATAGGTTATTGTTTGTCTTGTCCTATGCTCTTAAAGAGTACACAGATAGACTGAAACCCATCATCTCCTGTACTAGCCACCTGTGCCAAATGAGTACCCTGGTGGTTTGGGTTTTGGTTTTTTTGGAGGGGGTGTGAAGTATGGCTATATCATACAACACATTTTGTGTTAAGGTCAAAAATAATATTTCAATTATAAAAACTTTATATATGAAGGACATAATGAAGGACATGTTTTTACTTTGACATTAAAAAAAAAAAAGTACCGAAATCTTCATCTTCTGAAAAGCTGGAGTGCAGTTAGAATGTTCTTGAGGAAGATATGCCTTAGTTAAATATACATAATTGGGCACAGAGTACCCAGTTGTTCACTTTTTAATGATCCACTATGCATTTCTGGCATAAATGTCTATGAAAATATATTTAGAAAATACTGGGCAAAACCACAGAGTACATGAAGATTAAGTCACTAGTATAATGCTCACAAGATTCTAAAAGAAGAGAAGGTTACTCACAATCTAGTCTACTATTACTGAAAGTGTCTCCTTAATTACACATTAACTGCATCAACCTGAAGATCAGCAGGTATGAATTTTTGAGAAAAATACAAGACAAATTTTATCATTAGTAGACTTTTCTTCTTCTCAAAAAATTTCTGAGTCACTCTTTTCTTTTAAAATATGATCTGAAGATATTTCCTCATTCTGATCATTAAATCATGAAATTCACCCAGAAGTTCTTCATGTGAAGCAGGAAGGAGAGTATTATAACTTCTATGTTTTGGAAGCTAACTTGGTATAAGATACCCTGGTCCCTACTTTCTCAGCCCTTCTTTCTCTGATTGGATGGCTCTTGTGGGGATGGGCAAACAGCAGAAGGACTGGGAAAATGAGGAAAGCTAGAGAAAATTAAGGTGCCTGTATATGATGATAAAAGGATATTAAAAGGATGAAAGACTTGAAAAGAGAGGAAATAAATGTAAAAAAGAATGAGATAGATAGCATAAACATGGGGAGAAATGATGCCTAACTGATGCTGCTATAGATGTAATGCTTATTTCACAGCTATGTCATTTTATAGTTTAGTTGTATTTTGTAAAGATGGGCAACGATAAGGTTTTAAATTTAGTACCTGAGAATAGAATATTTTTTCAATTACATTTTTATTTTCCAGAAATTATTCACAAAAAAAAAAAAAAAAAAAAAAAAAAAGAAAAAAGTGATCTATGGTTAATAAACTGATCTTATAATAAACTTCGGTGATTTACAGCCAAATAATCCACCAGCTAAGAAACTGACTCTTAAGATTTCATAGACTTTTGCTGCTTTTCATGTTTTACAGTATTTTCTTTTTCTCCCTTCCCCTGCTCACACCTTCCCCATGCCCAGCCCTGATTTTTTTATTTTCCAGGGGAATAAGGAGATAGCAGTTTTCTGTTGAAATGTATGTGCAAAAAAATATTCATGGCACAAGGGGACAAGGCCATCTGTTCATTTTCAGTAGGGACATGGTATGAGCATTTTGATTTAGTTCCACCACTGGACTCTAAAATCACAGACCAGAATATTCTTTTGATGCATGCAGTCATTTCTTGTAAACATGCTTCTAAGTGTTCCAATTATTAGTGTCTGGTTTCCTTGGCGGGATATTCTAGACCCTAGGGTATAAGCTGTTCTGCATCCCATTTGAATTTAGTATTCAGTTTTCACATATGTTGAGGGGTTTCTTTTTCCCTGAGGTGGAGAATTTATGTTCTTATTGAGTCAGATTATATTGATCATTGAACCCTCAAATACCTCTTCTTCTACACTCTTTACTCCAACATGGGGGACATTATTAATTGCTTCATAGCTGTTTACGGTTCTCTCAGAGTCGGTATGAATTCTAGTCAGAGAGAGTAAAAGTGATGATTTCTGATCAGCATTAGAAATTCTGGACTCAGTATAAAACAGTATAAATCACTGATTAATGAGTACATGACAAAGATAGAACAGCACGTAAATACAGTATGATAAAGCATAAATGTGTGAGTTACCATTTAAAATAAACTTTACAGTATTGGAGAATCCACAGTGTTATGACTAAGTGTTCAGGTTCCAGCTGGGCTTAAACCATGACACTGAGAAAATGCAAACAAACAAGAAAACAAAACCCAAAATGAGATGCTGGAAACTGCAAAACTCTCAAAGGATTATGGGGAAGTGGCTTGGCCAAACAACTCTTGATTTATTTATTTTTTAAATTTTTTTATTTTGAAAGGATCACCATCTGTCTCTGAAAAAAAGCTAGCCAAAATTAATGAGTTTAATGAAATGTATTTATAAGTAATATTTTCATAATATTTTATTTGCAGAAAAACAGTTGTAACAGTCTTGTTACAAACTCTCTATCAGTCCTAAATGTTGTCAGCTCACAGACTTCTGTCACAAAAGCAACATGATTTTTTTACTGTAGCAGGAAATTTTCATCCTTTTTGTAAAGTGTAATTTAGTCGTTGCCCCAAGACTAATTTCATGCAGGGATCATGAATTCCACAGGATGGGATAGGAGATTTTCTGATCAAAAATACATGCTCTAAGGAACCCTGCTAGATCAGGGAGATTGGACTAGAATACCTCCAATGATCCCTTTCAACCTTACCCATTTTGTGATTCTGTGATTCTCCTAAATAGTCAGTACACGCTTCTTTCTTTTGGACTCCACAGTAATATTTCCCTTGTTCCTACTGTTCCCATTGTTCCCAGTTCCTTACTGCCTGTTTAAACTTAAGAATGCCAAAAGGGCTTGAAATCTGTGTAAGAGAAGGGAGTTGCTGATCCTGGATCGTATAAAAGACCTTAATGTATACTGCTGTTGTGGAAAAGGGAACTGCTGATCTGAGATGCACCTTAGTATGTGGTTAGCCACCATAGCAGGGGAAAGGTGACCACTGAAGTCAAGATAAACTTGGTGTTGCGTTTGTTAATACAAGTGTATTTGGTACTGTATAGACATGGACTAATTGAAATGTTGGTTAAACTTTAGCTGTAGAGAGTGGAATATCTGTGGACTACAACAGCTGAACCAATGCAGTACTGAGCTAACACAGTAGGTAGAGCATATTAAAACAGTGGGATAATGATGTGGTTCTGTCAGATGCAGAAGTAACAAACGGTCATTTCTGATTAGTTTTGAGGACCTGACTCCCCAGAGGATCATTCTCAGGAAGAAAATATGATAGCCAAGGACACAGCAACCAGTTATCACCAAACTGAGAAACAAACATAACACTATTCTTCCGATATTTTAATGATAATATGATTTTGTGTTTGTAGCATTTATACAATTGCCCTGACATAATCTAATTACTTATTTTATAAGATCAATATGATTATATTTTCTACTACCATTCATTAACTATCTTATGGCCATGATTGCCAGTTATTACGTGCTGTTTTGTACCCAAGCTGAATGTTATTGAAGTTGTACTTATGTAGTTGTACTTATTACTGTGTTTGTGCAGGAATTCCATAAGCTTTCAATCAACAAAAACTATTAAATGACACATATACTTCCTCACACAATTAATCTCTTTCCTTAATGGATAAAAACTACATGCTGCTGAAGACTGCCCTGCTAAGAGCTTGCCCATTAAATTCCACTGCCTCTCTTCACAGTTCTACATTCAGACTGGCTTGCTTGTTGCTTTCTGACCTTAACTTGTGTCTTGCCATTAGTACTCAAATGCTTTCCAATAAAAGCTTCATTTCTGGGCTCTACATCTAATCTTGCTTCCTCTTTTGCAACATATTAATCCTTTTATTTTGCAGAGACCATCTCAGGTCTGTGACCATATAATAGTTTCTTATCAGGTTATACCCATCCATATTTACCTGTCCTTTCCACACATCTCTATTTTCCCTTCACTTCTAATCATAGATTCCTGAACAGATCTCCAGAAATTAGATACTAGAATCCTACTTTTTTTTTTTTTTTTTTTTTTAATAAGTCTCAATTTACACCATGTTACGTGCTTTCCTTAAAACTGGAGATCTTATACCCCTTCCAATCTCTGTCTAGTCATCTAGCTATAAAAATGTCTTTTATCATGATTTAATTCGAATAGGATAGTTTGCACCCTCATCTCCTCTATCCAATTTCTCTTGCTAGCTGGATAAAAATACAGGCTTGTCTACTGGTTGTTCAAGAGGAACAATCTTTGTGCTGCTGCTTATAATTCTGATACACAGATACCATGAGGCATATCTGTTGAGACCTGGCCAGAACATGCCCAGTTCAGATGGAGTCCTTAAGGAATGGAGCTGTGAAATTTGGATTTTCAATTGATGTATGCATTGCAAACTTTTTAAAACGTGTAATATTGCTAAACTGTCTACTTAAATAAAAATCTAGCATATTTGTATATTTGTGTTTGCCGTTTTGTTTTTTTTGTTTTTGTTTTTGGTTTGGTTTGGTTTGTGGCTTTTGGGTTTTTTTTTAACCATGAATGCATATTTAGAAACTGAATGCTCATGTGAATACAATTTAGCTAATTTGGGTTAAGTCATAAAACAGGTAGATAAAGGATGTTATTCTAAGAAACCCAAGAAAACCCCTAATTGCTGTAATTAGTACAGTATTTAATTACTTTAGCTGTTGTTAAAATAGTTGTGTGGTTTAATAAAATCACATTTAAATAAGGTGTAAAACATCTTACATACTATACTGGTCTTAATTTGATCTGAATTTCTAAAGGATGTGGCAATATTTCCATATAATATAGTTTGTCCATAAGTGCTCATAAAGACAGGATTTTTAATCAGTGTAAGTTTCTATTCAAAGAACTGTTCCAGTCTTTGTTTGACATCAGAATGATTTGTCTGCACATTGTAAAAAGAGGGATTTGCTTTCCTGAGAAGTAGTAGTATCATGTTTTACCAAGATGACAACTGTGTTTGACAGATAGAAATTACTTTAGAAATTGGTATTAGTGTCCTGGTACGTAATGTTCATTAAGAAATCTCAAGATATTTTTATAAGGATAAACTCATTTTGCTGGTAAAAATCTAGTCTGGGTAAATTGATTCTGTGTGAAACACCACTATGCTTCTCTCTGGAGGGGTTATCAATCACTTCCCTTCTTATCAGTCTTTTTTTTTTTTTTTTTTTTTTCTTAGGGACTGGTTGTTTGTTGCTTGCTGGGGTGTTTTCAGAGGTTTTGTTATAGAGGATAACTACTATGCTACTCCCCGGTTCCATTTCACACAACAAGAAAAACTAATGAAAGAATGAAAGATTAACAAAAATGTTAATGAAAATGGAAGATTATTGCATGAAAACTAATGATATAAAGGGTTGTACAGATACAGTAAAACTCTGTGGTGTATACCTACAAAAAGACAAGAAAATTTATTAGAATAAGAACACTAGGACATTTGTGAGATGACATTTTAAGGTAGCTTCTTGGTTCTCAGCCGGTTTCCAAAAGTCTTTTGCAGATATGATTTAACTGATGCTGGCTCATGCTCAGGACAGCTATTAACTCTACACCCTTTCATGAATGAAGTTTGGAAATAAATATTTTCCATTTTGTTTTTAGGAAAAATACCATTTTGAGAACAAAAAAAAAAGAAAAAAACAAACTCATAATGACCTTTGATGAACATTATATCACCCAAACCAGGCTGATGCTAGATACTAGAACTAGTATTTTGTTATCAGAGTCTAAGTTATCAAAGAACTTCTAAAACTTAAATAAGGGAATGTGAGGAAGAGGAATCATCAGGATATATTTATGTCTACATATATGTATTTTCATAAGTACATAAATCAAGGAAATATTCTAAGACAGATGCACAAATACTTTTCATATGCAAAAAACCCCATTCATACATGTTTATACATCAAAAATTAACCCAGAGTCATTTACAGTTAATCCAATTTTGAATAGTCTCATACTCTGACAAAGTATCAAATTTAAATGGAGTAGCATACATTTGACAGAACTGATTTTACTATCTGTTTTAGCACTTTTAATATTTTTATGCAAAACTGTCTTAAAAGTTACTGTATTTTAAAATCATTTATATGCCTTGTGGGGGGTGAGGATTGTTATGGCTATTATCTGAATTGTTGGCTGATACTGTCTTGTGTCTGTTGCTGTGTGTGTACTCACTAATGGAAATCAGTATTTCATCTCTTGAAAGCTATCAAGAATGTAAGCTTTAATATTGTTTCCAAGCAATTAGCTGAGAATCACATAGAAAATAACTCCTATAAAATATAATCATGACACAGAGAAGTAACCTCTGAAAATGAATAATATCTAAGACACTGCTAAGCGGAACCCCAGCTGGTTTAATGTGAAGGAAGGACATTGAAAATTTGTCAAGTTCTGGGCAAACATCTGAGTTGCAAGTGTAAACAGACGCAGGAACTGAAAACAGCAGAAAAGATGTACTTGCAATTCAAGAATATACTTCACCAGAAGTGGAAATTTAACTTGAAAGTATCTTAACTTTGGTGAAAGGGAAGGAGTAGTGGAGAATTATTTTACTGAGAATTTATGTACTTTGCCCATTTCCTGCATTTTTGCACATATGTTATCTTGCTTTTTGAGTTAGCACACTACAGCTTCCAACTGATGTGCACACTTAATGAGTGGAGAGTTTTTATTAACTTTCTGACATACTGTTAATATTTTAGTGACTATGGGTTGTCTGAACACTTGCCAAAAAATAATGAAAGTGAAAAAATGTTTTCCCATGCTGCCACACAAAAAGTGTTCTTGTCAGTTCTTCCCTCTTTGACATTTGATTTTGTCTCATCCATGACAGAAACTATCTCTAGGTTTATACTTTGCTACCTACTGTATGTCTCTTTATGTGCATTTTCTAAAGAAACTTTACTATTAACAGAGAAGGAGCAGTCATTGCCAAACAATCTTCTAGTTACAGACAATAGTTATGTGGGACATCATAGAATGATTATTGATCTCCCTTTTATTTGTGTGACCAATCAATAAATATCTGTGATGAAGGCTCAGAGAAGACAGGTGTGTTGGATTAAGCTCTGTTTGCTACCAGATGCCCACCAAGCCACTCTATCACTCTCCCTGCTCAACACAACAGGGGAAGAAAATACAAAGGAAATGCTCATAGGCTGAGATAAAGACAGGAAGATCACTCAACAACTGCCATCACAACTATCACTCTAGAAAGAGAATCTATTTTTTCCACTAAAAATAGAGCAAGATGGTGAGGGGGAAAAAAAAATCAAACCACAAACAAGCAAAGAAAAACACAAACCAAAAAATATCTTTCCTCCACCCCTCTTTCTTCCCAGGCCCAATGTCACTCCTTTGTTCATGATTGTTCTATCTCATCCCTTTGAGTGGCAAAAGGAGATAGGGAATGGGGATTGCAGTCAGTTTGTAACACTTTTTGCCACTCCACCTTCCTTACATTACCCCCAGCTTCAGCATGGGGTTTGCTCATGAGGGTTGCAGTCTTTTATGAACTGTTCCTTCCCATGGGCACTAGTTCTTCAATACCTGCTCCAGTGGAGGTTCCCTTCATGAGGCACAGTCCATCAGAAACACTGCTACAGTATAGGTCCCCCATGGGCTACAGTTCCTGTCAGCAATCTGCTTCTGCTTTGGGTCTCCACAGTCTGTTGCTTCCCTCAGGGTGTCTCCCTCCACCTGCTGTGACTTGGGGTCTTCCACAGGCTGCAGGGTGGATCTCTGCTCCCCTGTGGACCTCCATTTTTTTTTCACCATATGCACTTTTCACCCTTTCTTATGTATGTTATCACAGAAGCATCACCAGTTCGTCTGACAGACTCAGCTGTGCCTTGTCAAGGGTGAACTGGAGCCATCTGGAAAAGGCTATGTCCCTCATGGGCAGCCCTGGTGGCTCCTCACAGCCTCATGATCAAAACTTGGACGCATAAACCCAACAGTATAGCGAGGATAATGTGCTCATGAACTTAAAAAAAGAATATAGTGAGCACAGCTATTGTGAAGAAACCATTGCATAAAGGGCACTAGAGAGAAGCCTTTACTTTAGGCAAATGACTGTATCAGTTGACTGTGTCAAGCAGCTATGTAAATGGCCTTCCCTAAAATAGCTAATAGAAAGTATTATCTTCTCCAGCCAGTTCGACCTGCATGCGAGTGTGAATATGCAGCTCTCATAAAAAAATGAAAAAAAAAAATGACAAAGTTTTGCCTCAAGAAAGCAATGGACTTGAGCTGGCTTTAACTCATATATTCCTTCCTGGAAACTGAGGATACTCAGCATTGTCATGGTGAGCTTGCAGAGACCAGTAATAGGAATCATGTCTGTATTTTGATCCAACTGTACTTTGTAATTGTTAGATTGTGTTTGTGCTGTATTTCATTATATTGTTGTATTTTTCTACAAGTAGTAGTACTGAGTTCTGACAAATAGCAATATATTATAAATTTAAAAATGAGAGTCAATCTTGGCAAAAACAACCCACAACTAAAACACTATCTCTAACAAAACCAATTATTGCATTTTAAATGATTGGAAGATGGGAAAAGGGAGAAAAATAGACTAACTATAACACTATTGCTACTCTGGCTTGTCCATTATAATAAAACCATTATATAACTCTTTAAAGTCTGACTTTTAACTTGAGTTAAGGAAACTGAATAATCCATTTATGACCAGATACAATTTGACCAGCCTACAGAGTGTTATTAGTGTGGTGATTCATATCTTCAATCACTGGACTTCATTACGCACGTCTGCGTATGATACCTGTAGTTTTTCAGGAAATTACTGAGAAGAAAATATTTACCGACTTAATTTATTGCAGTTTATTTCTTATAGCTAACAGTAGTACATTTTATGAAATATTCAAAAATTGTTTAAATACTTGTGTTTCTATAAAATATTTATTAATATTAGTATCAATATTTGTGATTACTAATATTTAACCCTGTGATTTCTGTAACTCATACTTGCAGACTGGACTGGCAATCCCTTACTTTGAAGAGAAAGATGGTGTGGCTTGAAACCTTTATTTTGAAAGAACATCCTGTTCATCATTTAGTGTTTAGCTTTGTTAAGCTGTGTCATATCAGATTAAAAGCAAGTACCAAAAAATGAATAGTGAAAGCTCCACTCTGCCAAACTTCCAATATATGATGCCAGTCACAATCAAGACAACCTGTGAATCTTGGACACATCTCTCCTAGTCACAAAACAATTTGGACTGGAGTCTTGTGAGAATGAATGTGTCCTTCATCCAGGTAAAGCACCAAATCCGTAGATACTTTATGGGCTGTAAACAGCTGATGAATTAACTTCCATGCATTTGAAATATCCTACAGAAAGGCTCCCTTGCTTCTCATAGTGCTTTCACAGATAACCCTTTTGCTTTTTAGTAATTCAAGGGAAAGTCTTTCCTTCATTGTACCACTGTGGTAAGATACAGTGTGTTGAGAGGAAGTCTAATTAGATTTGACTTTTTAATTGAGGAATGATAAATGCCCTTCACCAAATTTTGTAGAAATTGTTCATAGGTGACTGCATACATGATAGATTTTGTCCACGGCAGCCTCAAGATTGCTTTGAAACTCTTTTTGGCTACAACTAAGGGAATGCGAAATATTTTTATTCTTAATTTTACCAATTCCCCCTCTGTTGTGAATGTTATATATTCTTTGGCCTTATCTTCATTATTGATCAGACAGTTGTTTGTAATGCCAAAGCTCTTTATTGGTATATCTGTAAAAGTTTATAAAGTTCAGATTTGAAAAAAAAAAACCCATGCAAATAGTATGTTAATACGAAGAAATAATGGGGGAAATGATAGAATGATTATTTCTTCTAATGATAGAAGAAATAATGGGGGAAAAAAGTAGTTTGTTTTTAATTGAAGGCAAATTTCCACTGAACATTCCTACTACAACTGTGTTATAAATACCTCTCTGTCTGTTTTGCCAAAAAGAATGGAGGCAGAGCACTTCTCTTCCTGATCAAAATTCCTCTAAGTGACTAAGACCTATGCTCCCTAAGTCTCTATGTACTCTGTGAATAGTGGCAAAATTTCCACAGGCCAGCAGATCAATTCCTGAGTGGTTTTGCTATATATTCTCCCACATTTAAAAATCAGCATTTTCCACCACAGTTGCAATTAGCATATTCTGAGTGAGCTGGAACTAGCAAGTATCGTAGAATTGCCTCAGTTTCCCCCCTTTTTAAGTGTGTCTCATGCTGAAAATGGCCATTCGAAAGTTATCACTATTGGATTAGGGGGTTAAATAAATTAATTACCAAAATTTCTGTGTTATTAACCCAAGGAAGGGATAAGTATATGACCTACTCATGAACAGTTAGGGATATCTGTAGTTTCTGATTTTATTCAGCTTGTATAAGAATCTCAATTTGAATCTCAGGTTACAAAATTCATCACAGTGTAAATAGATTCTGTTTGTTAAACATTAGAATTGCAACTGCATAGTAAAATAATTCTATACTCAACAAAATATTTTTCAGCTCTGTTAAGTGGTTAAATAGTCTACTACCTGATGGAAAAAAAAAAAAAAGTTATTTGCTTGAGACGGACAATGGCAATTTTCCTGTTTATCAGCAAAGTAAGGTGTGAGACATATTTGAAGGAAAAGAAGGGCTTTGTATGAGCATCACATAGCTTTCTGAAATGTAGGATATTTGAGCACAGCAAAAAATGACAGATAAAATGTTTGAGTAAATAATTTTGCTACAACTGACATCCTGTTTAAATTACATATAAATTATGGCAATGATAAAACTAGCTGACAAAGCCAGAAATAAACATAATGCTCCTCAAGTGAAGTTATCATATCTTTAATAGCTATATCAAATGTGACTTAAAATTATAGTGAAAATGTTTAGTCATCACTTTTTGTATGTACTTTCTTCTTTCATCCTTGCTTATTAAAATACAGTAGCAGAAGCCATGAAAAAAAATCAAACTTCTTCCTTAACAGCCCAGAATAGAAATGTCATAAAAAAATAAGTCATTAGAATTGGAGTCTCGGAAGTAATGATGAACGAAATATTTGCAACTTAAAGGACTTGTGAACATCAAAGCCCAAAAAACCTACTATTTAGTCAGCTGAAAGTCTGTCTGTGACTGGCCTTCACCAGTAAAGCTTCTTCTGGGTCACATTGTATATGGTTTTAGGCTTTAAGTCCTGCCAAAGACAGCTGCCTGCATTCCTCTAGCTGTTCTGTGGAAATTCCAACACATCTGTCTGCTTTTGCATTGCTGTGCAAACCCAAGCCAGCCCATGCTTAAACTGCATCAAACCCACATTCTATAGCTGCATATCTGCCATAACTTTTCACTCAAGAAAAAACACTGTGATGGAAAGTGCTACCTTCCTCTGAGATATTCCCAAGAAGGCAGAGACCACAGTTCAGAATTTCTCAACTTGAGTTGTCTTGAAATGTCCTTTCATAGTGGAATATTTTCAAAAGATATAGAAGTATGTAGAGCTCTTGTGTATCAGAGATAATGACAGAATCATAGAATGGTTTGAGTTGAAAAAGACCTGCTGGCCATGCTGCTATTCATGCAGCCCAGGATATGGTTGACTTTTAGGGCTGTATATGCACATTGCTAGCTCCTGTCCAATTTTTCATTCTACAGTATGCTGAAGTCCTTCTTCATAGGATTGGTCTCAATCCATTTTTTCCCCATTCTGTGTTGATATTGGGGATTGTCCCAAGCCAGATGCCTTGAACTTGGTGTTTTGGTGTTGTTTTTTTTTTTAATTTCATGGCATTTGCACAGCCTCTTCCTCAGCCTCTAGATTATTCTGGCTGTCATCTTTCCCCCAAGAGAATCAACTAGAACACTCAGTTTGGTGTTATTGGATAACTCTCTGAGAATTTACTCAATCCTACTATGTCAAAACTTTTTTTTTTTAAATCCAAGGACCTGGAGATGAGGGGAAATTCTGGAGAAAGGAAGGTTTATGGAAGTTTATGGAAGGCATGGAAGATGATGAGACAAGGTAGTACTCAACTGGCCACACTTAAATCCATGTGTCCTGATAAGATGCATCAATGAGTACCCAGGAAATAGGCTGACTCTATGAGACCCTGCTTGAACAGGGGATTGAACTAGATGAACTGTAAAGTTCCCCCTCAAGTTCAGCCGTTCCATGATTCTGAGATTCAAAGCCAAGTAGATAAGGGCTGTAAAGATATAGAAAAGCTATTGGAAAACTTTAAACTGCCATTTCAATTCTACAGAACTTAAAGGGAATAGAAAATTGTCAAAATAGACTACAAGAAACAGAGATTCAATCAAAAACTGAAAACAGAAAGAAAAATTATCCCAAATCAGAACAGCTGAAGACAGAAAAACTGGAGATCACAAATATATCTTTTTAATACTGGGGTAGGAAACCTAAAACAAAGCTGAAATGTTCAAAAAATATAAAAATACGCCTGATTTTCCCATTGCTGTGTACAGTAAATGTGGTCAGAGAGACAGAGGAATTTCAACATCTAGAGTTGAAATTTGCTGCAGAAATGATTTATTTATTTTTTCTTTAAGAAATTTTCAAGGAAGATGTGGAGAGATGAATTTGTCTTTGAGCTAGGAGGTTAACTCTTTTCATTATGGCTCTGCAGTTCATTCATTTCATACCTTCATGGGTGATATACATTATTTTCAAAGACAATATGTTCTGAGATTTTATTTTGCATCCCTCCAAACCTCTTGGGTTTTTCATTGCATTTTATGTGCAGAACAGTAACAGGAGCAGAAATACTAATAATAATACCAGTAATGACAGTAATGATGTGGGGGAGAATCCATCTGAAACAAGCCTATGTATTCTTTATACTTTGTTCATTGTTAAGAAAAGTCACCATAAAATATGGTATGATTTTCAACTCTCTCACCACCATCTCTTAACAGCTTTGCTCATTTTCACATTATCCCACTGTTCCTATTATTATCTAATCCCAGACCTATTTGCTTAAAAGAATTTTGAAAACATCTGTTTTCTTCAGCAAATGTGAAACATCATTATTATAAAGATCCTTAGGCTCTGAGTCATACTGAAGCCCTATGTTGACTTAAATCTGTGGAAGTAAAGAAAAAGTTTGCACTTGGCACCTCCTGTATAAAAAAAACGTATAATTTTAAACCACTTTGTTTTTCTGTCTCTTTTTCCTTTTTCATCCTGTATTTTTGATGATCAGTGGTAGTTCTACTGAAGATCACAGATCTAGTGAAAGACTAAGATTTTAATGTACTTTGGCTTGGTAGAATATTATATATGAGTGGATGCGTAATGTCAAACTTTTTGAAGGACATTTCAGATGTGACCAATCATCTCTAAAACCATCCTGGATACGTTGCAGAACTGTACCTTAAAGCAAGATTAAAGTAATGGCTTGTGAGGCAGCAATAGTCACGTATAAAAAAATTTTGAGACTACAGTAAGAGAAACAAAATTTGATCATTTGCTTGGATTTCGTGTGATGCGCATAGTGAGAATCATGCAGTAATTACTTAAACACATGTCTATACTTCTCATGAGAAACTTTCACTTTTGTAATATTTAATAGACCTCCTGGGTGGAGTATAACAAATGTGTAGAGGAATAGTAATAAAATTTTGAAGTGCCCTAGTTGATTTGTTTTCAGGACCTCTAAAGCTATTGTTCCTGTTTCTACTCATGAGTGTTAGAAAGCTTTCTTCATTTTGCATGAGATTTCCCAGCACGGTCTCTTACTATGTTTGTGGACTTTCATATAATACTGTCTAGGAAGCAAAACCATCAAAGCAAGCACATAAGTTTCCATTAATCTAATTTTTGTGTTTTCTGTATGTTTTCACGTGTTCTGATTCTTTAATATATTTATCATCAAGGTTTTTAAGTGCTTCAGTTAATTTTGTGTGTCACAAATTCAATGTCCTTTTGACATTCTTGAAATCTTCTTTTTGCCATCAATTAATGAAAATAACAATTTCACATTTCACATGATTATCTTGAAAGCAGATTTGATCCTAAGGATAATACCCATAATTTATATTTAGTTTAATTCATAACACAAAACTATTTCCAGTTGAATGATATATTATTAACTTCTTATCCAAGAATAATTTATAAGAAAATTGCCTAATTACTTAATTAAATATTTGAGATAGAAACAAAATTAAGTCCAACTGAATAATATTCATGAAAGAAGAAAAATTCATTGTGCAAACATTTTTTTTTTTCTCTTCAAAATCCTTATATAGGAGTATATATGTGATTATAAATTGTTTGCTAGCTTTTATTGTATTATTTCTTTTCTCCAAGGCTATCCACTTGGCCTTAGTATCTCCAGATGTCTGGTACAAATTTTCATATAAATTTTTATTTCAAAATTATGGAACTTAATTAGAGAGAAGCTAAAGAAAAAGGGAAGTGTTCATCAAGTAATATAAACTTATATGTTAGACATTTTTCTTCTGACGTCAGTTCAAGGAATATACGAATCTAACAAATCCTGTGTACCATTTGTCTTTACATCTTATCTTCTTCAGCGCTACCCTTTCTTACATTTTACAATACTTACAAAATTAAATTTTAAAAAAAAATCATTTGAGGAAATTAATAAATAAATAACATTCTAAATGTATGGTTTTGGTCATTTAAGGTACCTTGGAATATCAGAAACACCTGCACAGGGCTGACAAGATACAAGCTAAGGCAGGTACCTGTATTATGAACCTGAACTTTAACCTAGGATGACTATACCAATTTTAGATAAATAACAAAGGTATATAAATCAGAATATGTGCCACTCTAATGGTATATATAAACTTGTAGCAAGAAATGCGTAACAGAAATTTTTAAACTGGTGAGGCTTCAGCAATTAGCTTGATGGGATAAAAATCCTACAATAATACTTCAATCAGTTCTATAATTACAATTTCTTATCAAGATTGTTCTTGTCCTCTGTGGAACATAATTTATCAGAATAGTGTTTAGATTGTGATAATTAATGCTTTCAGCCACAAATATAATTTAATACAAAATATAGAATAAAATTGAACTTTCTGCTCTACAGCATCATTACATCCACGGTGGGGTAAATTCAGTGCTTTGAATCCATTAACTTTTCATTGTGTTGTGTTATCATCCACTGCTAAAGATTAGCTACTGACACATTTATCAAAGGATGATAAATGAGCTGTCCTTTCAGATGTCTGATTATCTGACCTTTATTCAGTTAAAAGCACAAGGGGCTGACAGTGTTAAGTGCTTGCTAGTTTAGAATGAAATTGAACCCAGGAAATGATTCTTTGATACTGTCTTCAATAATACAAATTTATTCCATCAATTTATTTTTAAATTAAAGAAAACAAAATTTATTGTAACACTCTGTAGAAAACTCCTGTTTCCACACAAGTTTATTTTTAAAAATTCATTATTTTATGAAGAATCCTTAATCATAAAAGTTGCCTTTGAGAGAGAACTGTTTTATCATTATCTGCTGGACTGTAGATAGTCAACCAAAAAGCACATAGGGCTGCAGAATGCTTGCAAGTGTCTAGCAAAAATGTGTTAACTTTTATCTCTTTGCATGACATCCTGACAGCTTCTGCCATCTGGGTGACCACAATTTTAGAAATCCTCATCTACAAGTTCAACTATAGAATAAATCCACTAACTTCAGATAGATAATATTAAATGTTCACTAAACTTTGTTTGGCCTTGCAAAACCAGTGAATGATGGGTCTTTGATTATGCAAAGCTTAGATGCAACTTTTAGATTGCATCAAGCAAGTACAGCATAAAAATCAGTGTTGAATAAACAACCAAAATTGGTTTTGACATTCAAAATTAAATAAACTTTGCTAGAAATTAGAGCTTCAAGCTTTCAGTTTAATGTGATTTTTCACATTCCCCGAGACCTCTGCAAATAAATATTGTCCAGCTAAACTCTGTATTAAATACTGTTATTGGTGTGAGCCTGATGTAAATTACTGGGCTAGGAAACGTCAGTACAGCTTCTTGCAAAAAGATTTTGATGTGGTTTAACCATTTGCCTTGGCTGCTGCTCATCTCTGACGAAAGATGGCTAGACGAAGTGGTTATACTCTCCAGACTATGAGATTAATGCAGATGCATCCTTGGTATAAAAAGCTTCAAACTTAAAAAAAAATATGTAGTGAGTTACTGTGTTTACCATATTGAAGGTTATAGCTGGGTTTTCTTTTTTAGGTAAATCATGGTAACTGTATTGCCCTTCCAAGCTGGCTGAACATAAACTGTCCTTAAACTAGTATCCAAGATATTGAGATTTAGCATAAGAGCACACTAACATTCTTATCATCATGATTTACTACTATGGAGAAATCCCTTCAGAATTAGGCCAAGTCCATCTACTTTCACTGTTGGAGTGTACAGAAAGAAAGATCATATCTTTTTAAAAATATGCAGATGTGCTGATATTTTTTCAAGGTATTTTTCTTATCTTGGGAATAAATGTTAGAACTTTACAAGGCATGTAGTAAATACAGGGGTTTTTAAGACTGTAAATGGAGAAAGGCACAGCTGACTGACTTGTTGCTTATAGCAAGCCCTTTTCCTGAGGACAGATCAGTCCTAGGAATCATGTCCTTGAATTTTTAATGTATAAAACATTGTTAAGTTGGTACACCTGACTAAAACCTTTTTGCTAAAATGACCTATTTTAGCCTAAATGTAGTTCTAGTTCAATACAGAGATTGGCAGAGTGACAGTGAAGATAAAATGAAACTCTTATCCTTTCCTTTCTTTGTTTCGGGTTAGCGATTCTTGTCTGGTTTTGTACTAGTCTTATAGACTGATGCCATGACACTAGCTAAACTTTTAAATGTCAGTTGGTCAGCTAAGTTTTTGTTTTTCTGCAAATGTCCTTACAGAATGTTTTCCTCTTCTGTGATACCAGTAGATAGGTAGTGTTTCTCAGTACATGCCTACCTCCTGAAATTAAATTTAGAGGTTAGAGGTCAGGCTGAGTGCAGGATTAAATCTTCCATCCTTAGCTGTCTACACATGTCCACATCCCCACCACTGGTGAATACATTCCGTGGATCTAGATAGAGATTCAACATCTACCAGGGGTCCAGATAAACAGTTCTGTAAAATCCCTCAGCTAGAGTTCTGCTGACTATAGATGCAAGCTTAGACCTCAGATATGTTTCTGGATACTTATACCTGGGCATGTGCATCTAAATGTATTCATATCAGATTAAATCACAACCTCAGATATTTAATTGCACAGACACAGACACAGTAGGTTTTTTTGGTATGTACCCATGTGTTATTACTGTCTCTCCAACAAGGTATGGATTTCCTGTAGGGTTTCATTGTGCTTCATATCTGCCAGCTCTACAGGTACTGTACAGAGTCATCAAGAGAACTGGAAATTAACAAATCAGTAAATGAATCACGAAACAAGTGACTGTTTAAGTGGCCAAACAGAGATAGGATGAAACCCTTCTTTGCTTTCCAGTTATTAATTCTTTCAGCAGAATTAGTTCCCAAAAATGGGAAGTAGATTTTCACTAAGATTGGAGGGAAAAAAACCGTTTCATTTTATTTAAAATCAGAACTCTCTTCTACAGCTAGTTGTAAGCAAACCAATTTACATTTAGAAAATAATTATTTTCCTCAGAAATCCTCCTTAACATGTTATACAGTAAACCTGCAAGACATATTTGTGTTTTTTTGTCTTTTGTTTTTGTTGTTGTTGTTGTTTTTTGTTTGTTTTTTTTTGTTTGTTTTTTTTTCATTTTTTAATTTGTCCTCAATGAAGAATACATACAGATTTTGGAGTAAGAATGGTATTGGAAGAAACAGCATTCTATTTATTTATTTACCTACTTATTTATTTTCTACTTTATTTATCCTTATCACAGTATTACTCAAGTTACCTTCCTTCTTTTCAACTCACCTATCTTCATTTTATGACCGAATTTAGCATCAAAACTAATTTTTTTCATCAGTTTCCAAAACACAAGACACTTTCTCTTTAAAAACAATTCAAAGTTGACCTTAACAGTCTTTTGAGGCTGCTTGTTTTAGTTTGACTTTGGTTTTGGTTTTTTGAAAGCATTTTTGTGGTTGTTTTGGTTTTGGGGTTTTTTGGTTTTGGGTTTTTTTTTTGGGAGGGGGAGCTGTGGTGGAGTGGGCTGTTTTTACCATTATCATTATGAAGATAGAGCCTAAATGACTAGTTTACACTAAATATCTAACTTTAATGTAATTGAAGGTGAGATGAGTCCCACACTGGGAACAATAATCAATGGATAACAACAGCCTGTGGAAAATTCTGTCCAAATTAATAGAACAGAACAGACTGTTTCTGAAGTTTATCATGACAATATTATGAAAATACTTCTAAATGACTACATTGTTTTATAAACCTTCAAAAATAAAGAAACTGAAAGATGAAGAACATTCCAAACACAGTCCCTTGCTCTTGTCAACAGACATACTTCCATCAAGCAGAATTTGAGAAACTGAACATCTTAGTTTGATACTGATACTGATATATGCAGCAGCAACATTTAGAAAGAGATTTTGTCTGACAGCTTAGGGTGAGAAAAACAGAGATATTCACCAAGTTAACTGCAAAATCTCCAGCAGCCGGGCATATGCAAACCCAGGCCCATAACCTCTGCTGTCCCTGAAACTTGATTTGCTGTCTTTTCTTGTCTAGTATTAACCACTGACAGGCCACACTGCAGCTTCAAGTCTTCAGTTTTATTTTAGATTGTATACAATGTTGTAAATACTATGCTGTTTTATTTGTAAATGAGAAACTGGAATGCAGAGCTCATTTGCATTTCATAAAACCCAAGCTATTGGTAAACTAGCAAGTCACCTTAATTTGATTGCTAGCCTCTGTTCTCCATAGGCTAATGGATAATCAACAATAGGAAATCTTTAGAAATCTTATTGTACCTGAACAATGTTGAAATATTCAGAACTTTCAGATGTGACCTCATAAGTTGTTTAAAACATTTATCTGCCCTTCATTCTCCCTATGATGTGATTTACATGGCTGAATCATGCTTTCAAAATACCTTCATTTCAGTGTTGCTGGTGTCTTTATAGGTTTGCAAGGTCAGCATGAATACTATCTTTTCTTTTAACAGTCTGACTGACAGTGGTGCCATGAGTAATACCTCCTGGTGACAATCAAGTATATTAGTCTGTTTCCATTCCAGCAGACTAGCTGACAGTCCATCATAATCTATCAGGCTCCTGGGAAATACACAGGGATTATCTGTCAAACTCTTGAAAATGTTTAAACACCTAATTACAGTATTTAAATGTATTTATTGATTTGGATATTTTTTGTTCAACTCTTTTGGAATTATAAAAACAGTTTTGAATCCTTGCCCCACCCCTTATGATTTTCAGTCTCACAATCTTAGAGAGGTAAAAGTCATTTACAAAACAAAAGGACTACTTATTCAATTTCCTAGGTTACTAATGAAAATAATTGGTACTGTTGTCCAAGATAAACAGAAAATGTCCCCTTATTTATCCTCAGGGGGCAAAGAACTCTTTGATAATAGTATTGTATGTTTTTCAATCTTTGTTTTTCAGTCCATTTATGAATACGCATCCTACTATTTTCACTTAGTTTTTTAACAGGTATCAAGTATGGCTTTGTCAAATAATTTTCCAGGATCACAGCATGCAATATTTGCTAATTCTCTCTCAACTCCCAGCCTTGCCAGTTTGCCACAGAACAAAATTAAATTTTATTGACATGATTTGTTTGTGATTAAACCATACTAGCTGGTACTGAATTTATTTCCTGTGTATGGAATAATTTTTCTGATATATTTTTGAGGATAAAATAAAAACAAAACAAAAACAAAGCAACAACAACAAAAAAAAGGGTCTCAGTCTCCTTCCACTTTAGCAACAAGTACAGTTTTCTAGAATGTCATCCATTTTTCATCATTTCTTCAAAAATAACTGTTTACATCTCTACTAAAAGAACTTTTTTAAGTATTTCAAGATTAACTTTGGTACATCTATTTTGTTTGAAGCCATCTAAACTATGATATTTTTTTATAATCTCTTCTATGATTGTCACGCTGTGTTTGCTGACAATGGCACTAGATGCCTGCACGTCACAAGAAGTATCTTATTTTAACTATATTTTTGTTCAATAAGCTTTTTCTTTTCCTAGCTTAAACTTTAATTCAGTTAATATATTTTCTTCTTTTGAGACATGTTCTTATTAGTCTCACAAAACATCCAGATATGAAGCTCTTGTAATGAATCTAATTCTCAAGATAAAATAAAATCAGAGAAAAACTGATAATACAGAATCAGAGAAGACTAGAAACAGCAGAACCTCCAATGACATTTAGTGTTAGAGCAAGATTTTGAAACTATTCGCTTCTGAGAATGATGCTATCAGAACGATTGTCAGAGAATGCTGTTCTGGGGTTTAAATATGAGGAACTGACTCCATTCAAATAATTAAGGAAATAGCCTTCAGAGAGTCAAATGACTATAATAAAAGAAAATTTATATTAGGAAGACAGAGCACAAAATTGGGATTTTTGTTTTTTCACCATCTGGTACATTAGTGGGATGGAAACCAGGCAAATACAGATTTAGCTGTGAAAAAAAGATAAGTGAAGGCAGTATGTGAAAGTAACTGACTAAGAGCTAGAAAGCCTGATATGATTAAAGTTTTCTATACCTGTATAAGATAATGCCATACTTAAAATCTAATGCATAGGAGGTTAAATAGAGACGGAAACATAGAACTCATTGCTGAAACTGAAAAGAAAATGCAGGAACTGACACATGGAAGAATAACAATAACAAGGAAAGAAGATAGGTCTCAGGAAAATTTAAAAAGAAAAATGAGTGGAGGATTACACAGTCCTGAGGTGACTGATTTAGCAAATTAAAACGGTAAAGACTGAAAATTGCTTCCAGAATAACATGACTTAAGAGAGATTTGTCTAGGTGAAAGAATTGTCAGGGATAAGCTGTAGTTGTAGTAAGTTTCTATGCCGCTGTACCCCAGATTTTGTTATGGGAAAAAGGCATCTTCTGTGTGGAACTAAGAATTTATTATTGATTAATATTTTAACAGTCTAACAGTTGAGTTACCTACCACAGAATCGTCTCATTAATTATAGAATCATAGGGTAGCTCGAACTGCAAGAGAACCATAAGTATCATAGAGTTCAGATGCTTGCTCCTGCACTCTTAAGAAATGGTTCTTAAAAAGTGGCCAGCATTCATAGACAACAAGCACATTCCTGGAAGACCTTAGAAGCTTGCTCCTTCAGCAGTCCCTTTATAAATGGGGGTTCACTGGCAGTTTTTCTCCTATTGCCAATTATAAATTGCTACACAAACCTTCCTGATATATATATATATATATATTATTTTCTAGTGTTGTTCTCATCCCTTTAGAGTCCTTCCAAGTCCAAAAAAGGACCAAGATGATCAAGGAACTGGAGCTTGAGTCTGAGCTCAAACCTTGCCCCTGTCCAGTCAGATCTAGAATTTATTTAAGGATCAAGATTTTACAAACCCATCTGGAAAACATATTCTCATCTTCAGTCACCTTCATAGAATCAAAGAATCAGCCAAGTTGTAAGAAACCTCCGAGATCATCAAGTCCAGTCCTTGATCCACTACCACCCCGGTTACTAGACTATGGCAATACATGCCACATCCAGTCTCATCTTAAAAACCTCGGGGGACAGGGAATCTAGCACTTCCCTGAGTCTGATGCCTGATTACATTGCAATGTCTGATTACCTTCTTAGTAAAGAATTTCTTCCTAATATCTAACCTCCCCTGGCAGAGCTAAAGACCTTTACTCTGTCTTGGTTTTGATGTAATTGAGCTAAAGACAAATAAAATTCAAATACAACAAATGCTGAAAAACTGAAGTATTTCTAATGCAAACACATAATCATGTTTTCTTCTTAATGCAGTTGGAATGTATATATGTTGATATACAGAGGATGGTGTTTAATTTTTCCAGACTTTTTTTCACTCTGGAATAAGAAATTATTCTGTTATTGCAGTAGTGGGCTGTAATTCAAAGTGTCATAGACTTTTTTCTCTTTTAGAAATACCTGGAGGAGGGAATAAGCTTCACTTTGCAAAGCCAACACCCATCCAGCTTCTACAATAAAATCTCTTGGGGAAGACATAGCAATGGGATGGTATGTTCTTCCCTTTTCTAGTAAGTAAGGCAGTATCTCTTTTTGCATGGCCAGAGTTACAACACAGGCAGGTGTAGGACCAAGAAGTATTCACCTATCTGTGCTTGCAAGAAAAGGTTGTGTAAATCTGATTGCAATGGACATAAGTGTATTATCCTAATACCTGTGCTGCTCTGAGACACCCAGCACCAGTTTACTGTTTGTTCCATCCATCTGGTGTGTACACAGATGTCTTTCAGGGTGGTAATGCTGATTGCTCAAACCCAGAGGATGCTGTGCACCTCTGGATTGCCACTTAGTGAGGCTGTCGTCACAAGCTTTCTGTATGGAGCAGGGGCCAGTCTTACCCTGAGGGCTCCTCCTGCAGCAGTAACTTATTGGCAGGGTCCCGCCACTATATTGGCTAACTCTGGAACAACATCTTAGCATAGAGGTTGAAAGATTGAAAATAATTAAGTGTTATTCACATAAAAACAGATTTTTGCCAGTGTTCTTCAGGGCCTTTGAGAATATTTTATGCTTCTAAGCAATCTACTCATTTGAAGTTATTCAACATTTTACTATTCATTAACTAAGACATAACATTATGTTATGGAAGGTTCCTTTATCATTCCAGTTGACATCAGATAAAATAAAGTGTTTGTTCCTTAATACACAGTAACGATACAGGTGGGAATTAAAGTAGAAAGTTATATGCAATTAAAATTATAGGTGGAACTTAAGCAGTTCAGATATAATTGCCTAGGATGGAGTTTTTCCAAAATAAAGAATTTTGTTCTCTGTGAAATAAATATCCTTTATATCTCTAAAGATCACTTTTGCTCATGCATTTTGGTTTAAACCTTACTGGACAGATGGTATCACCAATACAGTAAAATCCATGTAATCAGTTTAATAGCTGGTCAACAGGGAGGGTTTTGTGCTTACGAAATTCTGTGGTGCATTTACCATGGTTGGCTGTTAGATGCCAACCAAGATGCTCTATCTTTCCCTTTCCTCAGAGGGATGGGGAGAAAATAAGATGGACCAAGATAAAGGCCATTCAATAAAGAAAAGCAAATACCTTCTACAGAAGCAGAGAAAAAAAAATGTATATTTTCTACTTCTCATCAAGCAGAGCTTATACACTTCCTCAGACGCAGCCTCAGTATGCATAATAGTTGTTTCAGAAGACAAATGCCTTAGCTAATGTCTCTCTCTCCCTTCCTCTTAGATTTTATTAGAGCAAAATGTCATATGATATGAAACACCCCTTTCTTCACTTTGAGTCAGTTGTCCTGGCTATCTGACATCCCAGCTTCTTGCCCACATCAAGCCTTTGAAGGAAGATGAAAGATAGAGATTGTTCTGCTGTGTGAACAACGTTCAGCAGTATCCAAAACACTGTTGTTATCAAAAATATTCTATCTATAAACAGAAAGCTCAAGAATATGAGGGCTGATATAAGGAAATAAAACTCCATGCCATCCAAGCTCAGTGCAAATGCTCAGTACTGATTTCATTTGAACATGGTACTCACCAAATTAAAAATATAGAGGGGTTTAGATATAATTTTCAAAATACTGTCACTCTTGAAATCCTAGCATTAGTGTTAGTTACACACTTCAATTCCCTTCCTAACAGGTATGGTTAGATAAAAGAGTTCTGTGCAGTTCTTCCATTAAGTTTAATTTAAATGCTATGGTGAAAACTGATAGAGGCTATTCTTGCTAATCCCAGAGCTTAGTTAAAGTAGAATATCTTTGAATTAAGATATTGGTTTTATTTGAGACCTAGGAAATACAATCACTTCTAATTAGTAAAGATGACAAATTAGCCCAAACTTTTCTCCTTTGCATTTGTGTGGGACCTTTCAATACAACTTAGCTCATTAGACTGTGGAAGGTTGCTGATGCAAGTAGTCTACTGGAGGTAATTAATGGAGATTTGTTCAATAAACTGTGACCTCAAACTTTGTCATTTAAGACTTTAGACACCTCTGGGGACACAGGAGACAAGCCTGTAAACAAGACTGCACACATACAAACAACGTATAGCAGTAGCAATGTGGTGCACAAAGATAGTAAGCATATCTGATGGCCTAAAATATGATCAATTCTGGCTCAGGCAGGTAAGCAGATAAGATACTTACATTTAAAATGGTAGAAGTTAGGAAAATTACTCCAAAATAAACTTTGTCTTATCTTTTTCCTTGTTTTAGTCTTGTTAATTAGCTAAGACTCAATCCTGAATTTAGGGGAGGGAAACAACAACAAAAAAAAAAAAGTGACATTTGGTAATTTTTATGGAAAATACAGAAAATAAAATTCTGCACTCATAAAAAAGCCTACAGAAATCAATAGCACTGATGGAAAAGTTATAAAGAGTCTGTGGACATATATTATTGGTGGAATGTCTAAGCCATTAAGGATAGTAAATATAATATGGGAACTGCCTTAACAGATAGATATTGAACAACAGAGAAAAGAAATACAGTTCAGCATTTGTTTTATTACTATAGTGACTGATGTAACAGAGAGCAACGTTAGGTATATTCCCAGTAACAATTCTGGAATTACTCAATATTATTTCCATTTCCAATACTGCCATAAGAGAGCTATTGAGCCTATTATATAACAATTCATTTAGTAAAGCAAAAATTAAACAAGCCAGTATATTTTATTCAGGGAATGTGATGAGAAGCAGTACCAACTCTTTCACTAGTTGGCATGCTCTCCTATATTATAGTAATAATAATAATAATGCTGTCACTGGAGTACAGTGGAATAAGGTGTCCCCTGTACAGTTGCTGCATGAATACAGTATTTGAACATCTTTAGAATTTTCTTAGGTTTAATATCTTAGGTTCACTAAAGCTCACCAAACTGACAAGGTTAAGTCATATTAAGATGTGGTCAACATCACAATTGATGACATCATAGAGCAAATTTAAATAGATAAAATAATATTTTAGAGTTGCATTGATAGATGTTAAGATTCAACAGATGTTAAAAGCAACTCAGGTATTAAGTCTAAATTTTATAGCTTTTAGCCTACCACACAACCATGAGATTCAAGAGCTCTTCAGAAGTTTTAACATGGATGGGCGCCAGTGTTAACTCAGCTTTCCATTGAGATGAGAAACAGATGCTCCCTTTAGTAGTCACAGACACAATTCTAAACTATTGTAACAAATAAACTAATATTGACAGTCAGAATCTTGGAGTAATTAGCAATTTAATAAAGAATTCAAGATGGAAAAGAATTGCTTATCCAGATGAGATGTTGTACAAAAATTTATATTGCCTTTGGGAAAAAACAAACAAACAAACAAAAACCCAGACACAAAACCCCCAAACAAACAAACAAAAAAAAACCAAAACAAAACAGAAGATGATGACATTTTGAAAAATGGAGTTCAATATACTGGAGATAAGTTACCTGAAACACATCCATCTGGTGAAAGTGTGTAAATCCTGAGAAGTAGTGAAGGAATAAGGAAACACAAAAGAACAGGGTTACATTAGGCTGCCTGTACCACAGGGCAAAGACTAACAGTCTCTAAGCTTCAGATACATCTGTCCTTGAACTACTTTACTCTGTTTAAGAAGTTAATTATTGGGCTTTGATAGATAAATAAGAAAAATAATGTTCAAAGAGCTGAATCAAGTATCAGCACACAAACTACTTGAAATATTACAGTGGATTTTACGTGAAATATACAAGTTTTACTGTATATCCTGTCTGCATTTGGAATTCAGTAATTGGTTTTCATGGACCAAGGAAGCAAAAGTCCCTTAAGCAATGAAAAAAAAACAAAAAATGAAATTTGTACTGGTTAAATCTGCCTGTGTCTGAAATTAGAACATCCTAGCCTCTAAAATGCACACTGAAACTTGTCTGTGCTTGAGGCTGCAACCAAAAGACTACATGATTTCTGCTAACTAACTCTAGTGAGGTCTTGCAATATGAAGAAAATGAAGAAATGAAGAAAAAGAAATTTTTACTGAGTCTTTTCAGGCCAAATAATAGTTGTGCAGACTTTTTACTCTTATGACTAGAGGAAAATGAAAATTATTTGACTGACTTATTACTCTTCTAAGGCCATCTATTCTTTTCAGTTTATAAATCTACTGAACCTGATATTAGAGGGTTTAGCATGAAAACAACAATGTAATTTGGCTGAAGGAGGTCATACTATCACAGAAAACTATACTTCTCTATAGTAATCCAGACATGGAAAATTGCTATATAGGATACTGGGTGCTTGTTCCAATATTTATGTTTACATTAAAATGATGTCCTTAATTTTGAATTTGAAGTTTTGTGGTGTAAGATTCAAGACAACTGACTGGAAGATAAGTTCTGTCTTCTAGAAAGAACTTGAGACAGTTGCTGCAATGACACAAAAATAACTTACCAAAGTGAGTTTTAAGCAAGTCTTTATAATACTTACACAAATACTATAAAAATAAACACAAAATAATGTAATAAACTTATGAATAAGTGCACATACATGCACTATAATATTATCAATGTAACAAAGAAAGGAATCCTACTATGGAAAATGTGCAAATTCTTAATTTGTAGAAGAAATTCTGTGAGGCAGCCATGGTAACTGGAAACCTTGCTCAATTTTCATTTAAATTCCTCTATTACATCTACAAATAAGAATTTCAACATGAGTAAGATTCTACTGTGAAAGGGAAAATATCTCAAATCATGATTTTAGGGAATTTTAATAGAATTTTAGTTAATCTCTAACATAAATCTGTAACAATTCCAATACGCAAAGAACATTTTTTCAGGTATATGAGACTGAACTTTAGTCTAATCCTTTTGGTTTCTTGTATTATCTTGGTTATTTGTACTGTCACTAGGTTACTTAGAGTATGAGTGTTCCAGAAGCTTTTCAAATTTTGTCATTTCCATCATCTTGCTGCCATTGGAAATGCCTCCTCATCTTTGGCCCACTTTATGTTCTCTTGCTTTTGTTGTTCTATAACTTATAAAAGGTTCATAAAAGTATATTATTTTTATTACCACTGTCTTTATATGTTTTTTTTTCTTTAGTTAGGACTAGTCTCTGCTGTCACTCTCCAATTCCTTACAGAGTGAGGCAATGCGGTTACAGCATTGTAGGCCAGTAAAAATTATTTTGCCATTTTTTTGTTTAATGATATGTACTCCTCACTGAAAGTGTAGTCTAAGGGCTGGCCTGGGCTTGTTCTGAAGCAAGGCTGAGCTTGTTTCAGTGTCGGCCTTGTGGCCAAGTGCCTGTTCCCTCCAGTGCCTAAGCGTGAGCTGTGCCACTGCTACCAACATTTTCAAAATAAATTTGTTGTTGACCGATAACTCTCATAAATATGTTTTGGGTTCTCCAGGGTTATATTGAATCCAACAGTTTAGTGTATATGCAATAGCATTCTGTTAATAGGCGACCTAGATCTATTGAGAAAAGGATTATTTCAGCCTGATTAGAAAGTTTCTACCAAACTGTGACACTGCTTTGCTACTCTCACTCATTCACTCAGAGCTAATTGCCTCCAGTCCACAGTATTATATCATACAGATGTGTTGTAATTATCTTGCTAAGCACAACTCATGATTTTGCTGTGACTGGATACAATTCTTCCTTGATTTTACTTAGGAATGTTGATCTACTTTCCCTTTTCTGTAACAAAAATCAGTAAAACCTGACTAAATACACATGAAGTGAACTTTCTTTCTACAAAATAATTATATCGATCTTTATATTTCATAGTTAGTACTTAGATGCTCTAGAAATACAAATCAAATTAAATTCTGATAATTGCAGTGGTTTTCAGTGTTGGCTTTCTTTGAAACAAAAACAACAAAAACTGAAAAAAACTCAGCTGTCCTTTGAAATATTACTCTTCAGTCCTTTTTCTAGTTTTATTTGAATAAATTTTGATTGCTTGTCCAGAGCTGAATTGTTCTCCCACTTGTTTATACTGCAGCTACTGTGGCCATGAAAGTTTAAAAAAAAAAAAAAAAAAATCACAGATAATGATGTGTTCCACTTAAAACAAATTTACATTGTTTTAGAGCAGATGGCTATATTAACACTTAGTGAGAAAAATTGTCTTTTAGAATTCATTTTGAATTCTGTCAGTAATCCTGAAGTGTAACATTCACAGCCATTGCTGCTTTTGCAGCACATTAAGCTTTTATGAAAGTAAAAGTTAATTACATATGATGACTAAACTCCAGGGATCATAATTAGCTGAACTGAATGGCTGCACATCAGTAATTAAATGTCATTCCACTTCATTGTACAGAGTCTTAAACCCAACCTATTGGAGTCTGTTGTATCCATAGGAGGACCATTTCTTCAGTAAATCTAAATGGAACACTATGGAATATACTAAGTGGAAACTCTGATTATGTGTTGGTTTCAGTATTTATGCATTAAGCAGGTTAACCTCTTTCAGAGTTTGTCCATCAAGAAGAGATTGCACCTTGGTCAGATCTTCTTTCCATGGCTTTAACGTGGGGGCAGAGAAGGGAATGTTTAGGGTTTTCTTTTCTGTGTACATAATTTTTTTTTTTTAATATATTTTTTTTTTTCCCCCCCCCCCCCCCCCCCGACTACCTGACATGGTTTGAAACTTCTCTGCACATTATTTGGATTGTAGAATATAAAAACATAAATTATCACCTCAGTGTCTGGGTAGGGTTTGCTTTGACTGATGGCATATCAGAATGAAGATTTTATAAAAAGAAAGACCATTTATCTTAACTTGAGTAGAACAAAGCACAGTGCTTCACCACAAACAGATGTTTTTGATCTACTTTGCTATGCAGAAAGTGTCAGCTTTACAGGACATGGGAGGTAAAACTGTTTCTCTGCAAGTTTACTACACTACCTGTCTGTCTATTTTTGAAAAGCCTGTTTCCATATCCTCTTCCTGAAAAATGAAGGTAGCCAAAAAATATAGATTTAGAAACAACTGCATCTTTTTGTGAAAAGATAAGAATATTTAACATTAATTTTCCAGTTTTCTACTTTAAGGAGTATGCAGAGTATTTTGAAGAACATAAGGAAGGCACCTGTAAATTAATTTAGGTGTTCTAAATATCCTCTTTGAGGTACCTCTGTTGACTAACGAGGGAAACTTTTTATGTTCTTTATTAGACCTAAATTCAGCATGTAAACTGATGGCATAAGCACTTTTCTTACTCCCCTAACTCAATGCAGGCTGCAAAATTATTTTTGATCTGTTTTTAGCCTAAAGACATTTAACTCATTTTTACTAAGTCCTTAAAAACTGTAAGTCACTAAAATCTTTAGAATGCTGTTCTGTATGTTCAGTGCATAAAAGATAAACTGTAATTGCTTTTATGTAGTACATTTTGGTTTTTCTCGGCTGAATTAAGCATCCCACTACCATATGTCACCATTTCTTCTCTTCCATTCACCACCTGAGACAATACTGGCCATTGCCAGTATCAGAGAAATCCAGGTCCAGCACAAACAGATGGTCAAATTGTAGGAAAGCCAAATCTGGAGGACTTGTCGAAAGTGGATTTTTTTGGGTTTTTTTAGTTCATAGAAATACTTTGACATTCAAAGGTCTCATAAAATTCTGTAGAAATCTCATACAGTTGAAAATACTGACATGTATCTTATGCAAAATCAAAATAGTTATGTTTGCGTTCTCCATTTTTCTGTCTAAACTGCCGTTGAAAAAGTGTACAAATAAAATTTCATTATGTTTTTGCTTTTAACAACCTCCTTTATTTCTGAGATGGCAAGTTTTAATAATACTTCAGTTGTAATACCTGTTTGTATTTCTTGGTGTGCTGTATATGTAAAGTAAGAAGTACCACTAAATATCAAATAGCAAAAGGCTTACTGGTAAACAAAGTCACATTATTTTCTATTGCTGCAGGCTGAAAAATACACATTAGCCAATGATCTATTATTGAGTAACTTGTTAAGCCACAGTAATACATCTGATGAGTTTTTTCCTGTTCTATATTTCTATTGCAAATGCAATATATTTCTGTATATATTAAGCAAATAAATATTTATAGCAATGTAGATAATTGTGCAATTTTTTGGTATGGAAAACAAAATTTAACTAGAATAATAGCTTTGTCAAGGCTCCGTTTTTTTCTGTTTTTCTTTGCTCCATTCTCAAGACAATGAACTCTGCCTAAAAGGCTGATGAATATATTCCTTAAGGGAATGATATGAAGACATGCCTAAAGGGTGTGACATTGATTGAATCACGACAATTACAACTGAGACTCAGAAGAGGGGTGCTGATACCAGGAAAAGAAATAGAGGTATTTTTCCTCAGTTCCGAAGAAAAGACACATATCTGCATTTAGTTTTGGGGCTTTTTTCATTGTCTTTGTAAGCAATGTAAAGACTATTCCACCTATGCTGTCAATAACAGGCATCTGCAACAAACTGTGACACAATTCTATACGTGTTTAAAATATGTCCTAAAAGACCCAGCTATTAAAGTTACATTAATTAGTAACTGCACATTTTCAATATATCTTTATGCCTCTATAATCATAATGAGATTTATTTATTTATTTATTTTAAACAGTGTCTACTTGTAATTTTGCTCTGTTTTTCATCAAAGATATTGGAGATGTGTCTTCATGACTATGGTGGCATAACTAGCGTTTCCTCAGTACAACTTAGCTACACTTGAGTCCTTTTTTACTTTGTAAAAATAAGAATCACTTAACAGAAATTGATCACAGGGAAGATAGGACAGAAGGAATACCTGTTTGATAACTGATTATGTTTATCATTTATTTTTTACATTAATATAATTGATATAAAAAGCATTGTATAAGAAATTACTAGGTGACCCTAAACTCTTAATGTTTGTCTTTAACAAAAGAAAATTACAACATCCTGTTGGCAGACCTAAATCCTGCTCCTGACTCCTTAGGCCTTGGATAAATACATAATTCTTGGTTTGGCAAAATTGGGTTTTTGAATCCATGACTCCAAGTCCTGTAATCAGTGCAAATTAGAATGATACAAGCATTCTTGCCATTCTTAATACAAAATTTCAATCTATGTTGCCTTTGCATGTCCCTCAGGCTTCTGAGAACAACAGCAAAGACCATGAGAAAGATGAAACATAAAAGTTACTATAAAGGTACTGTAGGCAGAATTTAGCATGGGCAACTGGGAGGAGTAATTCTAGATGAGCTCCTCTTCCCTATCTAAAATATATGTGTAAAAGAATCTGCTGAGCTGACCTCCATGAAATCCACCTTTAGTTTAACATTTTTGCAATATTTACTCTGTAAAGTAAAGATTAACCCACTCCAATTCTAGTATAGTCAATTCAAAATACATCAATGTGGTACAATTCAAAACCTAATACATTTCCCGGGGTTTATGTTAAATTTTGGTTTTAAAGATGTCTCTTTTCCATTTCCCCTTCCCCTTTCTCTCTCCCCTATTTCTCTGTCTTTGAGAGTTTTAATCAATATTCAGTAGAGTTTTAACTAAAAAGTGGAGTTTTGCAGATGTTTAAAATGGGATGTGTCCTGAGATGTTGCAGTGCTGAAACACAATGTGATGACTTGCTAGTAGCTAAGAAATGAGCTCATTATTTGAAAGCACTGTGACTAGAATTGGCCATCTTATCCGAGAGATTTTCACAGGCACTACCCATGTTTTCATTATTTTCCTAGAATACCAAGATATTGAAGTCTCCCTTCAGATAAAGTCAGAATCCTAAAATATAATGCCCGAGTCAAATGGTCTTGGAATGATTTTTCCTATCCTGAGAGTGGGAAAACAAAAAGCTATCAGAATGAAACTAAAACTAAAAAAGAAAAAAAAACAACAATACCTTATATAGATCTATATGGAAGAGTGCTTAACTTAGCTTTCTTTCTCCTAGTATACAGGCCCAATATTACATTTTAAAAATTAAATAGCTTAATTGTCTTTGAGCATTGCTGATGATTAAAGGCATTTCTTCCTGAGTAAAGAGAAAAAAAGTACAATAGAGATGTAAGTAATTAAATGTAAATAGGCTGGATGGCCCTTATAACTGGTAACAAGATAGAGCATTGCACCTCTGTCCCTTCCTCACAACTGTCCCAGACCAGCAGTGACAGAAATTGTTATCGTCTGACAGCTTTTCAATGCCCTCTGTGAAATGAGTTACTGAGTTTAGTCTCAGTTCTTATAGACTAGTATCCATATTGCAAATTATATTAATTGGTATCTTTGTGTAGATCATGGAAGGTACTCGTGGAGATCATGTACTCCAATCCCCCCGTGCTAAAGCTGGTTCACCTACAGCAGGTTTCACAGGATCATATCCAGGTAAATTTTGAATATTTCCAGAGAAGGAGACCTCACAACCTCTCTGGACAACATGTCCAAAGTTCTGTCCCTCTCAAAGGAAAGTTATTCCCTATATTCAGATGGATCTTCTTGTGTTTCAGTTTGTGCCCATAGGTCCTTGACACTGGGCACTGCTGGAAAGAGCCTGGCTCCATTCTCTTGACACCATGCCTTGTGTACAGTGATAAGATCCCCTCTCAGTCTTCTCCAGGCTAAACAGTTCCAGCTCCCTCAGCCTTTCATCATAACAGAGATACTCCAGTTCCCTAATAACCTTCACAGCCTTCACAGTCAGACCTCTCTAGTAGTTTCTTGTCTTTCTTACACTGGGGATCCCAGAACTGGACTCCATCACCAGGGCACCCACTTCATTCAGCAGTGGGTCCACATTCTGCCTAATCTTCCTTTTACTGCTGATGTACTTGAAGAAGCCCTTCTTACTGGATATCCATTGCTAAATCTAAGTCCAAGTGGACTTTGGCCTTCTTTGACACATCCCTGCATAATCTGAAACATTCTTATATTCCTCCCAAGTGGTCTCTCCCTTTTTCCGCATTCCATAAACTTCCTTCTTCTACTGGAGTTTTTTCAGAAGCTCCTCACTCATGAATGCAAGTCTCCTGCCCATGTTACTCAATTTCTTTCTCCTAGGGATGTGCCATTCTTGACCTTGGAGGAAATGATGTTTGAATATTAATGCTAACATTAATTAGTATCTCTTGGGCTCTCTTACTTTCTAAAGCTCTAAACCATGGGGTTCCTGAAAGTACACCCATGAAGAGGGAAAGATAGGTGCCCCAAAGTCCAGCATTGTAATTCTACTTATTACTCAGTTTCCCTCCATGCAGAATCCTGTACTTCACCATCTCATTGATGCCTAAGGATTTGATGTATTTTTATGTATTTTTTGGTGTGTATTTTATGGATTTTGGGGGCTTTAGAAGTAAGGGATTTCTTGCTCACATATTAAGTGGTGTTTAGAGTTACTAAAATGGGTTTCTCACATAG
>JAWWEW010000041.1:17159166-17175414 GCA_035583185.1 Anabacerthia variegaticeps
TAGGTATTAATGTATTAAATATGCTAATTGTTTGAAAGGGTATAAAAACTGTAACTTTACTGAGCTCTGGGTCCTTCATGCTCGGAGGATCAGAAGAGGCCCAGACCTTTTGAACTCCCAATAAAGGTATTGTCTATCTTTTCTCCATTAACTTTGTCTAGAGTGTCTATTTGCAGGATTTCGGGCATCATCATCGTCATCACATTCACTGCAGCCAAGGCCCCATCCCTAAGGACTCTCCCTCATACTTCTTTTTTTTTTAATTAAAAACAGAAAATAATAAGACATTCCAAATAGTAAACTTATTATCTTGGGATGAAACTTCTAGTTTGATTCTTACAGAACATTCACTTCGGCTTAGCTCCGCACTCTCCTTTTCCCGTGTCTTGTTCGTGTGCCCTCAGCGGTCATGCAAGAGGAAACATCCTTCTGTTCAGACAGTAGACTAATAATATTACCATAAAGTTTAGCTAATAGTCTAAATTTTATTACCAAAAGATTAAAAAAAAATGTACTTTTATAAATAGCTCTCTGTTTTCAGACAATACAACTCTCTTCAAGTAAAGTTTTGTCTATTGCCAGTATTCAGCACCTTTTGGACTTTTCTTGTTAACTGGTCAACACGTATCCTGATATGTAGTTTAGCAGTTGTTAGAGATAAATCAGGCATATTTGACAGATGCCACATCTAATTAGACTGTAAAACAGTTAAACATATTCCTCTGTGATGGTCCATTAGAAACATGGTTGTGAAGAAATTACTGATCCATAAAGAACTGTAGGAAACCACATATTTTTATATCACTTGTCTTTTTCAACTGAGAAATATTGTCTGGTTTCTTTCAATGAATGGCTATTCAGCTTACAAGTAGCTCTATAGACTATAAAATAAAACCTTTATTAAACCATTTTATCTTTTTTATTGTGCTTGACTGAATCTTTTACAGGAAGCATTAAAAACAGCTTCCAACATAAAAAAAAAAAAAAAAAAGAAAGCCTCTTTAAAACACCTTTAGATTTACTCTTCTAACATTAGAAGAGAAACCAAACAACAAAAAAACATGAGCATGTGCTTAAGAAGAAAATCATGGTGAAAATAAAATTCCCTTTTTGAAGGATGTTTCTTCAACAAAACCTCTTAAAATTTTACTTACATTGTTTCCAACATTCCCCACGAACAAACTTTAAATTGTTTCCTGTAAAGTCCAGAAGTGAATATGTATTTATTTTGAAAGAAGTAAATTCATTTTCAAGTACAAGATCTGTCATTCTGGCTTGACTAAATACTTTCAGACTGAAAGCAGTACTTGAGTTTTCCTTTTATTCACTGATTCAAAAATTGGTTTGCTTTTCTGCGAGACGGGAGTGGTAGAAATGACCCAAACCAGACATTAACTATGTTATTTCTCCAACAACCTTAATGAGTGTTGTAAGCAGTAATGTATCTGACCAAAAAGCATCAATATTATTTTAGGGGTACCTGTGGAAAGCATTAGAAAAGTGCAGGACTAATTTTCTTCATTTAACCCATGGATTTTTAAGTGATGAGAAAAATAGTTTCCATTTGAACTGCTTTTTAATTTCCCTCCCCACCTCTCCCCAATTTTCCTTATGTAAAAAGAACTAATATGGCTATCAGAAGGGATTTTAAAGGGTTTTGCCTCAGCTTAGACTTGAATGTGATGAAACTTGTTCTAACAAAGACCTTCAGTTATTTTGGTAATAAAAGTCAAAGTTTCGTAGTACCTAAATTATCACTTCTTGCATCACATAGCAGAAAATATACATAGAAATGCTTAAAAAATTTATGCATTTCTAAACTGTTCAATATCAGATTCTCTAGCTGACTTTAACGGAATATTAGAATATTCATTTCCTGCCTAAACAACAGAAACAGAATTTAATGAGCAGAGATATATTTGTATGAAAGGTTGGGCTAGAAAGATTTTATCAGAGGGTCTGATCACAATTTTGACTTTATGCCTTGGATTTGTGTTTCTTATGAAAGTATCACTTGACATGTGAAAGAAAAACTTACCTTTCTTATGAAACCTGGCTCGGAGTATTTGAACACACTTTGAGCAACCTGATCTGATGAAAAGTGTCCCTGCACATGGTTGAAACCAGAAGACCTTTACATTTTCTTCCAACCCAAACCAGTCATTCTATGATTCTAAAATTATTTTATGTCAATTCTTTTTTATCCCTGTGCCAGTAAATTTTCTTGTGAAACTATTTAAAATGTATGTATGTGAATACAGTCAGATTTTTAAAAAAGTTTGCATACCTTCCTAAGAAATATTATTTAGAGATATTTCTTTTCATTCATTAATATTCCATTTCATAATAAAAATAATGAAAGCAATAACAAGGAAGAAAATCAAAATGTAACCAATTGAAGTACTAATAAAATCATTTTTATGGCACTCTTCCAGATTGCTAAAGTTTTATATTTAGTCATCACTCCTTCATGTAACCTCAGTCTTTAAAATTGTTAGAGAAAACAAATAATATTAAGTCATTTCTAGTTAATGTTCTGAAATACTTAAACAACTGTTCATAGTGTATAATGTCTTTTTACAATAATAGTTTTGCAGTACTTATGGAGATATTTTTTCACTTTTATTCCTTCCTTATTAAGAAAAAAAGAGAACAATTTATCTCATTATTTCTCTTTTTGTGAATATATTGTGAGTGTGTATTTTAAAAAGGCTGTGTTTCTGTGTTAAAACATTTATGAAAATGCTATTGAGTTATGAAGTGCCATGCAATCTTATCTTAGAAATAAAATTACTACATATTAGAAATATGCTTTGGCTAAGCTTTTTCGGACTATCAGTTATCAGTGTGGCTCAAGAGATGCACTTTAAAGATATTTTCCTTCATATTTTGAACGTTCAGGTGAAGATAGCAGGTGCTTTAAACCAGAAATTTCCTGTTGAGTTTTGCATATTTAAATGCATTTAAAACTTTATGAATCCTACAGCTTTGAATAAGGCTCAAGGAACACGTTGTGACCTGTCAATTCTTGTTATATCAGTTACTTATCATTAGTTGGAAAGTATATTGGATTTTTTTTTTTTTTAAATGAAAATTCTCCTAGGGAGAGGAAAGCATTCTGTTCATAAATTATGGTATCTTGGACAACTAGCAAGATTCTTTCAAAACACCTGTGCTTAATTGTCTGTGATAATTTGTTGAGAGACTCCACATAGTGGTATTCAAAACACACCAGTTACTTGAATATGGACTGCTCTTGTGTGCTGAATTACTATTTTCTCCATAGTGACGCTAAAATGTCATGATTAAAGAATGGAGCCCCACTGAGTTGGGTGCTATTTTCCTCTCTGCTGTCAATTTTAAAAGTAAAATGGACCTGATCCTCAGTTATCTCTTACTGACCACTATAAGCTCCATATCCTGGAATTAGAGAAAGACTTAACTGATATGTACAAAAATATTTTATTTTGTGTGATTGTGTGTGTGTATGTGGTAGCATAAAGCTAAAAACTGTGATACTATTCAACACTAAATAATTTCTGCACATTTCATATCTTAGAATTAGGCACCTCATATCTATCAGGGCACAAAAAAAGAATCCATTTAAATTACCACAAACAAGTTTATTTTTATTCCTGTCACTCTTGGAGAAGTATTTCAAGTTTTGCCCTTGAAATTTCATACAGATTGTTTTCTTCTGGGAAAATATTGTAAATAATTAATAGATATCCCTTTAAGCTTTCAGTTTTACATTTCCAGATTTGTACTTGTGTGGTACTTATAAAAAGTAGCTATTATTTTGTTATAAAATTTACCCATTTTACCATTTGTTTTTGTTTTGTTGGGTTTTTTGTTGGTTTTGTTTGTTTGTTTGTTTGTTTTTGTTTGTTTTCATTTGGTTTGGTGTTTTTTACATCCTTAATCCAGGTAGAATCCTTTAGAATCCTAAAATTGGTTATTTCAGTTTTGTGGTGATGGTGGTGGGGTCAGGGGTGAGTTACAGTGTGTGTTGTTACCACCCAGAGTCTTTCACCAAAAGGAATATGATGCTCATGTTGATGTTTTTGAATTACTCCTTCAGAGAACTTCTTCAGATAGTTTTTGTACGTTTCCTAACACTCCTTTAAACCTTTGCTCTTCTTTGGTATCAAACTCCATTTACTATATACATTTATATATATATTTATATTTATATATATATTTACTATATATAGCACTTTTTATCGCTATGCTCCAGTTCCTTGTTCATCGCTGCAGGGTCTCCAGTATCAACCCTGTGCCCCGTTTCTTATCGTGCTATGCCTCATCTCTCACTCTACCCCACATACTGTGAATCCCTGTGGTTAAGTGCAAGCAACAGGCTGAGACAATATTCTTCCTTGAAGTTGTTCCATACATAATTGTAAATGGTTTGTTTTTATCCTTCAGAACTGTGAATATTTTAGTCTTGACTTTCTCACAAGTTCCATATCAGTATCAGATCCCAGACCATCAATATTGACAATCTATGAGGAATGCAGAAAAAGATAACAAAGCAAGAGAAAAACTTAAAAAGCATTTAATATGTATCACAACAATTCCCAATTGTGTTATAATTGAAGACTTTTTTTTTTCTTTTTATTGTGAGGAACATTATTTATATCTAATATTTACTCTAAGGAGTAAGTGCTATCAACAAGAGTAGTATGCAGAACTGGACTTATGTGTTGAGATATACACAGAAAATAGTAATGAAAATTGTGCCATAGGAATTTTGTTCGTGTAGTAAACGTTTTATGCAAGCTGCTGCAATTATAAAAGTCCCTAGAAAACCGTAAGAAAGGATGAAAAACTTCCTTTCAGAAATGCGCAACCACATTTTTAATCAAATCTTTTACTTCATGCCCTTATACATAGCTCACATAGCTAAGGAACCAAATAAGGTTTATTAAGTCTTATGCACACTAAGTCTGGCACCCCAGGAATGTCCAACTTTGTAGAAGCCTAACTTCACTGGGCACAATCTCACTGAGCTGGGTGCTTGCTGGCTGGGTAACTGTAATCACTCGGAAATATTCAGTGGCACAACAATGTTCTTATCTTTTCAAGAACTGTTTTGCCATCCACATGGATGAATCCAAATGACTCTTGAGAGAAAACATGGAGTTAGTAGAGTCCTTAAAGCATTCTGGGAGGATGTCAAGGAGAGCAAGTAGCTCCTTCATAGAAACTGGGCTATTACACAGCCAGAAATAAAAGAAAAAGACAATAAAGAAAGTATTCTATCTAAATGGCCTAATGCTCTGACACCTTTCATGGGCTGTATATTAATCCTTCTCTCCAAGCAGATTCATCTGGAATGCAGAGTCCCAGCTCAGAGGTATCTGTCTGTAAGGCAATTTTGCAAAAGATGAAAAGATTGAAATAATTAACTTTTTTTTTTGGAGAACAGTGTTAACCCAGATTAATTTCAGAAGTGATATGAGAGGATGAGATGCCCAATAAGTGTAGTTTCTTTGTACACCATTCTGACTGCTCATAGAATCAGCATACTCAAATCTCCTTGGCAGTACATATGTGACTTTAGGTGATCTGAAAAGGAATTAATAAGTCCTCTGTTCTTAGACTGGGGTCTGAAGTCTAGTGAGGCACGACAGACAGCCTTTGTCCAAGAATTTTAGGTGTATACTGGAAGAAAATGAATGCATAATTTTTATATTGAAGTTTTATTTTGATATAGGTGCCATCCATTCAGGAAACAGAGAAATATCATACAATCCATATGCCAAATAAATAAATATAACTGCATCTTCCAGTGTTGAACACTCACAAAAAACTGCCTGTGGATGAAGCACAGAATAAGAATCATTTGTTCAGTGAATAAATTCAAATAAGGAATGCATTTGAGAACATCATAACACTCTCACTGACAACTGGCAAACAGAAACAGAGGCAAAAATTGTCAGATCAATGACACATTATGAATTATTCACTCAGTTTTGCAACACGTTGATTATACTCTGTAATCAAATACTGTGCAGCTCATTTAATCAGGGTGACTGAGACCTGGAAACGATCTGGTTTCACAGTTCACTATCAAGACAGGGATGAGGATAGTTTGTAAAACATCTGGCTCCACAGTTTTAACCCTTCTGAACATTTGTTTCCAAAATCTGCCTCATTTGTCAAGTCACAATGGCCATCATAAAGACTACTTTTTTTTTGTTTGTTTTAGCTGGACTGTTTATCTCTTTGTTTAAGTACTGTACGTTAACATTTACTTGAGTTCAACTGGACATCATTTAACATGTTAAAGGAACACTTCATCAGAGGGCTTCTCATTTAGTTTACATGAAATGAATTTCCATAAATTTCTGGAGATAAATGTATTTCGTGCTACCAGTGATACATTACAGGATAACTGTACATTTATTCTTCAAATACTAATTGAATATCAGTATCATCATTCAGTCTGCAAGAAGAAAGTAAGCACGGCTGAAGAATATAGAGAAACTACACATTGTAAGGGAAAAGCAAGAAACTGACATAGGACAGAGAAGACACAAAACAAAGATCCATAAAATGTATCCAGAAAATTTGACAGATGGGAGACACATACCCTTGTAAAATGACTTGAGCTTCACCTCTGTCCCTGAATGACAATCAGAGTCACTCCAGGGCTAAAGCAGGAATACAAATAGACCATCAAATTGCTATGAGCTGCACAGTGTGACAAATAGCATGATAAAGTAGGCACTGAAAAAAAGGTTGTGCTGCTCCTCAAATATAGATCAAAATTTAAAAGGTCTGGAAAGAGGTTTTCTGCAAATAAACATCAGTTCAATCCCCTTAGTAGGAATAAGAGAATTCCCAGTATAAACGGTCCAATAGTGTATTATGTTGGGTTAAGAAAAACATTAACAATCAAATGAGGGAATCTTACCTGCTTCCTCTGAATTATATTAAAATAGAGCCCATGATTATCCTGTAGTTCACCACTCATACATATCACAAGATGCAGAACACACCCCTTCCTATACAGACTTTGAAGTCCGTTCTCATACTACACATCCTGAAGCCATCACTGTTAAAACCCTTCATGCCAGTCACTGTGGAATCACAGGTATTCACATGCCAGGAGAAACTAGATTTTTTCAGACTGAAAGACCTGACTTCCTTTAAATGTAATGCAATATTTTTAACTGTCTCAGTATGGCCATATGTTCAGAGTCTTGAAAGTGCAGGAAAATATACAAAGGTTTGGCTGTTAATTTAAGAGCACAGGTTTGTGCTCAAGGAACTGACACCAGTTTATGGGTGTAGTTCTCATGCAACAGAAATAGTTTTCTTAGTCATAATTGTAACAGAATCTCAAACTTAACAAGGGGCTTATTTTTTTCCAGTTTCCACTGTGGGCAGAAGAAACTGAGATGGAGGTACACATAACTAGAACATTCAGTATAGTAAACGTCTTTGATCAGCAAAGAACATACACAATAAAAAATATGGCTTATTTTCACTGAACTTTGTTGAAATGCATCCTGAAATTATATAACATCTTTGACTGAATAAAAATCTTTCTGCTGAAGGACTATGGGAGCCTTTGAAAGCTATCCACTTTGATAAGACTAAATAATTCACTCTCATGAAAAAATATAGTGAAACTATATCTTTATCTGTCTCTGCTCTATTTCATGACATCTACTACAGAGTTATAGGTTATCTTCTATCTTACAAAATGTTAAAGAAACTTTCAGGCTAAAGGGAGGTACCAAATAAATTCAAGTTCCCAGGGGCTGAAGAAACCTTGATGCCTGAATTGACTATATTGCCATTTCTTTTGAATTCCTTGATGCCTGAGTTGACTATATTGCCATTTCTTTTGAGTTCTCATGTCCCAGTTTAAATAACGGTAAGACAAACTGTATCCCACTCCAACATCCAATGGTGAGTTTGAGATCAATCTATTATCTTAAGAAATCTGAAGAAGAAAAAGAAAAAAAAAAAAAAAAGTTTGAGAATATTCATTAAAACTGTTGATACAGTCCATAACAAGCAAAACACAGTATTTGGAGTGAAAGCAAAGGAGCAATGAATTACGCTTTCTGTTTAGTGAAGTGGTTCAGCTATGAGGCAGAAATTCCTAATCCTTAATTTCTACTATGAATTTACTTTGTTAGGAAGCATTTTGAAAGACAAGACTTGTACTGGGTTTGTGTGGCCAGGTCTTTGCGGTGGTGTGAGCTGCAAGGGGGGCTTCTATATAAAGCCAACACCAGCCAGCTCTAAGAGGGAGCCAAGGCCGAGCCCATCAACAGTGGTAGCACCGCTGGGAGAACAGATTTAAGGGCGAAAAACGGCGACACAACAGCAGCCAGGAAGAAGAGTGAATATGAGAGAAACAGTTGTGTAGACAGCCAGGTCAGTGAAGAAGAAGGGGCAGGAGATGCTTCAGTTGCCAGAGCTGAGGTGAAGTCCATGGTGAGGTAACTGTGCCCCTGCAGTGCACGGAGATGGAGCAGAGATCCACCTGCAGCCTGTGGAGGAGCCCGTCTTGGAGCAGGGAAAGAATATGAGGAGTTGTCTCTCTGTGGATAGAGCAGTGGCAGAGACAGCGTTTGATGAACTGACCACAGACCCTATTCCCTGTTCCCCTGCACTGCTCAGAGGGAGGAGAAGGAGAAAACTGGGCATGAAGTTGAGCTCGGGAAGAAGGGAGGGTGGGCTGAAGGCGTTTTAAGATTTTTTTTTAATTCTCATTACAGTCTTTGATATGACTGGTAACAAATTAAACTAATTTCCCCAAGGTCAGTCTGTTTTGCCTGTGGCTGTAATTGGTGAGTGATCTCTCCATGTCCTTATCCTGATCCATGAGCCTTTCAATCCTTTATCTCTCCCTGTCTATCTGAGGAAGGGAGTGACAAAATTAATTTGGTGGGCACCTGACAACCAGCCACAGTAGTCAAAAAGGCAAATAATCAACAAGAGAGGAGGAGAATGTATAGAGAGATCTGTGAACATTATGAGAAGCAGCAGTGCACACAGCAGAGTGTGCTGGGGACATATCTTCCTGTTCTTGGTCATTTTGTGAGGAGGTAAAGAGCAGTCACTCAGAAATAGGAATATGTGTTAGCACACTACCTGTGGGGGTGTCCAAGTACCTTGGTGAAATGTTCTGAATAAAAATAATGTGCTGTGAGTCAAACAGTATTTGTGAATCAAGCACTCCAAACTGGCTGTTTGGAGATGGTTCTTACCCCCACAATTATACAAATATACTCATACATATACATATACATATATGTATGTATGTGTGTGTGTGTGTGATAGAGAGGTAGGGGACTACAAATATCATCTGGATTAAATAGTTACCAAGAGGTTAACAACAGAATTTGAAAAAAAAAGAAAAAAAGGAGCAATATGAAAGGATCATGAAGACTTGTAATGGAGAACGGACCACAGAGGGAACACAGGGCAGTGAGGGCAGCCCTGGGGCTGCAGCACCCTCCCGTGTCTCAGGGCTGTAAAACCAAGAGGGGATGGGGAGAGTGGGGTACCTCCGTCTGCTACAGGACTTTGGGATTATTTGGAAGAGGATGTTTCAGAATGTGTAGGTGCTCAGTATTGTGTCTCATCTGTTGTATTACTGATATTGATACTGAATTTACAGTTCATAGCTTACTAGTTATGTTGTTAGTTATTCAATAAACTGCTTCAATCATGTTTTGATTTAAACCATGTGAACTGAGCAGTTTTTGCCTGAGGCAATCTACCTAAACTTAGGCCGACAAGTCAAACATTAATTACATACTATAACATTCTAGATTGTAGGGAGAAGAAGATGAAGACATCTGTCATATACTACACTTCCAGTTGATAAGGACAATGTTTGAAGGGAATGTCAGAAATGCAAACTGTGTGTGGAAAGCAAGCATTCCCAAGATGTGTAAAGAGCTTGGCTCAGTATATCAAGGACATATTGTTGCTCACCTAGTCATTCTATCTCTTAATCATTTTAGTTTAGAAATAATTATAAAATTTAAATAATGAAATGTTGTAGGACTTTTTTTAAACAACATTGATATTTCTTTGTTAGATATGTTACCTTTTAAATTATTTTCTGTGCAAAAATTATTTTTTCTTACAGTAAATTTTACATGACACTATAGGGATCAGAGATGAGAGCTCAAATATCAGAGATGTTATGATAATAATAATTTTACCAGCTGAAATCACAAGAGTAAATTTTCCACTGGGAGTAGCTGTTGGATATTTGTTTCATAATAATTTAATCTTACACTAAAAATAAATTTAGAATTCCAGATTATTTAAGTCAGAACATGTTGTTTTACTAGATTCAGTTAGAGGTTAACAACTATTTTATATAAGAAATCAAAACATAAGAATTCCCATGGAACTGTCAACATTCTGCTCTTCCAATTAATTTAATTAACTGAAAATGGTTCTTACATTTTTTAGCTTAAAGAAGGTGTTGGCAATCATTTCTTCACTTCTCGTAATCAAATTATGCTAAATTATTTCTCTGAAATCAGGATTTGTTCCAATAAAATTCTTAATTTATTTAAATATTGGAGTTTTACACAATTTACAGAATTAATATAAATTAAGCCATAATTTCATTTTATTATTTAATAAAATTGAATTTAGAAGATAACATTACTAGGGGTAACTTCAGATAAAAATGTTCTCATTTTAGAAGAGACAATGATGTCATGTGAATGGGAGCAGATCTTTTAAGTTTGATTTTGTTATGTTGTTCATAAGCTCTTCAACCAAACACTCAAATATTTGTGTTTCTTAATTTGGTCTTATTTGGTAAAGTTCAAAGCAATGCAGATGAGCTGTTCTTAAGAGCATTTTTAAACTTTAAACAGATGTTACTTTTTTTACTCATAAGTGGCAACAAACAGTAAATATTTACTGCTTTTGACCTCTGAGGATGCAGAGATCCTGGAAACTAATCTCCAGATGACTTAAATGGACAGTCCTAATGCCTCTTCATGTTTGTTTGATGATAATTTAGGTGTTGGTCAAAACCAGCAACAGCAGAAAATATCTAGTCATGCTGGACATTTACATTGCAAAATTCTGCTCTGCTTGAAATCTGTAAAGCTATAACAATAATTGTTCATATTAGTAAAAAAAAGTTTATTTATATTCAGCTCTAATTTTAAAACATTAGCAAAAAGTTCTTTCTGAATTATTAAAAGTACTTTTTAAACTTGAAAGGCAGTTTGTTCACTAAGTGGATCAAATAAATCCTTCTTCCCCAAAACTTTTGAGTTACCCAAGAGACACTTTTTCTTGAAATATTGATGTTTAGTAGTGCCTGGTTTAGCTTTCGTAGAATAGAATAACGAAGCAAAAATAAAATCAGATATTGCCTAAATTTATATGTTAAAACTTGCTTTTCAGCATGTTTAAAAATACAGTGGTTTTCTACATCAGTGACATTCCACCAATTCTGGTATTAAGGCAGGTCAAACTGGGGAAGAAAACTGTCATGCTCAGGAGCAAGCCGTGTTGAAAAACATGTCAGGCAGTAGAATACCAAAAACTATACAGCTTCATTTTGAAACTTCCACAGAGTCTTTCAGGGAAAGGGGATATACAAGTCTATTTTAACAATATTACAAGCAAGTTTAAATAATATATCCTACCGGTGGACTAAATGCTTAATTTTTAGATGGTGTAAATTAACTTTGTATTTGGCTCAGCTGTTCTATGTCAACACAGCAAATGTCTCTAAAACTATTCTAAATGGTGTTGCACTGACATTGTAGCATTGGCAACCTGACAGACTCACACACCAGGCCCATAGTACACCTTACCACCCTCAGCTCATGGTAAGTACAGTATTAAAGCTACGTCTTTCAATAGCTGTAGGTGCAATAAATGATCTGGTACCTAATACCATAAAATATTAAAAGATTACACTATATAGCACAGGGCAATTCAGTAAATGTTCACTGATTGTTTACTTCAGAGAAAATTTATGTTGGCTCTTAAATGGATTCAAGCTTGCAGTAAAGCAATATTTGTCTCTGGCTGCTTATTTTCACAAAACTTTTCTTTCCTTTCTTTCACTTCATTTCTTTTAGGCACCTTTGCTGAATTGGGGAGAGATTCTTTAACAAAGCTACAGGTTATTAGGGATAGAAATACACTTAGCTGAACCCTCACTCATAAACATTGTGCTCATATAATTTCCTCAGATGTCTAGGATAAGGAAAAAAAAAATCACTATTTCAGGTTTCTCATCCATCCATTTCCTGCTATTGAAGCCAATTAAAAAAACTCAACTAACCAAAACACAAAAACAAACAAAACAATCCAAATCCACAACACAACCTTGATTATTTCTTTTTTCCTGTTTGTCTGGGGTTTTTTTTAGGCTCAGGAATTTTGATGATTATGGACAAGTATTAATGAATAATTTGCCAGAGGAAAAATTTGCCCAATTTAAAATATTTCAATTTGATATATTTAAAATAAATGTTTAGTGGTTTTAATTCTAAATTACTTTAATTTCCTATCTCGTTTTCTGGACTAAATAATCAAGTTGTAAAATGTTCAAACTACAAATAGAAAACTGGGGTTTTTTTCTTTTTTTAAAAGAATAAATATATTTTGCAAATTTTATTCATCTGGAATTCCATACATTTAACCATATACAGGATGTTATAACTAAGAAAAATTATCCTTCTTACAATACTTCTAATAAGTGACCTCTTGAATGAAAGGAATAAATTTAGAACACAGCTTGCAGAGAAAATATAATATACCGAGGTACAAATCCACATGATATTCTTTCTTTAACACTAATAACAATGAAAATAAATGCCTTTTAGTTCGCATTCCCAACTGTGGCAGAAATTTTTTTCTTCCCCAAATTATAAGTCTTTATTTAATTCCTTTCCATGACACAGTATATTCTGTATCCCATGTAGAGCAAGTATTTCTCTAGGATATTTCATGTCTGTCAATAGACTACAGCTGCAAAGTACCAAATGTGTCTCAGCAAATCTGGAAAATCTCTGCTTTTAGACAGCGTTGTGTTTTTTTTGTTTTTTTTTTTTGCAGTTATGACACCCAATACAGCCATTTATGCGTGAGATGAAGACGAAGACTTAATAAATTTGTGACTGCTATATGTGGGTAAACCTTCAAACTCTTGGAAGGAAGAAGATGGTTTCAAATAAAAACTCAGAACTGTACATGTTCTTCTGATATATTTGAATTTTTTGACTCAGGAAAATTGGGCTGTTGCCTTACAGGAGAACGGGATTTCTGAAAGATTTGTGCTGTTAGCTTTTCACTGATTAGAAATATTATAAAGACAACCTTATCCCCTGTAGTTTTGAAATTTCTACTACTAGACAAAACGAAACTGTAATTTTAAATTAAACTAAAAATATCATTTTTAATGAAAATACATGCACATTCAAAACAGAAAAAGTTTTGGCAAAAGTTATTTCAAATTCTAAGGAATTTCAGAAGGGTCTCTTGATATTATAATCCGATCTACCTGCATCAATGTATTTGACATTTTTAAGTGTCAGGAGCACTTTCTGAGTCAATTTTTGATTTATTTTAGAAATTAGAAAGAAAATATTTGATGTTGTCTTTATCTATATTTTTTCCTAGCATAAAAAAAAAAAAAAATCAGCAATGGTAACTTGGCAAGATTCCAGCATGAGACATAAATTAATACCACATATAAGAAAAAATATGAAAATATTAATAAATATATTAATAAAATATTAATAATTAAACCCAAAATTTGTATGTTCATTTAAGCTTTGTAAGATGGCATATCTCTACACCATTGCCAACTCGTGCTTGATAAGTCAAGACTATAGCCGCAAGATTTGTGTGTGGGGAGTGAAATAAATTGGGAGAGTTGAGAGAACACTTAGCACAATAAAAAACAGTCCAATATCTGACTTGTAGTAGTGGGGTTACTCCCTAATTTTCCCAGATATTAAACTTGTGTGAAGCAGACTTTATTTAAGTGAGAAATGCAAATCACTGGGGAGAAGAATATGTAAACCATTCTGTTTCAACCAGAAAATATGTTTAAAGCAATGCTGAGAGTGAGTTTCAATTATATTCACTATTCTGAGCTACTAAGTATGTGAGAAAGTGTGATGTTAAAGTACAGATTGCACTCAAAATTTCTCTCAGTGTGTGCATTGTGGTACCTTTTTGGTCTGTTTCTGATTAATTACCATTAAAATGTATTGAAATAGTCCTCTTAGGTGTGTTCTGTGCAGATCAAAATACAGTTTACACAATTTATTGCAAAAACCCATCCCTTATTAATTCTACAAGACATGTAGCAAGGAATATCACTTTATTAAAGTTTTAGTTTAAACCACATATGTTTTGGAAACAAATTTTCTACCAGCCTCAGCAATCGTATGCGTGACAAAGTTGTTTCAAAGCATACAGACTGGATGCCTTTAAAATTAATTTAAACTGCAAGATGCACTCTAGGAATGTACCTACTGGGCTCCATCTGGGAACCAACACTGCATCTGTAGGACAAGACTAAAGCTGACTGAAAGTAAATAGTGCTGAAATGTATTTGGGTTGTCAACTGTTCAATATAAATTTCTTCATTCTTCAGATCCAATTCTGCAACATGCTATTTATGAACAAAGGTATGATCTGTGGCTTTTGCCAACTTTGATCTATTAACAGTTTAGTTTAGATATTATGTTAAGAACAGTTTCAATGAGTTCTTAATTTTACTCTTTTATTTGAAAAGTTGTATGAAAGCTCTTAATAATATTTTCCTTACTTACAAGGAAATATGTTATACAATCCTTTCTCTTTATCTTAACTTTTGAATATATTTTTTTTAAGAATAAAATTCAAGAAAGATCACAGGAACAGGAATCTGAATATGTACGCTAGTTTAGAAAAGACATTTCATTCTATGAGCTTTACAGTGGGGACGTACATGTGAACTAAGTAAACATGTGTGAAACAAAAACCTCTCAGACTTCATTGATCACAAATATAAGTTTGGAAATAAGATCTAGTCCAACAATCATTCACATAAAAGTATTTATGACTTTCAGTAAATGCAGGAGAGAATTAAACTTGAATCCCTAAAAATAATGTCGATTGTATAAGATTTGTCTATGACATTATTTAAAATTGGTAAAAATAAAAAGGTGATAAGAAATGAAATATGTATCTTTTCTTGATCCTGAAAAAAAAAAAAAAATTATCTATTCACTGGTACAAGTTTGCATAGTTTCTTTTCAGACTCCATCATTTTTTATTATGACAATGTCTCAAAGATTCTTGTCACTTTTCCAAATTACTCTTTCCCCTTGTTTTCTACAGCAATACTGATACAGCCCTTTTATTTCCTTCCCAAAATAATCTCTGTATCTTCCCCATACTGCACCACGGTTCTGAGCTTTTCTTGGGTCTGTAGGGTAGGACCTCACAACAATCTATATCTAATTCACTGTACCTCTTACATTATATAAATAACAACATAAAAAAGGGAACTCCAAGTGTTCTTCCCTCTTAATCTTCCTGAATATTTTCTTTTCCTAGAGGCATTTAATTGCAAAATTATTCTAAAAAAAAAGCTGACACAATCCCATTAAAACCAAACCACCAATTAGTGCATTGTCTGGATTTCTTATTGATCCCTTGCTTATTGCCCATTTACCCAGTAAATTTCTAAAGGCATGGCTAATGTCTTTTATAGCTCATGTTGCAGTTACTATAGGATAGTATTTACTAGCAATCATAAAGAAAGAAAAATCACTAATGACCTCTCCTCCGATAAACACATTGTAATAGCTGCTAAAGAAAACTACCCACTGAACAAACTCATCTCTACAGGAAATTTCTTTTCTTTTTGTGCACATGCAGAAGCTGTGGGTTATAACTGAAGCTACTCTGTGATCATTGTCTCCAGTCGATTTAGACTGTAGACTTCATTTTTCTCTCCACTGCAGTAAGATTTTAGGTTACCTGTATGTGATGTTATCATTTGCAAGTGCTTCAGGTGCTGAATTTGTCATCTTTTCCAGCATACTATCACTGAAAATTTATTTTTTTTATTTTTTTTTCCATCTTTGCATCTTGAGCAGGTAAATATGTCACATTTCCTTTGTGGTAAATCAGTAGATGTTGCTTCTTATATACTTAGTGTTTTGAGAGGGAAAGAGATAATCACTCCATTTCATGCTTTTACTTCTTTTCAGTACCTTCACA
>JAWWEW010000041.1:17175514-17206949 GCA_035583185.1 Anabacerthia variegaticeps
TTATATACTTAGTGTTTTGAGAGGGAAAGAGATAATCACTCCATTTCATGCTTTTACTTCTTTTCAGTACCTTCACACTGAATAAATATCCCACACTGTGATAATTTCTGCTTGCTGTCAGCAGCCTGCACCTGATTCTTTGAAGGGTCGTTAACTTCACTCCAAACATTAATTGCAGAAAACATACTGTACTCCTAAAAATCAGCCCTAAGAACAGAAGATTAACAATATTTTTATTTTTTTTTAAAAAATCTAATATACTCATTCCATTTCATATTCTGAAGATGCAAAAAATTATAATAATATGAAATGAGAAATATTTTGTCACACAGGGGAATTATTCCACTTACTAAATCCTACAATTTCAAACTGTAAAAAAAACCCAAAACCTATATATTTTCTCAAGGTGGACTGTTGTCAGAGTTTCTGAAACTTTGGGGAAAAATATCACCTTTGAATAAGAAAAGTCTTCTTCAAGTGGTAAGCTTATAAAAAGAAAGTATGCCAATCTCTAGAAGAGACACTGTCAAATTGTAGTAGCCATTCTTATCTATGTACTTATCCATTTAATATGGACAGTGCTTCCTGCCATTGACATTTGATATGTTGGATTACACTCTGTTTTTTGCTGTCACATTTTTATTCCAGATGGAATTGCAGTCAGAGAGAAAGGAAAACCGAATACATCCTGTTTGATTGTTTGCTTGTTTGGTTCTTTATTTTTTATTTTAACAAGCAGAACATGTTATAGGGCTCTTACTTTGAGTAGATAAGGATCTTCATCTTTGATGGAAACCTGATGGTTCTACTCATGTTGTTACAAATCTATGCTTCATATGTATGTAACATGGAGTAATACCCGTGCCATACATCATGCCTGAAGTAATAAGAGGAAACAACTTACTATTGTTATATTGACGTGTTTGGTTTTTTTTTTTTTAATTTTTTTTGATGGAGCTATTTACTATCCAGTTTCCACTGACCAGAATTAAATTCTTGTAACTGATTTTAATGACATCAGGATTATTTTTTTTTTATATATGTAGGTACAATGTATCTTTCTAGCCCTGTTAAGAAACAATAATTAGCTGGTTGCTTCACAGACACCTGTCTCTGTATAAACATTTCTCAGAGAAGCATTCTCCTTACCTATCTACCATCCATACTTATGCAAGTACATTCAAAGGAATGCCTTCCTCTTATTCCTTCATAGGTTCTGTAAGAAGATAGTAGTAGAGATCATGGTAATACTTTAAAGTTATAAACTAGGACAAGCATATTCTTTTCCATACACCACTCAGGTTTCACATTGTCACAGGAAGTCGCTAAGCATCATTTCAAATAGAAAGCATGAAACAGCGCCACAGTTTATGTTATAATCTTTACATTAACAGGTCATTTATAAAATAAGCTCATTATACAAATTCCACAAAATTATGACATTTATGTTATTCTCAGACAGATGAAATAGAAGAAAGAAGATGCTAACCTGGATATTATGAATAGACAGAATATATCATGCATTCATCAGCACAGCTAGGTGACTAAGCAGGATTCATTTTGTTTCTTGTGCTGAGACAGTGCAAAGCGATGACTAAGATAAGAGCTCTACCTGAGGCTTTTTTTGCATCAAAAAGCAATGAGTCTTCAAAAGAGAATTCATTCTATGGGATAATTTTATTTGAACTCTACAACTCTATGTAAAATATCAGATTTGAGAACTTGGATGTCAATATAATTCCATTATTTTGAACACCAGCATGGTATTAGTTGCTCTCATATCATAAAAATAGTCTCAAAATGTAATAAAAGTATTGAAATTTCCTTTGTGGCATTTTGTGCCCAAAATTTTAGAATTTATGAACTTAATATAGATATGAGGACATGAGAAAAATCCTAGCAAGATAAAACCACTGAGGACATACATACAAGCAGATTTATTTGTACAGTTTGTTGTCTTTTTTATTTAAACCCTTAAGAAAACACTTACATTCATATAAAATTTTTTGCAGTAAAGGTTTACCTGGCAATATATCTGCCATTTAACTTTCCACAAAATGTAATGTTATAAAGAACACATTCTTTTTTCTTTAATAATTATTTCCTCAAATTTAGATGTGTCATCTTTAGAGTTCTTTGCCACTAAAAGTCATTAAAATTCTTTCTGAATCTGAATATAACCTTTCATTTGTAGCAGATCATGTATTTTATACTGAAATCATGTCCTCAAAAACTGTCAGTTGCATCATGGTATGAGTTCTCCTACCCAGTCCTTTCATTTAATTCAATAAAGTGTATATGTTGAGATATTTTTCTGATGCTAAAAGAGGAAGGAATTCTTTTTTCATTAACTTTTCAATACTCACAGCTGTGTATTCTTTCTAAAAAGAAATCTCCTTTGATTATTTCTGAATTACATTTGCACATAAGTAATTATTAATTTAAAAAAAAAATTATTAACAAGGCAAAACTAAAGTTTTATTTCAAAAGGTATAAATAGCTTTTGAAAACTTTTAATATCTGTAATGAAAACTGTACCAAACTCATTTTGACAGAATTATTTTTTTTATTGTTCTGTGATATCGATTTTCCTAATTACATGTTTTTGGAATATTTGGAAAAGCAACAGGTTAATACAGCTCACAGCAAGTTCCAATTCTTCCACATCATTCACAGTCTTTTTAAATATAATGTCAGTTATGTTTATGCTGTCTTTTGAAACAGCTTTCCAGGTTCATGGGAAGCCATTCCCATAGGAATATTTTTTCCAACCAGTTGTCATATTTTCAGGTAGGTAACAGCTTTTGAATTCTTAGAAGAAGTATGATTTTGGAAATTTGGAAACAGTTGGTTCTCAAACAAAATGCTGATAGTGAAATAAAGTAAATTTCAAGTGAATAAAATTTGGTCAAAATTATCTAGCTCAAGAAGACAAGGAGAGTCTAGTAATATTTACTGAAACATGAAAAAACCCAAACAAACAAAAACCCCACAAACAAAGCCACAGGTCTTACCTTTTCCAGGTTAAAATTGAAAGCTTTTTTTTTTCTTTTTCTTCTCTTTTTTTTTTTTTTTTTTAACTGTTATATACATCTCCCATACCTTCATGCCTTTTCTTTTCTTTTCATGAACCTTATCCTTGATTCTTTTGTGATATTACATTCTCAGCATGTGTGGATGAGAAAGAAATTCTGACTTTTTTTTTTTATATTTCTTTCTGAAAATTGAAGCAATCAAAAACAAAAAAAAAAAAAATCAAAGACAACAAAAACATAAAGCACTATCATCCCCCAAATTTCTTCTTGTTGTTGTTTATATCACACTGCATTATATTTATATAACAGTTATTCTAGAAATTCTTTTAGGTCCATCTAATTTTATTTAGAGAAGATGTATAATGTCTTTGCAACCATAAGGGTTTGCTAAGATGGACATCTCATCTATTCCTGTGTGTGACCCTGCAAGAATTATATTTTGAGCCTTTTTCTAGTATGACTACAATTCTTTTGATCATGAAGGATCTTTTTACCTCATGAAAATGTACTCAAAATATCTGTTCTGACCATTATTTTTATTCATTAACAGCCACACTCCTCTTGTAAGCTGTTACTCTGGCGTTACTTCATGTCTATACATGAACTGAAGCCCATTTTTCTTGTATAATGTACAATTTCTATTTCTAACTAGCAGAAAACTTCCCTTTACTACTCTCAATTAATTAAAAAAAAAAAAAAGAAAAAAAAAAGAACAAATTCATAACAATCTTGAGACTTTGGCTGAATATTTACGAAAAATTATAGATATTTCCTTCAAATTACAATTTCAGTCTGTTTTATTTGCAATGCATTTCAGTGCTTATATATATACACATATACACACAACTAAAGGTGTATGTATTCTTTTAAATAAAGAAGTGTAACATATATATTCAAGTTAGTGAGGCTTCTCTTCATGTGCTACCATGATATATAATAACTGTTGAGAAAATTGGTTCTATCTCCTTTGATTTTCAAACAGCAATTTAGTTCAGAGAGGTTGTGCTAATTATCTCTGCACAAGCTGTTCAAGTTATACTGGGTAACAGGTCTGCAATTTATCCCTGACTAACTATATTGATTTCTCCCTTTCCAGCTATAATCAGATAAATAAACCAATAAACAGCACTTGTTCTTATCATCTCTGTAGTTCAACAATACTCAGCTTCATTTACTGCTTTCTGGCAAACATCCCTGCAGAACCTGCCCTTTTCACATCTAACTGGCATATGAGTTATCTGCTCATACCTGATACATCATTTCCCTAATAGCAGAAAAATACAGAAAAGTGAATCCCTAATGATTATAAGCCTACTTTGGGAGTCACATTCCACTGCTTTAGTATTGCTTTAAATCAATGTTTGCATTGTTTTGGGTTTTAACATCCTAATTTGCTGGTAATAGCAGCTGTTCTCTTATGCATGCATACACTTATTTACTCTTCTCTCAGCTGCAAGCAGTACTGTATTTTTGAGAGACTAATTGTGAATTATTTCAACATCCTTGAATTTGATTCTGATATTTTTGATTTCTGTTTCTCTTGGAAAGCAGGGAGCAGGGAGCTTTGAACTTCCTCTCTTTCTTGGTGATAGAGCACTGACACTGCTGTCAAGTACTTTACACATGAACATGTGTCTCAGTTTAAAAGAAACTAAGATGTCTATCTGGACTAGGAAGTGAGTCTCTTCCCCAAAACCATAACAACCTTTGAGAATTAAGAGACTTTAATCAGAAAAAAAAAAAAAAATACAGAAAAACAGTTCTTTACTACAGATATTATATATATAAAATAACCAAAACCAGAACAGAACAAACAGCAACACCATAACCAAAACTTTCAAACAAATCCAGTCCTCTCTCTGCCCCTTTGGTGCTGTTGCATTTATAGACAGTGGGAGGCGATGCCGCACCTCAGGAGGCAGCAGCCACAGTGAGTCACTCACGGGCTGCAGCAAGGCAAAGACGGGGACCAGGGAGAGGTGCTGGCTCTGAAACTCTAAGTGGAAATGCCAGCCACAGTGACAGGGTGAAACCTTTCCCATGGGCAGTTCACGGACGCTCCCCTACCATCCTTTTTCCAAAGAAAGCATGGAGAAAGGCAGCAACCCCCCTGCAGGTGGTGTTGACCTCTCAAGGAGTCTGCAGTGAATACAGGCAGTGGTGACTGTTCTCTCAGGAGAATGGCACAGGGGCAAGTTGGGGGGACAAGCCAGAAAATGACCCTCTCCTAGTGTTTCCACCAGCCCAGTAAAACGGTGGCCAACACCCATGAAGACTGAGAAGCATGGCCAGCACCAGGAAAAACCTCTCTTCCCCCACCTCCCACCTTCCTCAATCCTCCCCCAGCCATCTAGCTGGAATGCAAAGCTATCAGCCATCCCTTTGTTTAGGCTTTTAGACAGTTAGCTGGTTCTGGGAGCAGGTAGTGGGGGGGATGGGCTTCAGCAAACCATCTCATCCTAGCTCTTCAACTCCCAAACCACTGTGTTGGTAAGGGACAGAAAAAATTCCATGAAAGATTTTGAAACTGTAACAAAATGTTACCAGGCCAACTTTTTGAAAAGGCAGATCTCAGACCAGTATCAGGCATGGAAATTTGGTTTAATATTTAGTCCTTTTCTGAGTGTGAGCTGATTTGAAAGAGATTTATGTTAGCTGTGCATTATGACTCAACCAGAGTTGCATCTTTCTCTAGTATCTTTGTCGTTTGAGGCAGGCAACTATTCACTGAGTCTAACTCTGTAGCTAAGATACAGAAAACATATTTCAAATTTTCTACTTTATTTAAAGTGTATGAGAGGTGAAAACCTAGATCTTCTATATCTAGGTAGATCGTTACATCTAAATATATTGTCTCTACCATGGACATTTAACTAAGGAACACACACTAGAACATTAAGCAACAGTAATTCTGAAATGTCTTAAACACCTCTAGGTATCTTTATCTCATAATATTAAAGGCAATTGATTTTTTTAAGATAAACGATGCTGAGATTTCTACTTCTGTTTCAGAGGGAATGAAAACAACTATCAAGATCTAGATATTTTGCAAATGAACTGAACTTCACCCTAGGGAACACAACCATAGGAAAAGTACTGTTCACAGTTGTGTTTTGTTTTATTTTGTTTTGTTGTTTTTTTTTTTGTTTTTGTTTTTTTTTAAAATAAACTTATTTTTTTTTTTAATCTGATATTAAAAGCAGTATTATTTACCAATATTCATTATGTGGCTGCAAAGTGAGATTGCAATGAGTTAACTGGAATGGCTTTGGAATCTCCAAGTAAAGATTTAAATCTTGTAAACTTTTCAGGTTCTTCCTAAGCTTGCTATCCGAATTTCAGCCTTCCAGAGTTCTCTTAGTTGTGTTATTACAGTACCCCTCTTATTACTAGTTATTTCAAGGATTTATACTCAACTTTAATTTCACTACAATATATCTGTTTGTATGTTTCTAGCTCAGAATTTGCATTATGGTTACACAAGATATATAGATGTTTCTATATAATGTAGGAAGAAGGTCTATAAATTCAAGATCTATGTCCAAATAGAATAGAAGTTTTGACACACAGATAATATAGAAATACCATAAATAATGCTTCTTCATTGTTTCTGCCTGTCAAAGCTTTCTACCAAAAAATTCTCTGTCAGCTCTCCTGCCAAAATTTCTCACAAGAGCTCCCCGCTGGAGTTTCCTGACAGAAGATCCTGTTATTGTCTATCTGAATGGGGATACATGCCAGGAAACCACATACACCCTCTTTTGAATTCTATAGAATCGAGAAAAAAACATTAGGGAGTGACAAAAGAGAGAGAACTGGTTACCATAACCAAAGATCTCTCCCTACCTCTCCCTCACCTTTTCTCCACTAACTCTTTCTTCGTTACCTCCTCCTGCTTGCTTGCCACTGGGGACTGAAACTCTGACAGCCTGGAAAAAACTGAGACCTGGCATGCCACATGTATGAGTTATATATTATCCTTCTACCCTTACCATATTTTTGAAAGACAAAGGTACTGCTAGATCAGGACCCTGCATAGCCAATAACATAACTCCTTGTGAGTGACAAAACAGCCTGGCTGCATTCCAGAGTACTAAAGCTCCTAAAACCCCCTACTGCTAGAAGAGATATTGAAAAAGTGGCAGAGACAAGGAAAAAAAAAAAAAGGCAGAAACTGCTACTCTTCCACACACACTAACTTGGCAAAAGATAGTTTCTAGTGGTAAGCTTTTCTTTGCTTCTAAAAGTAATCTTAGCTTTTTCCAACCTTTTCTTATGTCTTCCCTTTGCATCTCTTAGCAATGAATAAAATCAGTTTTTGGTATCAACAGATAACTTGTGTGAGTTTTAATTTTGCTCAGGGAGAGTATTCAAATCTGAAGTACTTTCTGTAACATTTAAGCAGACTAAAAAAAGTAGGGTCTTTTTAAACATTCACATGTAACAATTATGGTTAGAATCATAGTTTGAAATTAGCTTATTCAAGGCTTTTATACCTTCAGCTATAACAACAGGGTGAGAGGAAGCTGTTAAGGTAATCAAAGATTTTAAAAAATGTCCAGGGAAGTATATAAAATGGATTATTTTGTGGCAATGAAAAATTCACAGATTTGCATCATGGACCAATGTGAGCAGTATGTGTACAATGACTTTGGAAGTGAGATCGAAGTGAGGCATAATAGTTCTGTCAAAGTATCCTGTACAATAGGATCTAGTGGTGTGTCACACTGGGAGGACTTATTTTTTAAAATGTGATGATTTCTTTAAACTGTTGCAATTGTCTACCAAATGTTTTATGAAAGTTCTCATATCTATTATCCATATAGGCCATAAGATGTAACATAGTGAATGTCTAGGATTTATTTTAAAACTTACTGGCTTTATTTAAAAAAATATACAAAAATCCTACTAATCTCCTGTTTAACTATTTCAGTGTTGACTCTATACTGCAGCCTTGTACCACTTAGCAGAAACACTTTGCAATTTACAAGTAGCAGTATCTCACATTAAAATTCAGTGTAAGATTTCCAGGTTCATTTCCTTTTACAAGAATTTTGAGAATTCCTAAGCCCAAATTCATCTATGCCTCACTGTTTCAGCTTCTCTAATAGTGACATTATCCACCTGGTCTGTACTACTGTTCCTGCTGTAATTGCTAAATCATTGACATGTGCCCCTGCAGTGGTAGCATGACCCCTGTACTCATTAATGGATCTGCGCTCTCCTCTTGCAGCTGAGTTAACTAGCAGTTTCATTGCAAATCTAAAAATGTTTTAGAGTGTGGCATTTGTGTCGTAATAACCTTTGCAACCCTCTGACAGCTCCTCCAACCTGGAGCTCTGAACAAGGTTTAATATTTCAGATAAATGAGTGTAACCTTCCAGAAGTATAATATGTGCTTATATGGATTTTTAATTAAGATCTGCCCTAGGTGTCCCAGGACACAGTAGTAAAATACCATTAAATTACACATCAGGATTGGGCCCCTACTGCATGAAAGTGGGAAAACTGAAATTGCTTTTCTCGTTTGCACAGCAGTCAAATTCTATTAACAAATGCAATAGTCCCATAAGTGAAATCTGTTCTCTCTCTCTTCATAGTGTTAATAAACTCTAGACAAGTAATAAAAGATTATTTCACTTTTCATACTCAGTCAAGAAATTGTTCCAGCTTCCTTTAAATCATTTGGATCTTTTTTGACATAAAACAGTCCTTTGAACTCTGCCTGTTCTATGTCAGTATCTCAAGCTCCTAAGTCACAGTGATTCATATTCCAGTATTATCTGCCTTGCTTCTATATTGGGATTATTGGTACTGCAGCAGCACTCTAAAGCATAACTAAAAGACGTGCTATAACTCTAATGGAATTTATGGGATCAATATAAAAAATTACTGGATCAATTTCTTGGCCTAATGTAAGAAGCAAAGATTTATAGATAGTAAATTTTCCTCCTTGGCCCTAAAATCATGAAAATAGTGAGAACAATTATAAAGAATTTCATCCAATCATTGCCACTGCTGAAGTTTGTACATCAAGTTGAAATTACTCTATCAATATGCACACAGACCAGATTTTCAAAAGAAATTATCTTTTGCTTCAGCAATTAAAAAGAATCTGGATTTTCATAAAACCCAAGTACCCAGCTTGCCAAGTATCTCACACAATCTGGTTGCTAATTTTTGTAAACTGTTTTAAAAGTACAGTGCTATTAAAACTGATTGCAATTTTTATGGTTGCACAAACGTTATCTGCATTGTGTTTTTGAGAGGAAGAAAAAATAAATTGAGGTATTCACCATGTTTACTGGCAATTTTAAAGATCTGCATTCATACTAGATTCTTTAAAGTCAAGTTGTGCCAAATAGAACTAGTGAGGAACACCTGGTTTGGTCTAGGTATCTCAAGGACTAACTTTATTGCAGCTTTATATATGTGATTAGATGAATAATGTCCTCATTGCCCCTACACTATGTATGTAGGAATTCAGGAGGAAGTAAACTGATAAAGCAAATAAAACATTTATTTCCCCACACTATTTTATTTGTAACAATCTTACAATAATAGATAATATTTTTTGACAAAAGTGTGGTCAGTTAATTGTTGGTACTGCAGTGCTCACAGTGCCTGAGACTTGGGTGATAACCCTCTGTCTGTCTTTGCCCCTGAATTATTTTTTTCCACTGAACAAGGAAGTCTTCCCATGTTTATGGTTTTTGTTCAGAATGTATTGACTAACATTTTTGTTCCTTTTATAATAGAAGGTGTCCCTGACCATGGCAGAGGAGTTGGAAAGGTGGGGCTGGAAGTAGATGATCTTTAAGGTCCCTTTCAACCCAAACTATTTTATAGTTTTATGATTCTATGATTTTTTTCACTAGGGTGCCATCACAAAGAACATGTTCATCTTTTGGAAGATTCAATTCTGCACTCAATTCAGTGTCAGTACTGAAACTCAAATATTTTACTTGGTTTTGGTGATTATATTTTCTTTAGAAATCACCTTTCCTGGAAAGATTGTTACGTATAAAACATATTTTTGGCATCTAATTTTCTAAATTACATTTGAGTTATGTTTTCATTAGGTTCATTACTTTCTATTTACAATTTTCCCTCAGATAGAACTTAAACCAACAATTTGCATTTCTTTTCTCATTGTAGATAACTAGCTCCCAGTTCTGATGTTTTTTGCTGTCTTCTGGACATTCAGCTCACTAATTTTACACCTGTGCCCTAGTAAGCTCACTGCCACCACTCTTCCTGACACTAAAGCTACCTATATATTTTTCCAAAGCAATAATTCAACATCACTAGACATTGTTCGGTTAAAGACTGTCTCAGTGTCCCAGATGGACCAAGATGTCTTGTAACATCTTCCTGCTTATCTTGGGTACTTGGTTGCCTATGTTCAAGGTCAGGTCTGCTATTCCTTAGCTGTATGACCTGGGATCAGACTTCTGACACACAGGTGAGCTGTGAGAAGGAGCAGTGGAGTCTGTGTCCCCTTTGCTTAGGAGATGTATTCAAGCTCAGGCCCTTGCTCTAGATCCTTTTGTGAGTGCTGCTACATCAGTACGTCCGCCCAGCCCTGCTCCTGCTGTCCCTGAGTTGGACTCACTGACTTTGCTTCCTGGCCTGACCTCAGACTTGCATGGACATGGCTGGCAATCACAGACTGTTGTCTGGTCTCTGACAAGAAAACCTCTGCTCTTCTTGCATACTTATTGTGGGTCAGTGTCCCTTGTTGGTGGGATCACTGCCCTGCCACCCTTATCAGTCCTCTTCCCTTCCAGTGCAGCCTGCTCTTGCTGAAGTAATGTGCCCCATGATGCCACATGAGGAAGTGTAGTGGCTTGATAAGATGATATATAGTACTCCAAAATGTACCTATTAGCAGAGTCCATGACTATTTCTGAAATTGGGAAGGTGGCTTCAGATAAGGACTAACCTTTACTACAGGGAATTCATGGTACTAGCTGAATCCTTGAGTATAGTGCAGGGATGCAAAGTGTTTTTCATGACTCTTAAAATTAACTCTTTTAATAGAAGTTACTTCTGTTATTTTACTCTGAAGTAGTTTTCTCTGAGGAAAAATATGTCCAAATATTTTTTCAATATATTCTTGGTCTGCTTCATCAGTTAAGTGTTTTGTCATTCCATTGTATGCTGAATTTGGGAACAGCGGAGGGGAAACCTCAAAGAATAACGGAAATGACAAATTGTGGATGTTAATGTGAAAAACTGCTAGACTTGAAGCCAAAAATTAACTATGTGAGATGATGAAGAAAAACATCTGACACCTGACAAAGTGAAACCAGTTGTGTCTTAAGGCACTGGTGTTGGTAACAACATGGAAAAGTGCCTTGTTGCAGTTCCACAGTCCCCTAATAACATTTCAAATTAAAACAGCTACCATCAAACACAAAACTTTCTGGTACAAAACTTCTGTTTATTTGCTAAAAGAATTAACATTTGGAACACTTGCTCTCAATACATAACAATGCAAATAAACAGTACACATGTTCATTATGCAGAGGTTATTTGTAATTTGCAGAAAATCTTCCTAGAGGCAGCATTTTCAAGAATGAAAAACAGTGTTTAGGCTTTTGGATCACAAGTGGATGAACTGGGCAAAGATATACAAACAACTGACAGATCTTTAGGAACTGTGCTGAAAGCTGCTTCAGGCTTAAACCCTCTTTTATATTTAATTTGAAAATTTGAGAGCTCTGGTAGTGAAAATCTCTTTTCGGTAGATCAGTTTGCAGTAGAATAAACATATAAACTATTCTGTTTATTTGAGGAAACAATCTTTCTTCCCCCAGCTTCTCTCTTTTTCATCTCTTTTCCACTTGTGTATGTGGGTATACATTTGTAATTTCTGTCTACAACCTGATTTCACTAAAGTATTCATGTCAAAATTTGCTGTTAAAGATGTACAGCTACAAAAGTGGAAAGAAAATCCCATCCATGCTAATACAAATAAAGCTGATGAATCCTTCTGATGCTTTTTGGTAACAATAACAGATCAGGGTAATAAAAGATACTACCTGTTCAAACTATATCTCCACTAGAGGGCTTTGCCAATATAGTTGTTTCCAAAAGCTTCTCTACTTCAGATTAAATTTTTGAGTAAATTAATTAAAGTGACTGTTAACCAGCATCCCCTCCCTCCCCTCTGTTCAGAAGGACCCAGTCTGGAAGCACTTTCCTGTTGTGCAGCTGAGCAAAAAGGCTGTATGGGTGCCAGCAGGGCGGGAAACTGTGCTCTAGAGTCAGCTATGCTCAGACAAGGTGAGAGACTTCTGGGTTCTGCTTCTGAAACTGGTAGTGAATTTTACAGTAAGTAGGCAATGGAAGCAAAGTAGAAAAAAATTTAAAGGAAAATGCCTGTTACTGCCTTCCTTCACAGAAAAAATTTCACTTGCCTTGAAATTACATAATCTCTCTCTCTCTCTGAATCCATGAATTTTTCAGCAAGAGTATTTACTAAGCGAGATAAAATGTGTTCCTTTTTTCCATCTCTTCTCCAGGTCTGATCTAGCTTCACTGCTGAGGCAACTTCTTGAGGAATGGAAGTTTTGACTTTAGGTGGTGTGGCTGTGGTGGAAGAGTAGGAAAGTCAATAGACTGGAGGGATTCGTACACCAGAGTATATAAGTTAGAAAAATACAACCATGAGCTGTAGTGGTGAAACTGGACAGGTGAAGAAACACTAAGCTCTACAGAAATCATAGAAAATCTTAGTTTCTTTATATGTAAACAGCTGTGTTAGAACCAGACTCATTTCTTCAAAATGATAATATGTTTTGTACTGACATAACCTGTTGTTTCTGTATTTCGAATGGAAAGTAGTACCATTCTTCACTTGCCTGTTGATTTCACTTCTTATGAAGTGAGTTTCTCTGCGTAGAGTTCAAAATTTTGTAAAAGTTGGGAAGCAGAAAAGTAATACTTCAAGCTTTAAATACAGGCTGGAATCCACTGAATTTGTAGCTAACAGAGAAAATTATGGTATGTCCTGAAGGAGACATACATGCTCTCATATAATCTGGGAATGGATATAGGAAAAAGGTCAGAACTGATGTACCATGGCAAGGAAATTACTCTAGGTGCTTCAAATGGCAATTTCTTTCCAGAAGGAGATAAATCCATGGTTTAAATACTGTTGAATTGAGTCTCAGCTCTGATAATTATTCATGTACTCTTCATCTATTCACGCAGGGATTAAATAAAGCTATCCTGGATAAATCAAAATATTTGGACATTTTATTAAACAACAACTTTAGACAACCAATAAGTATATATCTGTTATTTAACTTGAACATATTCAGACAAAACTGCACCAAGCAACCTATCATACCATGATCAGGACCTCAACTTGACAACAATAAACATATGTCTATATTAATGCAACAATTTCTTCTCTGAGGTCAAGTTGATCCTAGTAGAGTGAAGTTTTCATAGACACAGAAGACACACACCCACTCCTGAGTTAGGGTTTTGTAAAGAACATCACTGATCTCCAAAAATAAAATGAACAAACAAACAAACAAAAATAAACCAAATAAATGCTACAACCAGTTGCACTTTTGTTCTAGTCAACAAAAACAAAGCAGTTGATAGAAGGTCCAGAAAAAAATGCAAAATTATAAAAAATATTTTTTAAACTTGGTTTCATAATGAAAGTATCACATTGTCAGATAAGGAAAAGAGATTAAATAGTCCTTCAGAAAATCTTTCAAAACAGACAACCTAATAAAGGAATCTAACTATTCACATAGCTGTATCTTAACATAAGTCACTATAGTTATGAAGCAGACTGACATGGATGGTAAATTCCATCTTGTTTTCCACCTTTCAATATTTTAAGGTGTTATCCAAGTTTCCTGGCTAGCTCATAAATTTGCTAGTTAAACTGTGAGTATATATTAACCTTTAGAATTTCTTGGGTTTAATTAGTTTTCATGGTAGCAATGACAGTGAAGGGATACAAAAAGTGCTAAAGCACAGAATATCATAGATCATTGTAATAATTTTCCTTGACCAGTAATTTTTTGAACAATTTTATAATATTGCCAATAGGCCCACCATTCTTCTTGTGAAAGCAATAAGTGTTTAAGGTTTTTTTATTGTATGTGGAATATAACAAAGCATGGCATTGTTTTATTGCTGTTAGAATAAAAAAAAAAATGCTGAAAGGGGATACAGAGAAGTATATATGGAAAAAAAAGGCAGCAGAATATATAGGGACAATAAGAATAAAAAATAAGAAGCTAAGAATAGAGACAAACATAAGGAAGAGGAAACTAGCCAATAGTAACAGGTGTATAAAAGAGAATTACAAAGTCAAAGGAAGTCAGACTGGAAATAGAGAAATATGACACATGTGAAAAGGAAGGAAATTTTAACAGATAACGCAAACAGAAATATAGAAAAAAAATTTGAAACTATCCGATTTAGGTATTTGTTAGCTGGCAAAGAAATGGAAGATGGATATGTACATAGAAGAATGCTTGGGAAAACAGCATTCTTTTAGCACAAATTCCAGGCATAATGCAAATTCCAGGCAGCCTCCCAAAATTTAGCATACTTAAAGCATGTATTTGGCAACAAAGGATGTGGAAAATTCATCATATCAACAATGGAAACAGCATTTAGACATACATGGAGGGCCACTGAATGCTTCTTGAAATCTTAATTTTATGCCATTCATTTATTCTGTAATGTAGAAAAGCAGTCCATATTTTCTTACTTTGCTACGGGTGTTGTTTTCAGAGATGGAATAGAAATAAACTAGAAATGTGTACTGATTCTAGGAGTGATGACATAAGAATGCAAATGGATGTTTCCTGCCTGTAGTAAAACCTAGAGGTTAATTTGAGATGCAGTTTTTCTTTTCCCCTGACACAGCAACCTGGGATGGAGGCTTGCAATGCTGTACAGTGTGACCTGCATTGCTCTTAATGGGGATTAGCATCATTTTAGAAAACCTTAAGTCCATTAGTGAAAAAAAAATCTGCAAAGTCAGCGAGAAGGTGTCTATTTGACTACCATGATGACTGCCTCCACTTGATTAATACAGTCAACTTAGACTATTGAGATGTAAAGTGAAACAGTTTGTATATGTTCTCCTTTATCCAGAGACTATAATTTTCTAAGTTCCTGACATCTAATACAACACAGAAACTGAAAAAGTTTGAGCCAACAATTTTTCCCTTTGAAATGTCTTTTTTTAAGGTTGGAAGATGCATATTTAATGGCACACCTGAAGCGAAAATATTCAGCATATTTAAGTTGATATGAAGAATTTGAGATATTAATGATTGTAGTAAATGTCATATCCATTTTTAGTATCTGTGATTAAGTGCTGTTTTGATTAAATGTCTATGGGTTACAATATTAAATTAGGTGGATCTCAGTAAAGTGTTATTTATTTTTCACTTTTCAAGTTAGAAATATTAAATAGTGATTAATAAAGAATTAGGGATACAAAGGTCAGAAGTTCCTACAGTAATCTCTATATGGAATGAAAAGATCAAAGTTTTAAAAAAGGGAAAATGTGCCATTGTGTTAATAATTGCATCAATAAGTACCTCCACTCTTGATACAATAACCCAAATCACTCTTTTCAGACATGAAGACGATGTTTTAATTGTACTTCATGTGTGCAGATTTCCAGAGAAAAACATATAAACTGTGTTTCCTTATGGATAATCCCCTTGCTTTCCAATAGATTACACCCAACATGTGCAGATAAAGAAAACAGTTTTTTTCTGGTTTCAAAGTATTCTAGGTACATGGCAATATCTCATGGCCACTGCAGACTGCTTTTTCATCTCAGTGGTGAAAAATGATAAATGATAAATGGAATTTTCAAAGGTGTTAATCATCAAGTGTCACAAAATTCAAGTTCAGTACTTCTTAGAATCTAATCATAATTATGCAATGGTACTTTTGAGGCTATTTCCTTCAAGCAATATCTTCTGACTTCTAATTAGAAAATTAATTTTGTCCCATTTCTGTACAATGATGAGCTATGTATTTTTCTGTAGTGTCCAGCTCATTCTTCTCTTCTAAGAGGTTGTTGGCTGGTTGTGTGTTTTTTTTTTTCTTCATTAATGTCTTTATTTTCCTAGTACCCAGACTTCCCACTGCTGACAGAGACAATTGCTGCTAATTATGACAAAACACTTTTCAGTTTTAACACATGCAATCATTAAATGCAGAAGGTACAGTATAAAATATCATCCTAGTACAATCAAAATATAGTGACTATCATTGGTTGTGGTTCAAAACCAATAAAAAAATGTCAACCTATTAGAAGTTAAGATAAGCTATACGAACAATATATAAGAACTCCTGCAAATTTGACAAAATGAGATGGAGTAACAATATGATATAAAGCTGTATGACCAAAAAAAGCATGGTACATGAAGATGATTGTTCATATGGGCCAGATCATAGGATGTAGGGCATAAAGTCACTGGAGTAACAACAAAGGTAAATATATGAATGAGGAAATTATAATGACATCTATATTTCAAATATGAAAGAAAATTGGTAGAAGAAAATAATGTTTTGTACACTAAAATAATATAATATATTTTCTGTTAGTGAGTGCCTAGCTTCATAATACAATGGCAAAGCATAGAGATAGTAGACCTAATGTTTACCTATTAGTATCATATATGTATATTGTGTACACACAAGTAATTATATATTTTACATATCTGTTTGTGAAAATATTTTATATTTGTAATAGGAAGTGGTTAAATAAAAGATAAACAACTAAATAAAATAGATGGACTTGCAAGAAGGGACAACCAGAAACTGGGAGTTCAATAAAACATTTTTAAACTAAGATCTGTAACAGTTGTGGTACGGTACTTCTCCAGAGGAGAAGACTAGTTTATTACAGGGCAGAGCCAGAAGGCAATTATTAGCTGCACTTTTGCAGTTAGGGAATTCTTTGTCAAATTTAGGGATTAAAGATCCATTGTGCTACTCTAGCCCTGAACATTAAGAAAAAGGCTACTTACTGAAAATATATTGTAGCAATTTTTGTCTCTCGTCTATGTTTTCAACAGTGTACTCTATCTATTCTCTTGCACAGAGTTCTTGCTATTTTATTCACTAAAAGTGAAAATAAAAATGAAGCTTAAGTTGGACAGCACAATACCATGTGAACAAAAACTAGGCAATATGAACATTCTTAATTAAATATCATTGCTCTTTAAATTAACAAGGAAAACATCTATGTATCTAACTTTTTTTTTTAACAGAACATTAAATCTTTCTGCATACAAAATTTAGTCAGATTTTAGTGCTCAGAGAAGTTTTTATAGAACAGGGTAAATTCATTCCAACTGAATCAAAAATTTCTAAAATACATAAGAAGGTTCACTATAAAAATACACAAATAACAGTATTAAAAAAAAAAATCATGATTTAGTGTGTCATGTATATCACAGACATTGGAGATTACCTTGAGAATTAAACCTTGTTAATGTTTGCAGCTGTTGTGAATTATCCTAATATGATATCTTAACAGCATACTGAAAAGGTTGCATGCATTATGCCGGATAAAGATTTTTATTTCGGGGAAATAAAACTACAGCAACACAGACTTGGAAAATGGATTTCTGTCAATTAAACTGCCAAGGCTGGGGAATACTATACATTTCTGTTACAAGCAAAACACTGAGAGAAAGCATATGTCAGCTTGAATATTACTAGAGGCTTGAGGAAGGCAAAAAAACTTTGCCATCAAACTTAATAAAGGACACATAGAAAAATTACTCCATGCCAAGATTTGATCTTAATCTGAATAATTATAAAATTATAATTAGGGTTTATTAAAAAACCTGGAGTTACATTGTGCATACCACCTTCAGGAGAAAAGAAGCATGACCTGTTGTAGTGACTAGCTAAACATCAAAAATAACCTTCTATCCTATTTCTACAATACCAGTGTTTACAAACTACACTTTAAAAAGTCTGCTTGCTTCTTTACTTTCTAAGCCAGAATCAGAATTAAATTTTTAACAAAGTAAAATCCCCAGAATTTCAGACGTCAGTCAGGTGAATTGCTCTCAGAAAAATTCAGTGTCATTACACTTTTATAGAAATCAGATGCTGAGGGATGGAGAAAAGAACTGTATATATGTGTGCATGATTGCATATATCAATGTTTCTCAGCATGTCAGAAGATCCACAAGAGAAGAAGAATATTTATGGAGCTATACCTTCACATATTTCTTCTCAATGATTTTTACGTCTAAACAATTCTTTTCATGCAGTGCTCTCTGTATGCATTGTAGAGGTAAAGAAACATTTGTTAAGTCATTGCTTCATATTTTTTGTCATAGGAGATGACTTTTTATAGTACATTTGCCTGTGATGACAGTCTTAAGACTAAAGCCATTGTTTAGTTGGCACTGCTTTTTATCAGACCAGCAAACTGACCATTGGAGAATGCTCAGGCCAACCAAAGTACTATGAACAGTGTTCATGAGCAGTGCCACTACTTCATACTCAAGGAATTAAGGAAGAAAGGTTCCTGCAGTAATGCTTTTCTCAGGAAACTCTTTAAGATCTTCTTCAGGATGTCTAATACTAATAATCTGCTTTTAGAAACAACACTGATAATAACAGGTTCTGGATTCTACTCCATGATCCAGGAGCCTAAATAATGTGTGTTGTAAACTTGAGCTCTTGTACTTTCAAAGTTCTTTTTTTGTATGAATCCATACCTCTGTATTAGTATTTTTTTCTCTGAAGCATTTATATGCCTTGGTATGTTTATTAATGTTAATAAAGAGACATTTTCAGATTGAGACTGGATATTTATTTCTTATTCATTCCATTCATTCTGATCTTTTTATGCTGTTCAACTATAAATTGCAATATTTAAGTACTCTTCTAGGAACACAATCTATTTTTAAGAGTTAACTTTTACAATTCAATACTCTTGCAGTCATGGCTTTGGTTTATATTGCAATATCTCTCTCTTCTTTGAGGCAAAAAACATGGGAGTATGGAGGAACAAATTTCCAAACTATTTCCCAATAGAAGTATAATTCAAGCCTTTTCTACGTTTACAGAAAGTTGTTAGATTGTGAAGAGTATTACAATTTGTTGACTAGCATAGAAGGATAACTATACACTCTTTTCAGGTTTACTTAAAGAAATACCTGGAGACATGCACTCATTCTAGGTGTTAAAATTTATGAATCTCCAGTCTGCATGGGAATCACAGTGTAACACCCATCACATTCTACCTTAGAGAGGGATTGTGCTCACTGTGGAGTATCACATATAATTGATTTCAATTTTCTGTGGGTGACCATATCTGGATGCCAATTCATTCTAGTGGCCTTCCCAGAGGGTTCTGAGCACTAAGTGATCCTCTGAGGTATTTGCCAGTCCTAACAATACTGTCTTTGGCTTTATGAAAAGAATATAGTTCTTACTCCAGTGAACTAATAGAAGTTCATATCTTGATTTCAGACAAAAATATCTTGTAGAAAAAAGCATGAATGCTCCAACTTTTAAAATTTATTTATAGAAAATAAATGTCAAGCTTTTCTACATCTCTAAGCATTCAATTTGGATTAAGATATTTACAATAATTTCCTATGTCCAAAGAATTTTCCTTTATGATACTTTTCTGAAATTCTCTCTGGTGAGTATTTTCCTGTAAAATTGTCTTTGGCCTTAAAAATCTGCTAAATCTATAATGTGATTATCAATACTACTTGATAATTCCTGCATTGCATTTCAGAATATTTTTTTCAAAGAATCTATGAACCTCTGGCTGTAGGAAAAAAAAAGCCAAAACAACAACCAAAAAAACCCAAAACAACAAACCAAACAAAAAAATACCAAAATAAACAGACCAAAAATCAACCAGACAAACAAACTCTTAGAGTTTTTTTTACATTCCTAGTAAAGGAATGTTTGGACGACTTGACAACAACGACTGAAATGCAGACTAAAGCTTGAATGTATGTCACTTGTATTGAAAGAAGTATGGAGGCAAAGCATTATGGCAGATGGTAAGCTTTTAATTGGATCTTGATCAGAAAATATAAACACTGAGCATCTGTGGTCCAGTCACTAGTTATATAATTGTCAGTGAACTGGACACCTAAAAGAAAACTACAAGTTTCTTCCAAATGCACACTGTCAGTTTTACTTTTGAAAATAACTTTTCTTTTATCAGAATAGACTCTTCTATAAACTGTACTCCTTGACACAGATTTTATCATTATCAATATATACCTCACTCACAGATGTCATGTTTTAACACCAGATGGCAACTAAGCCCCACACAGCCACTCACTCCCCCAAAGTAGAATGGGAGAAAGAATCCAAAGAATAAAAGTGAGAAAACTCATGGGTGGAGATAAAGTCATTCATCACTTTCCGTGGGCAGGCAGGTGTTCAGTCAGCCCCAAAAAAGAAAGGCTCCATCACATGTGACAGGGATGAGAAAAGAAATGCCTTCACTCAGAACATCTCTCCCTTCCTTCTTCTTCCCAAGATTTATAAGCTAAGCATGGCATCATATGGCATGGGATATCCCTTGGGTCAGTTGAAGTCCCAGCTTCTTGTGCACCTCCAGCTTAGTCACTAGTGAAGTGGTGTGAGTGGCAGAAAAAGCCTTGACACTACGTAAGCACTGCTCACCAATAGCTAAAACAGTTATCAACAGTTTTCAGCACAATCCCAAGTATACCCGCTTACCAGTGACTATGAAGAAAATTAATGCTATCCCAGAAAAAAACAGCACACATAAATATCTTGCATTATCTTTTTCAGTAAATATTATTTAAGGTGTACCTTTCTATTTAAAATGCAGATTCCGTTTAAAGTTATCTCAAATACCTGATTGAGATTGATAACAGAGAAAGGCACAAAAGGAGTTAACTCAACCCCTTGCCTCTGAGCAAGGAGAAAGAATTGCCTAATATTTGTTCTGCCTGTTTTACCAGAACAGGGCAAGAAATACTAGTCAATGTCCAGTTCTGTCCTGCTTAGTAGACCAGAGTCTGTTCCTTATATAAAGAAAGGTAGGAGTAAAACACAATGGAATACAAGGCCATAAATCTAGTAGAGTTTAATGTTTAAAGTAGATATAGGAGGCCCAGAGCCAGGACTTTGTACACTTGAGGAAACTGGGTCACTTAACTAAGAAAGCTGAAAAAGTCAGGCCAATGAAGAGCATTGAAATGATCCCCAGGGGATGAAGTAAGAAGAGGAGATCACCTAAAAGTTGAGCCAAAAGAAAATTCTCAAAAGCTCTGCCCAAGCTCCATCTGGACTCCACCTAATTATGAATATGTATGTTAGATGATGAAACTGTGTACCTTAAGTGTATAAATTATTTGTTTTACACCTTTTGAGTAGAGCTAGTTTGTCCAGTGCGACTTGGTTAGCTCTCAATGTTGTAATAAACAAATACCTTGCTGCTTAAAGACACAATGTTTCTGAGCAGTTTCTCTTCGATGCTTTTCAGCATCAAGATGGGAGATTAGATCTTATAATTGAAAATTTCCTAGAGATTGGCAAAAAAAATTCATCTTCTGAAAGCTGAATATGTCATTTCATGAGACAGACACAATTTTAATGTTAACTTTACACTGGAGCTCAACTTCAAGAAATACATAAAAAATTCGGCCTGAATAGCATGATTTAGGCTGAATCTTTTATTTGAACACAAAATATGCAAATACCAGAACATACAACCTTACAAGACTCATTTGCTCATCTTCTAAAAGACTAAAATACTAAAAATTCTAAAATACTTCTTCATTAGTATTGATAATTTTTAAACTGGAATCTTAAGATACATTTTTTAAAAAAATTAAATATTAATAATTTCACTGGTAGGCAGCAGCAGGAGACAGACTTTCTTGCAAGATGGACAAGCCCAGTGCCATGAGTGATCTCAGTCCTGGTTGTACCCTCACTGATGGGTGCCATTCTATAGATACTCAGACGTTCCATAGAGCCAAAGTGGTGAAGGCAAGGGTTCAGCAGCAAAGGAGGGATGGATGGAGGGATAAAGGAGGACAGGAAGGTAGAGAGAGGTAAAATAGCAAACTGACGAGGAGAAATAGAAGTTTACCTATAAATTACAAATAGTGTCACGAAACAGTTACTGTGACAATAACTGTAGTGGGATGATTAGGGTGGTGATTAAAGTGAAGAAGACTATCCAAAAAAAAATCTGTAAATCCATAAAATCTTGATGCAAAAGAAGGAAATGGAAAGATTAAAAACAGATGCAAATGGAAATTTGTCTGTTGTTTTTAATACAATGTGTAAAACTACAGATTTTTCTGAAAAGAAAGTATGCATAGGACTTCACATCTGATGCCTTTAAATGTAAAGCTTTTCAAAATAAAACACTTTTCTTCTGGTAAATTGTGTTTTGCTATCATGTCCTCTGGGAAATGATGGAGCAGAATTTAGCCATCGGTTGGGACACATGGCTTTTATTTCACATTTAAATTGTAGAGACTATGCAAACGATCATTAATTGCTCTCTGGAGAGCAGTCTGCCCCCTTTTTGATCTATATATTTATAATGTTCATTCTTCTGAGAGTATGGAGACATTGGAGGAACTGCACAGCATGCAGTTTGAACAAAGGTTTTAAAAGAGAAGATGCATAGGAATGCAAAGTGTCTCACAAACTTCAGTTTCTCTGGGTTTTATATGTGGGTATGTAATACAACGTGAGGAAGAGTTATGCAATGTTTTTAACTGCACAACACAACAATTGATTTTGATTAAATGGCAAATTAATTGCTTTTGATTAAACTGGCAAAATGTTTGTAAGCCTTTATTTCTCAATTGGTATACTCAGTAACATGTAAGACATGTATTCTGTATCTTAAATCTGTTACTAAAATTTTAAAGAATAGATCATGCTTCAATTGTTCTCCAAACTATTTCAATCATTGAAAGCCACAGGCATGAAACAATAATTTACACAAAGCACTGTAAACATTAGAACTCTATTTGGTAACCTCGGAGTATAAAATAAGTTTAGCATTTCACATTCTCCTCCAACATTAAAACTACTGTTGTGACCTCAGGATCACTTAGGAAATAGGTGTGGTGGGAAACTTTAAATATATGAATCTACATAAAAATGCTAGCCTAGCTTTCTGTTTTCAGATGTAGGGGTAAGACTGCATCATTATTCAGAGTGCTATTGTCTGTTCTTTCTACGTCTGTCCATTGTTAAAACACATTCATTAGCTTTTCTTTCATATCAAAAATCTCTTGTGCAATACTCTACTGTCCAAAGCACAGGCAGTCTGCCCATAGTGATCTATAAAACAATAGAAAAGAGATTATCTTGCCTCTGTAGACACAAAGATATCAACCAAATTAATGATTTATACTTTAGCAGCTTATTGCCTTTCTCTCAGATATGAAGAATTTAACTTACAAAAGTCAGTCTTTAAAATATATGCACTTTCACAGCTGCTAGTGTAAAATAATTATGAAAATAGCACTACCCTAAAGGAAAAAGACAATGACTTAGCACATGATCATGTAATTTAATTAAACCCTTCAGCATCAATATCATTGTAAAAATATATTTATTGTAAGAAATGCTCTGGGATTGAAAAAATCTGAAAATTAGAATAAAAATTCTTCTCTCTTCCAGAAGATAGGAAGCATATTAGTGTACAAGAAGAAAATTTAACTCTGAAGCAGTATTAACTTTATTAAGCTGTAAATGTAATATTTGTCAGTTCATGTTATTGTAACAGATCCTCAGCTGGTATAAATTAGTCCTATCTCATTAAGAACAACAGAAATATATTAATTTACATGTGCTAGAATCTGTCCTTAGGGCTTTTTTATCTTGTACTCATCTATTCATGGAGCTGTAAATAACACTTTATTAATAATAACAAGGAATAAATTTCACCAACATTTTCGGTCATCTACAAGTTTGAAAGGTCATTTCTGAAACCTATTTGAATAGTTCCTGTGATCATTTTCCTATTTGGGCCATTCTTTAGGAAATTGCAGTAAAACAAACATTCTGACTATCCTTATCCTTCACATGTTCTCAAAAATGAGGAAAAAAAGTTGTCCATCAGAAAGATACACTTCAAGCACATATTTCATCTGCATGTTTTCTTTTTTATTGTGAAGACTCACTTCAGTGACTTGAAGATACAGATTCTGCACAAAAAAATTAACTGGCCACATCAAGGCAATTATTATGGCGTGATTGTTCCTGTCCCCTTCCTTTTTAAATATGAAAAGTGGGGGTGTGGTAGTGGAGTTGTTTTATTTTGTGTGTCTGTATTTTTCTATTAACCTAAGTGTGATAGCACAAGAGATAGATCCGTGCAGGTTAGCTGTAAGGAAGAAAAGAGGAAAAGGAAAGCAGGTAAGAGAGAACTCTCGCAGGAGCTGTGCTAGGAGGAAGTGCAGAACATGCCAAAGTTACATTCACCTTGTAAGGGTAACTGAAACCTGGTCTGTCCCTCACTTGTATCATGACAGCGTGTGCCACGGTTGACATTCCTTCCAGGTGGTGGTGCAAGTCCAGGAATGTAATTGAATGTCAGCACATTTCACTGCTTGCCAATGCAAAGCTCCTCTTTTAGCACACCTAATACTATAACCACATGTACACTCTTTGTGCATTGGCTCTCCAACAGCTTTCCAGTACTGTGAACAACCTGGCATTGTCAAAAAAAAAAACAAAACAACAACAAACAAACCAATTTCACATAAAGCAGAAACAATTCAGTACATGTAACTGCTAATGTGGTTTACAGCAAGAAAAGAGAAGAAAGAAAAAGAAGAAAGGAAAAGGGGAAAGGAAAAATAAAAGACATGGCTCTGAGATTAGCTCAGTTGCTTAGAGTATGGTGCTAATAATGCCAAAGCCATGTGCTTGATCCCTCTACAGACCATTCTCTTAAGAGTTGGTCAAGAATCCTTGTGGTTCCCTTCCAACTCAGAATATTCTGGGAAAGGGAAGTAAGAAAAACATATCCTTACATAAAGTATTGTTTAACATTAAGGTGTCAACTTGTTTATGCAAGACCAAGTGAATACGTACTTAATGAGGAATATTACTAAAAGTAATATGAAAAATATACAAAATATTGATAATATCATTAAGAGTTCCATATATTTTCAAAAAGAAGATCTAGACAAGCATATATTTAAGGAATCAGGTTTTTCTCTGAGAGCTTAAAACAAAGTAGAGTAATTTAGCAAATAAATATAGACGAAGTGAGTTAACATTCTAAATGTCAGAGAAATCTGAACTCTGTCCTTCATCTGGTTTATAAACTGATCACTGAAATAAAAAAGAAGCTCTTAAAAGGTAAGTCACATAGGAAATTGCAGTGGAAAATAGAGATTATAGTATCAATGGCTCCTATTTTAGGTTTCTTTGAGGGATTTTTTGTTGTTTTATTTGTTTGTTTGTTGTTTTTTATGATCTTTAGTCAAATCAATAAACACTGTAGTACACAGATGAAGATTTCTGTGCATATTATTTGTCAGATCTCATATATGAGTTCCCTCCAACTTAAAATTACCTATAGTGCAGGTAAATTTAACAGCATAAAACCTGGGCACTTCACAATGGAATCTGCAAAGGAAAGAGCTTTGCTTCTTGGTTTTTCCTCTCAAAGAGGAAAGACAGAGGGTGTTTTTTTGTTCTTGGTTTTTTTTTATTATTATTTGCTTGTGGGTTTTTTTGCTTTGCTTTGTTTTGTTTTTCGGTTTAATAAGTCTTAAAAACAGTGTTGAAGTAGACAAAATTGTTAACATTTGGATAGAATCACAGTCACAGAATATGCCAAGCTACAAAGGACCCAGAGGGATCGTTGAGGCCAACTCCTGGCCCTGCACAGGACCATCCCCAAGAGTCACACCATGTATCTGAAAGTATCATACAAATGCTTCTTGAACTTTGTCAGGCTTGGTGTTGTGACCACTGCCCTGGTGAGTCTGTTCCAGTGTCCAACCACCCTCTGGGAGAAGAATCTTTTTCTAATGTTCAACCTAAACCTCCCGACACAACTTCAGGCCATTCCCTTGGGTCCTGTCACTGGTCACCACAGAGAAGAGATCAGTCCCTGCTCCTCCTCTTCCCCTCACAAGGAAGTTGTAACTGCAATGAGATCCCCCATCAGTCTCCTCCAGGCTGAACAGAACAAGTGACCTCAGCTGCTCCTCATACGGTTTCCCCTCAAGGCCCTTCACTTTCATTGCCCTCCTTTGGACACTCTCTAATAACTGAATATCTTTCTTATATTGTAGTGACCAAAACTGTCCACATCACTCTAATAATCACCTCTCCATTCAAAGTTTTCCATGATTCTTCTGACAAGTTAGATAAAAAATTCAAGGAAATTAAAAGACAAAAATAAAAAAAGTATCATTCTTCTGGGGTTTATAAACCTCATACCCTCAATATCTATTGCCTGCAGAACTAGACATAAACAGAATTCACATTTTCCCTGATCCTTTAAGTGTATTTCTTTTGCCATTCTCTTGATTTTAGTTACATTTATCACACAAGAGGTAATGACATTGCCTCCTCAGACAGAAAGCCTACTGAAAAATCTTATAATTAGTCTGCAACGCATCTGGAAAGAATATGCAATAAGTAACTGGATGGTGATCATTTCTAATCCTGGCATTAATAAAACCTAAGAATATAGGCACTGTTTTAGCTACAACTTTATAACTTAATAAACTACAGGAGGTATATTTATATTTTTTTTATTTTAATAATATATCTCCATGAAGATAATAATTCTCAGAAATTTGATTGTTAGGACAGGGTCAGCATCCCTGGAGGAAGTAATTTGTCCTGTCTATGCTGGTAACAGAATATAACTGTATCTGGCAGTATTACAGGTTTCAAGGTTATGAGCTGAAATATTCTGTTTGAGATATTTGATAGTAAGGTGGAATGTAATCTTTTATAGTATATGTTTAAGAAGCTATACTTAATTTCCTGCTAATAGTTAGTAGCAAAAGACACAAGAAAATGAAAACTAAGTATAAAGAGGGAAAATAAAACTTTTCCTTGAAGGAAAATAAAAACCAGGCTGCTTGGGACATACAGCACAGAAGTATTAATGTACATTTTCATTCAATATAATTCTGCAGAGGTCATGTGGCCACTCACTATTTTTGATATTACTAATAAGTAACTTTTATATATTTGATAATCTAATTTCCATTTGATCCTCTCCATTGTGCTGACTGATATTCAAAACTTTTGATGTTTGTTAACAAGGAAATATTAACAGACAGAAAACCAACTTATTGTCTGCTTACTATCCAATGGCTAGAAATAACATCTAGGTGTTTTCCTGGGACCTCAGGAGTGTTGACAACATGAATAGGTTTTCCAGAAAGCATTTACATGTCAAGGTGCAATTAAGATCTAGACATTCACTTTAATTAATATTTCTACATTTTAGGAACTCAACAAAGTATTTACGGAGTATAAGCCATGAAATCCCTGCTGCATTTCATGATGTATTATAAAGATTAATATGTCTCACCAAACAGCATTTTACTTTATAGCAGAAGTTTTCTTCTTTCAAATACAAGTTAAAATTCCTGTTTTAATTGTAGGGATTTATTTTTTTTCACCTCAGGCATCACGCCTTCATTAAAAAATATTATTTGTACTCCCACGTGCATGTCTGCTTTTTTTGATTTTAAATATCACAGAAAAGATGGTATAATTTTAAAAACTGGATTCTTCATTGCAAGAATTGTAAGATGATCTTAATTAATTTCCTTCCTTACAATTTAAGAATATAAATTCTACTTTATAGTAAAGTATTTATGTTTGTAGGTAAGGCATACATTTCAATATATTCAATAACTTTTGGAGGATATCCAGGGAACTCATTAAAGGCCATGACCTTGAGTAAATTTTGTTTAGCCTTGAGGTTACTCAAATAATGTCATGTTTTTTCAGAGGTGGTAGTACAACTGCAGAATACTAAAAATTTTTGAAAAAATACTGTCTTACTAAAGTAGTTCAAAATGAAATTCACCACTCTTTTTACTGCAGATAATTTTAACTAACTAGTGAAGGAGATACAATGAGTCCACAGAGATTGTCTTTCACTGCACTGGTGCGGTCTTCACCTTGAATATCGGGTACAGTTTTAGCTACCAGAATATAAGATATTGAGCTCTTAGAGAGTCTCCAAAGGAGGGCAATGAAGATGGTGAAGGGCTTTGAAGGAAAGCCATATGAGGAGCAGCTGAGGTCACTTGTTCTGTTCAGCCTGGAGAAGAGGAGACTGAAGGGAAACCTCATCACAGGCTACAACTTCCTTGTGAGGGGAAGAGGAGAGGCAGGCACTTATCTTTTGTCTGTGTTGAACAGTGACAGGACCTGAGGGAATGACCTGAAGTTGTGTCAGCAGAGGTTTAGGCTGGATATTAGAAAAAGGTTCTTCACCCTTTGGGTGAAGAACAGGGAAGTAGTCACAGCACCAAGCCTGACAGAGTTCAAGAAGTGTTTGGACAAACACATGGTAGGACTCTTGGGAATGGTCCTGTGCTAGGTTAAGAATTGGGTTTGATGATCCTTGTGGGTCCCTTCCAACTCAGCAGATTCTGTGATTCTGTGAATACAAAGGACACTGTTGTTCATATTACAGTGACACCCACTATGCTCTGTGTGCAATTACTGCCATTTACACACTCATGAAGTCAGCAAGATATAAAGGAATTATAGAATGAAAAGGAAAGCCTTAAGAAGGAATCAAATTTGGAGGAACTTGAACAAGTTGAAGAACTGAGAAGATAGATGTCTACTCCTAAAAATTGATCTACCCCACATGTTCTCCATAGTCTCACCATGCAGTGTTTTGTAGAGCCCTGTAACAAAGTAGGCTGAAATTCTTCTGTCTTGTTTTTCCTCTATTTTCACTGTTTGGCACATAAACGATCTACTTAAAATAGTGGTAGTGGATTTTCAAGCTAATGGTTTTGTCATGCTTTTTTTTTTTTTTTTTTTTAATTTAGTTGTAGATGAAGGAGAATTGGAGAATTATTCTTATGCTAAAAGAACTAGTTAATAATTCAATCCCATATTAAAATCTCTGGTTCTATACCATCATTCAGCTATGATGCTAAGTCAAGATGTTTTTGGCTGTGCGAATAAAGAGATCAAAGCATTTTTAAAGGAGTATAGCAAAGAACAGGCAGTGAAAAACTCAGATTTGCATAACAGAGAGATTTTCTCTTCTCATTCTCATGTTGCTTGTCTTCTTCTCTTTTGATTGTTTTCTTTAAGATGCTCAGTATTAAGGTTTCCCCTAAAAATAAAATGGAACAGTACAGCCAGCTTATCTCACCAACATACATTGAGTGCGTCATGTTTGAACTCTTTCTTCCTTCCTGTATAAAATCTCTGTTTAGGTCATAAAAAATATTTTTTTTTTTCCCACAGGAATCTTCACACCTATTGAAGACTGTTTTAGTATATGACCAATCTGAGGTAATTTTTCCTGGGTTTTTTACATCTGTCATGTACTTATTATTACTTAGTCATTATTCAGTTGCTTAAATAATTTGCCATAGCAGCTCCTCTGTTGTTATTTAATATTAACCAAGAGAAGGCAGACCTTGGTGAAAGGAGCTCTTTATTCCATTTAAGTGCCACCACTCCACCAAAGATGGGTCTTAAATTGTTTTGAAAACATCACAGGCACTTCTGATGTGGGCATTTTTATGTGTGGGTAAATTTAACCAAATTGGAAGGAATAATGAAGTACTTGTGGGTGATCTGAAGGTGGAAAAAGAATGTTGAATTCTTTCTTTTCTGAAACACATAGGTTTGAAATATTATTAAAAACATTTGTGTCTATTGCACAAACAGTGGCCTAGTGAAGTACTGTGGAGTATCACTGGGAGAAAGGAAGTGTCACATACCTGATTGCTTATTGAATTCCACTTTCTTGTGTGAATCTCCTTGTAAACTTCAGTAAAGTAAGAGATTCTCTTTTACTACCAAGATTGCAAAGTATAAATAAACAACCTTTTCAGCATAGTTTTATGTTGAAATGATCATGAACCATAGTCTAATCTCAGAAATTAGATATCTTCATTAGAAAATTTTGTAGCTTTTTTGTCAGTCATGAAGGTGATCTCTCCACAGTAACTCCAAAAGTGCAAGCACCAAACCATGGAAGCTGGTAGGACTTCTTGAAGTGACTAAAGGACAATGTCATGGTGAAATACACAGAGAATCAGTTTTATGCTCTCTTCTTAACAGGATACAAAAATCTCCTGGACTTTACTTTGTTTAATACAAAATTTCTCACTTCTTACTTAGAAAATATATTGCTTAGTTTGGACACCTGGGAAAGTTTTAAATATTTTACTATTTATTTTCTGTGCTTAAAATTTCAGGTGCCTAACTTCAGCAACAGGTAATTTTACAGATATAACAAAACCATATTGCTGTTTGACATCCTTGAGAAACAGCAGCACTTTTCAACTGCAAGAGCAATAACAGAAATATTACACTGAAACATCCTTGGTGTCAAACATTTTTAAACTTTTGAGTCAATTTACATATTTATAGGCAGTTTCATATTACGTGTCTATATTTACTGACTCCACATATATGGACAGCTATTAACTGCCACACTTCAAGACACTGAACAGCTGATTGATAACACACATGAATGACTGTCGCATAGCAAGTAGCATGAATTTTGTTTTGCATATTCTCAAGAATACTTGTGAGAGTAGATAAGGAATCTTAAAATTGTTTTTATATCAAGAACAGAGAGAGAAAGATCTATTTTATTTTATAGGGCCACAATATTATCCATGTAAAAATTCTTGCAGAGGAAGAATTTAACATTTCTCCCATTTTTTTTTTCCTTAACCCTTGATGAACACATGTGGTGTTTTAACCCCGGATAAATGCCTGGTGTCCAGCAAAACTCTTTCAAGGCCTTTTTCCTCCCCCCTGCCCCCCACCTTTTCACCTTCCAGAGGGAAAGGGAAAAAAAGAAAACCAGCTAGGAATTTACAGCTAGAGATAACAACCAAAAGAAGAGCTTTGATTAATTCCACGGGCAAAGCAGAACTTAGAATAATGCTTAAATTTATTACTAACAAACTAAAAACAAAAAAATAAGAAATAGAAACAGGTTAGAAACACCTTTCCACCACCACTGCTCGGTCTGTCCTTGCCCCCTCCTTCTCCCAATGGTGTGGGGGACAGGGAAGTGGAAGGTTTACAGTCAGTTGTTGTTGGGTCAGCCACTCGCAGATGTAAGTCCAAAACTTAAGCAGCAGTTCTGTCTCAGGGGGCTTTCCTGTGGGCTGCAAAGGGGACAGCTT
>JAWWEW010000041.1:17207049-17225862 GCA_035583185.1 Anabacerthia variegaticeps
TTTAGCCACCAATGTGCTTGTAGCAAGCGTGGGTAGAGCCCTTGTAAATCTTCGTTCGCGAAGCCTAGCCATGATGAGATGAGACAGAACACATTGCACAGGTGATGACAGAAAGGCTTCAAAACATGATACAGCAGAAGCTTTCCCACAGCAGTCAGGAAGGCTCACTGAAGACAGTTGTCATATGGTGCCAGCGGCCCGCTTGTGTGTTTTTGTCCCCCAAGGTTCAATGCTGGGCCCGAAATTGTATAACTTGTTCATCAGTGACTTGGATGAAGGGATAGATGTCTTCTCAGCAAATTCACAGACAACACAAAGGTGGGAGGAGTGGCCAATACCCCTGAGAGCTGTGCAGCCCTTCAGAAGGGCCTTGACTGATTGGAGAGATGGGAAGAGAAGAACCTTCTGAAATTCAACAAAGGCAAATGCAGGATCCTGCACCTAGGTAAGAATAACCCCATGCACCAGTAAAGAGTGGTGGCTGACCTGCTGGAAAGCAACCCTGTGGTGAAAGACCTGGGAGTCCTGGTGGCCAACAAGCTGTTCATTAGCCAGTCTTGTGGCCAAGGAAGCCAATGATATCCCGGCCTGAATGAGGAAGAGCACTGACAGTAGGTAAATGTAGATGATGTGCTCAGTCCTAGTAAGGCTGCATGAGGAGTACTGTGTCCAGTTCTGGGCTCCTCAGTACAAGAGGGACATGGAGATCCTGGTCCAGCAAAGGATAAAAAAGATGATTAAAAAGACTGGAGCATCACTGTTTTGAGGAAAAGCTGAGGGAGCTGTTCAGCCTTGAGAAGAGATGACTGAGAGTGGACTTCATCCACGTATATAAGTATCTGAAGGTAGGTGTCAAGAGAATGGAGCCAGGCTATTCTTGATGGTGCTGAGCAATAGAACAAGAAGCAATGGGCAGAAAGTGATACACAGGAAGTTCCACCTGTATATGATGATTGTGCACTGGAAGAGGATTCCCAGAGATGTTGCAGAGTCTTCCTTACTGGAGATATTCAAGAACCTTCTGGATGCAGTTCTGTGCAATGTGCTCTAGAATGACACTGCTTGAGCAGAGATGTTGGAACAGATGACCCCTCTGTGGTCCCTTCCAGCCTGGCCCATTCTGTGTCCATGTGTCTCTGCATCTCTGGGATGTGTGCTCAGCTTCACTGTTGCCTGAACCTCTACACAGGAAAGCAGCAGTCATGTTCCTCAACATGGGCAAAGACACTGGGTCCCCAGGCTGGGTTGCAGCACTGAGGAAGCCCAGAACTGCTATAGCAGGAGGCTACTTTTAACCTCCCTATTTCAAATTATGTTAAATCACTAGCTAAATCAGTCTACAAAGGAAAACCTACAACTTTTTTTTTTTCTTGATTGTGAAAATAAAAAGCATAGCATGGTTTTAACAGCACACTCAGAAGGAGAAAGAAAGACAACAAAACATAACCAATGTAGGTCAACACCTATATAGACTCAAAATATCTTATCCTCTGCTCAGCCCAATACACTTGTCTGTCCTTAATAGCACTGGCTTCTCCTCTTAAGGGGTTTTGAATAATTAGGTTCAGCTGAATGTAATTAGCTTCCAGCTGGCAATGCTTATCTAAGTTACATTGAATAGTGATGAATTCGGGGGGGGGGGAGAAAAACCTCACCATTTGATTGTAATTTTTTTTTTCTCGTTTCCTCTTTATTTGCGTATTTTCTACAGGAAGAGGTCTTTTAATAATGTTTTAGGACCAGTTGAGTTTCAATAGTAACATGCTGCTTGCTTTTGACACAAAAGCTTCATAAGTGCTATATACTTGCTGGCTTAGGATCCTTTCGAGCTCTGTTGTTTCTCTCAATGAGGTAAAACTCAGTAATTCTCCTAAAATTTGTTGCTGGTTTCCTCTCAGGTAAAGGTTTTAAGGTGAAATGTATTAGTTTTTATTGGATAAGAGTAGATTATCAGTAGACACAAATCTGTCAGACATTTCTAAGATTAAACAAATTGTTCATTACAGAGTTCTCTTTATGTCTGCATCTTTCCCAGGTTCTTGATGCTCTTGTGAGCATAATTTAAATTCATTTACTTTAATAACTTTGATGGAATTGTAACTAATTATTTAACTAAAGGAATACTGTATTAATTCTGGACCTACCTGCAGGCATACTGCTGCCTTTTTTTGCCTTTTTTTTTTTTCCTCAGCTGTGTTTATCCATCTACCAAGCTATTGGTATGTCTGTTCTACTATTGACGTTCAGAAGCTCTACTTTCTTTTACATTTTCTGCTTTCCGTTTCTGATATCTTTCAGGTTTGACCCTTATGTCGTGAAAGGAAATTCCCAAGTATTGTTATTTTAATTTTGTAAATTTCCCTCTACAAAATACTTCTTTATCTCCCTTTCACATGTACTTTTAGAACTCTTAAACAACTAAAAGACAGACTATGTGTTGAACTGAATTTTGTATGGACTTTCATCATTCTCTTTGCAGTGTTTTTGTTCTTTCAACTGTCTTGGCCCTTCTGTTCTGTTTGCTTTTGTCTGTTATGTCTCACTACATGTTTGGAACAGTTTGTGATAAAGATTAGGGGACTATTTCGCTGATCAGCTTTAAAGTTTGTGTAAAAGAAATATTGCACTTTCACCATTCACAGATTTTTTTCCTGTTGCACAGTTTTGTGTGAAGAGCTGAGAACTAGTTTTAATTATAGTAATTTAAAGTAGATAAAGTAGGTTTCTTCCTGGATAAACAACTGAAAAAAAAAAAAAAAGAAAAAAAAAAAACACTGAAAAGACAAACCTTAGACTTTAAATAAACAAATTTGTGTTGTTCTTCTTCAGGCATTTTTGATGCTAAATAGATATATACATTCCAGAAATACAGAATTAGGAAAAAGATAATCTTGGGCCAGGCAAGCTGGAAGTCCTTTTTTGGAAGAATTTTACCTGTTTAAGACTTGCATGTACATGGAGTTGTTTTCTACGAACATGGTGAAGCATATAGTGTTCCACTGTCCTGTACTCTCCTAACTCTCATTCTTCTTTTCTAGCCTAGAAAAATAGGAGATCTGATTTATAAAATTTACGATTTGGCATCTGAGTGAATGGATCAGTTACAAGGCTGTATTCAGTTGTCTGAAAACAGAAAAATTACACCAAATACATGAGTATTGTACCTCTTTTCAATGGGGCAGTATTTCCCCTCATTTTCAGTTTTTTGCAGAAATTAATTCTGCAGTGTAAGTCCATCTCCTATAAAAGATTTCTTATAAAAATTTGCTCTGGATTGCTAAAAGTTTTATATCTGTTGTGTTGTGTAACTACTGTGAGAGAAGTTTAATATATTTAGTATTTAGAGCAGACCTTAATGTAAACTAGAATGCTTAACTTCTAACTTGAGTGTTTTATTCAGGTGCTAACCTGCAGAGTGAATAGAAAGAGTATCTGACAGCAGAAATAATCTGTGTTGTATGAATTAATTTCTTTCCTAGGGAAATAATTTCTAGAAATATTTAATGCAAATATATTTTGACATTGTCAGAATTCTGAGAGTCATTTACCTCTATCTTTTACAGATACATGAAACAAGGAGGATTTACTCTGATATTTTCTACCTCTCATTTTAAAATTTAAAAAAAAATCAAAATACTCTGTTATAAATTATCACATTATGGGCTCTGAGAAGTTTAAACTGCTTATGTATAGTCTGGGGTCTGCTTGTTTACTATGTAAACTATTGAGAGAGTATCTGATCTCTAATTCTTCATGTCCACATTTCTCTTTACAAAAGAAACAAAGCAAAAGTCAAAGCACTTAGAGTTTTCATTTATTTACTTGGAAACAAGATGCTTCTTAACACTGCAAACCAAACAAGGACCTGGTAACATATTGTAGAAAATATTTAACTATATGTGAAATTCAATAGTCAAATTTTCTCACTCCCATCATGACAGAACAGATTTTGGCACTCTGTGTCCACGCATTGAAAATGTATGAAGAAAAATAATGCAAACACTCAGATGTAACAAAAGCCCAATATGTTTAGAAATAATTTCTTCCCTCTGTCCTGTCTTTTTCTTAGTCAGTGTGAACAAAGGAACCAAGCTATCTAATAGTCTGGTCAATAACAAAAGCATCATTTTGAACTTGGATCTTTACTACAACTTTGTCTAAATTTTACCTCTCTTTTTCTGTGACCACACTAACATACAGTTTAACATACAGTTTTGGCACGCAACCTTCCACAAAGGAGCATCCAGGTTCTCAAGCAGTTTATATTTGTAATCATGAAACATTTTCCCAAACACTGGAAAATAGATTGTGCCCCTGAGGCGGTTGGTGTTATAAGAATACAACAGCAACTATCACGTTCCTGATGTATCACTCAGATATTCTCTTAAGCATCCACATTAAGATATTTTTTGTCTTACTGACCAGCATGCCTGTTGTGGTCTGGTCCTATCTTGACTTCCTGCATGCCTGCATCCATCTCCTGATTTGATTTGTGGATTCTCCTGAGAAAGAATAATTTTGTTATTTGTCTTCGAATAGTATGTATTCAACAGGTCCCAAATCCATGCTTGCAACTCTTCAGTGTTACAGCAGGAAAAATAATTAAAAGTATTCCTCAATAGCCACATCATAGTTACTTGGCTATAAACCAAATATAGACTATGCAGATTGCAAAGCTAGGGCAAATAAGAAAGTTCTTTGCTACCAGACACTATTAAAAATCAAAGCAATTGATGTCTCCAGCTGGCACAGTTTTTTTAATTATATTTCAGCAATATCTAATTGCAAATGAACATGTATATTTTTTATGGTCAAAATGTTGTTTATGGGCAAAAAGAAAGCATACCATATGGATGGATAGAAGTATCTATGTAAATGTGAAGCAAAGAATATGTATAAAAAGCTCTATATAGAGAGAGATGTGCAAAACCAAGACATTGTTAGTATAATTAAAATCATAACAATATAATAATTATTAGTCCATATCTAAATGTTTCAGAAAAAAGGAAGAATAATGGACATTAAATTGTTGTATGCACATGTCTTCATTTCTACTCCTTTGTGAAAAAGAAGAGTTTTTGCAATCTTATTACATAAACAATATATAAGCAATTTTGTTTTGGGAAAATGAAATTTTTAAAGAGATTTTTTTTCTTTTTTTTTTTAAGTAGTAATTCTCTCCACTGTAGAGTTAACAAGATTGTTTCTTCCTTTTGAAGATTTTACTAGTCTTCAGACTAGTTTTAGTTTCTCTAAAATGGTCTAGTGTGTACAGTTTATATACATTTCTTTACAACAAATGGACAGTGCAAAAACTGCTCTTAACTTTGAGGAGGTTTTTAAAGATTAAACCTCAGAGTCCCAGTTCTTCTCCAAAATGTCTGATGCATTAGTAATGGAGGAACTATATTATTTTTTAGGACCATATGGTTGGCATGTTCTGCCAACTGATATTAAAATGGATTGGTGCTACTTTCCTGCATTGTATGCTGCTGCCAACTATTTATGGGCCAGTGTAGTAAGAGAGTACTCTTCAGCAGTCACAGAAGAGTACAGGATTCCTAGTTGAAGGAGATTTCTGAGTATTGATAGGCAAAGGATTAGAGACTTCTCTGACCTCCTCTCACTTTTCTAAGGACACATCCTAATAAAGTCTTCTCACAGTCAGAAAAAAATCTAAGAAAAATGTACAACACAGCAATTCAGAATTTTTATTTGTATTATATGAAATCTCCATTCAAACCTAGAACCATTTAAAGGAGGGATTGGATATGGTCTTCCACTTCCCAGACAGTGTGCATTGTCACTGATATGCATTAAATCAGTCCTTAATCACTTCCTTATAGAGACTGAAGACATTGTATTCTTATTTCTAGAAAGTAGAGTTTTTCCTCCTGAAGTAGTTGACAGTTGACCCTAACTCAGTAGTTAGATCTAGTAATAAACTTCTTTCGTGTCATGCTGTTTATTTGCTACACAGCCTGAATTAAAATATGCTAAAGATGGGATTATTCAAATTTATATTTTTTTTCCTCTAAACCTTAAGCACTTTACATTTGATGTTTCTTTCTATATCTGTAAAGTGTACATTGTTATTTACTTTCCCATTAGTAAGGATGATAACAAATTTTTGTCTGTAGTTACTTTAATATTATTTCAGCTTAGACTGAGGTTGGCAGTATAGGCTTTGTTAAAATTATCTACTTTGACTGTGCTTTGTCATGCTATTCTTCAGAGGAGTCTTGTGTAATCAATTCTTGACAGTCTTTTGACAAAGAAAATCATAGTAAATAGAATGCATACTTGTGCTTAGTGGGTAAGAATTCAAGTACATTCTTTCCTTTCTTCTTAAATTACTAATATTCCCTAGAAACTCTCTTGTTGTGAATAAGATCCTGCTTCTCTTTTTCTTCTCATTTGTCTTCATTCGTGACAACTGTTGTAATTACACAGCAAAATAGTTTTGTTTTCATTTTTAGAATATTTTATCTATTGTGCAGAAAACTTCAGTGGTTATAATAACCCAAAGCTGATTAGACTTTAAGATGTGAAGATGTCAAATGACTATTGTCTATAGTTCATGTATGAAGACAGCTAATCATCTCTCTAAGAAGAAAAAAAAAAGATGATTGCAGGAGAAAGGAAGTAATTTTAGAGAAATATTTGTTTATTGTCTTTGTCTTGCTTATCTGAGTGTTCTGATTACCAGATGGATTCATAAGCAGACTGAGTTTTCCATGGCACTTATTGCCTTTAATGATCAGCCTAAGCAGTTTACAATATAGTATAAAGTTAAATGGATTTGTAGTATTAAACAGCTATTTGAAGAATTAGTGTATGTTTAATAATAATTTTTCTTTTCTTGACTTTTAGAAAATTACAATGACAGTTACTGTTGAAATAAAAAATTACAATCAATTAGAAAAATTAGAAAAGCAATCTGGAAGAAAACAAACAAACAATAAAAATCAAAAATAACAACTCTGGATTAAAAAAGACAAATTTATTGTAATTATCCTGGTGATAAATAGCTTTTGATAATAATCTTCTTGAGTATGCTGAAAAGGTAGTCTTGTCAGAATATAATTGAATTAAACTACTAGTTAATAGTGTTCATTGAGGTCAGCTTATATCTAGAAATTAGGTTCTGGATATTATCAAAGCAGAGAAGATCCCAGGATCAATTAGGCTGGAAAAGACCTCTAAGATCATCAAGACCAACCTGTGACTAATCATCACCTTGTCAACTAGACTATGGCACTAAGTGCCATGTCTAGTCTTTCCTTAAATGCCTCCAGAGATGATGACTCCACTACCTCCCTGGGCAGCACATTCCAATATCTAATCACACGTTCTGTAAAGATAGTCTTTTGAATGTTGAACTTAGACCTCTCCCAGCACATCTCAAGATGTGTACTCTTGTCCTATCACATGTTACCTGGGAGAAGAGGTTGACCTCCACTTGGCTACAGCCCCCTCTCAGGTAGTTTTAAAGAGTGATAACATCTCCCCCAAGCCTCCTCTTCTCCAGGCTGAACAACCTCAGCTCGTTCAGTTGCTTCTCATAAGACGTGCTCCAGTCCCTTCACCAGCCTCATAGCCTTCTCTTGACATCTCTCCAGCCCTTCTCTCCAGCACCTCAATATACTTCCTAAGTTGAGAGGCCAGAACTAACACAGTACTCAAGGTGTGGCCTCACCTGTGCTGAGTACAGGGAAAGAATCATTTTCCTAGTCCTGCTGGCCACACTATTCCTGACACAGGTCAGAATGCCATTGGCCTTCTTGGACTCCTGGGGACACTACTGCGTCATGTTCAACCAGCTGTCAACAAGCACCCCCAGGTCCTTTTCCACTACACCACTTTCCAGCCACTGTCCCCAGCCTGTGGCTCTGCAGGGAATTGTTTTGGCCAAAGTGCAGGATCTGGCGCTTGGTCTTGTTGCACCTCATGCCGTTGATCTCATCAGCCCCTCTATCCAGCCTGTCCAGGTCCCTCTGCCGACCGTTCCTACCCTCAGCAGATTAACACTTTGAACTTACTTGGTGTCTTCCAAGAATTTGCTGATAGTATACTCAAGCCTGTCATCCAGGTCATCAATAGAGATGTTAAACAGGACTGGGCCCAACACTGATCCATGGTGCATACCACTGGTGACCACATGATGATCACAGATCTGCTATATATGGATTTGAGTTGCTGTTGTAATGGAAGTCTTGCAGTTGTAGTATTTTAAAACCAGTACAGGCAATAGTTACCTTTTGTGAATTTTTTCATTTTTTTTTTTTCAGTAAGACAACAGAAGTTAGGTCTTGACAAAGATTAACAGGCCACACGCTACTTTTTCATAGTAAATTCTCTCCAAAAAGAAAGCATATTTAAGTCCTGTTGTTAGATTCATATATTTAATCTTGAGTCTTACTTCCCCCCCTCCCCCGCCACCATAAGTCGCCTCTACTGACCACTATTTTAAACAGGAATATTTCTGTTGAATACACATTTGTATTGCAATACCAGTTTTACCTTCATATTGTTGATATTCCTGTAACATAATTATCATATAACAATAAAAAACCCAAACAACAAAAACATACAAACCTATTCAGTCATGCCTAACCCAGCTCCAGTTAATATGCCCATTTTTTTTTTCGTAAATATATTTTTCCATATTTAGAATACAGTCTTCTATTCATGTTCTGTTTCACTGTGTGCAGAAGAAAGGTCTTTATTCTACGTGTTCCTTTGCTGCAAAATAAAAAAGGAGAGTGAGGCATTTTACACGAGTTTTCTTAATGTCCTATATGATAACATAATTCGTAATTGCTCCTTTTTCCTTTCTGATTCATACACAAGATCTGAAAGGAAGACATGACCTACACATTTTACTGTGTAACCACACAAAAATTTCTGAGGTTATAGTTGACATAAATATTTCATTACAGTTTTTGGGGGTTTTTTCAGTGTTTTAACATGACTAATATTTATTTTTGTAGTGACTCTGTACTTCCTTCATCAAGCAATTAGCTAATGACAAGGAATTCATACAAAGGACTCCTGTCATAGTTAGAAGAATGTGTGCATCCCTTCCAGTCCCCTTTTTTCATGGAAAGTAGGGGGGGGGCGGTTGGTGGGGGAAAACTGTCCTCTGTAACAACATCTTCTTACTTACCTGTGGGATAATTGCAAATCAAGATCAAAATTATGATTTATGCATGCTGGCTACATTTCTGAATATCACTGTTAACGTTTGTGGAAGTTTTATGGCTTTCCTGGAAGTCTGTTAGGGGTAGCAAATCTGTTTTTCTGATCATGGACAGACAGGATACAGCAGCCATATTTGTCTAAGCCTTACAATTATACATTGTGATGTGAACATGACTGATATACTGGACATTATGTTTAGTTACAGACCTGTATACCTCCTTACTTATGGCAGCATTTATAAAGAAGTCCTGGCTATGTAAAGAGATATCTCACTTTCAGTGTCCTCTGACCATTTAATCTGTAGGCAACAGAGCTTTAGTTCAGGAAAAAAAAAAATACTTGGTAGTTCGTCATGACAGGTGAGACAAATTACTTTGAATCAAAAGAAAAAAAAAGGCAAATACATTATGTTTATTTTAGATGTATACTGAAACAAAAATCACTGTCTTCTCTAAGATAAAAGAAAAAAAATAAGGTTTTCATGTAGTCACAAAAAAAGAAGTGAACATCCCCACAGGCAATTCATCTTGCACTAATAGTCATACGACCAAGTAGTGTATGTTCAAAGATAAGTATGGATTCCCAAATACTATTCCTTTCATACATGTTTCCAAGCATCTTGTTAGGCATTATTAACATAGCAATTTCAAAAATGAGAAAAGAGGGAAAAAGATAACTACAGGAATGTACAGTTAGTTTTATCAGCCACAGGACTCAATGTAAGGCTCCTATTTTTTTTTTTTTTTTTCCTTAGTTGGGATGTGGGAAAGGTGCTGCAGAAGTCAGATTTCAGGAGCACTTTCAGAATAATAGAATAATCAGTATTAAAGAATAAACAGATTTTACTAAAGCAATTGAGGTTTCAGACATTGGTGAGCTCAGCAGCCAAACACCATTCAACAGCCTCTGAGAGACGAAATGGGAAAGGTCTGAGAGCATGGCCATCAGGATCAATTGACAGTTCGGGTCACTTGTCCAGTTCATGATGATAAGGCAGATCTGAGACCTCTCTGAGAACAGGCCAAAACCAGATTGGGGTGTTGTCCTGCATCTGGACCTAGCAGCACTCATGGGCAGGCACTCACCTGCAGGGCAGCAGGAACTGTAGATTAGGTAGGGCCAATTCAAGAGCCTCAGCTGAAAGTGGCTCCCCTGGGCCAGGGGTCAGCCCCGGACATGGCTGCCCTATGGCATCTGGGAGCCTCTCCCATATCACCAGGAGCACTCCCGTGGTGCCTGAATTCCAGCAGCCAAATTCCCATGAGTGGGGAAGGTGCATGCAGGGTCTGACACCAGGCATAAAAGGCTGAATGGAAGAAGAGAAATGTTATAAAGAAATGTTATTTGGGTTTTGCAAAGTGGTAAGAGAGCAAGTTACAGCTGAATTATCAAAGGAGTAATTAAAAAATCCAGAATTTGTTTTGTCTACTAGGTATTTTATAGGATTACAAAACATTAATGAAAAATACCTGAAAAAAATCAAAGAAAATCCAAGTTTCAAATGAAGAATAAAAGTATGATTTTATTCAGTACTCTTATGGCCCATTTGCAGGACACAAGTAACCAGTGGTGTTTCATCAGAGTACAGCTGTGGATCACATACTCTGGATTATAGAGTCTACTGTGCTGATGGTCAGATTATTTAATTTCAGCTTTGCATATCGCTACTTTCTATAACGATGGATCTTTAATAATTTCACACATACTCCATCCTAATTTTATATTTCCTTATTTCTAATGGCCTCTGTGCTGGAAGGGAAAAATATTTTAATAATTTTATCTTGTAACTTCTCCTGTAATATTTAGCAACTTTTCTGCACCTTGGGCTCTAAATTCTTCTTTGACTTTGTTTAGTGGAAATATTTGAAGTTTCAGACAATGGCAATCTCATTTCTATCCCTTATCTCACTTCCTTTTGATGTACATGGATATTTTAATACTTCCTTTTGCTGTAGGGCACAGCACTTTGGAGAGAAAGTTTCTGAATAGTTAGATAATTAAGTCCTTGATACGATATCACTGTGTGCACTCATTCTGTTCTTTTCTGTCTCCTTAAATAGTTTCATATCATATTCATGTTAACTTTTTTCTGTGATAGCCCTCTTTAATTCCAGCTAAAATACCAAAGCAGTCCCCACAGTGATCTTTGCTAGAGCCATGAAAGCATTCTACTCTCTACTGACACAATGCTAGTTTTTGAAAATATTCTTGCTGCTGACTGTGCGAACAGGCAGATGTAGGCCAGTACACATCAAGATTCCTTCCACTAGTGTGGTATTTCAATTTCATGGTGATGTAAAGATTTTTAATGGCTTCCTTTATAAATGCATCATAGCTACAATGTTTTAATTTTTCATTCTTAGACAATAACTTTAGCTACTTATTCTGACTATTATCCAATGGTATTCCGCACTGGATAAGACTTTAAAAAAAAAAAAAAAAAGTTTTTTCAAGAAATACCAAATCAAACTGGGAGAGACATTAGCATAGATGAAAGAAAAATAAAAGGTTACCATTGTCTGACTGAATTTGAAGCAGTTCTGGGCATTAGGTCAGAAAATCAACTAATCTAAACTGCTATAGTCCTATCAGCTGTGTTAGAAATTTACAGACCAACACTCACAAAGGAGCTTCTGTGTTATATATGGTCTCACTGGCTGTATTGCAGTAGCTCCCTGTTTGTAGGCCCATCCCAAGCAGAAGGATCTTCTCATTCTCCTCACATTTATGGCAGAGCTGAGGGGAATCCAGTCTAGTTGAGCAGAATCATCTGATAAAACTGTGGACAATTCCTGGACTTGTTCCAGGACCTGAACTCTCATATGCTGGGCTTTTTTTTGTGTTGTTTTTTGTGTGATTTTTTTTTTTTTTTAATCAGAGGCCAAGTTGTGCATCTTGATTAGGCAATGAACCCTGTGTTTATCTACATGTCCATGCTTTTGTCATGCACTTCATGTTGTGCTGGTCATTAATAAATACATTCACATAACTTCATCAGTAAGACACTGGAATGAAGTTCCATAATTTTTCCATTCTTAAAGCAGGATCTGATTTACATGAGTACAACAGACCTATATCTGCTGTTCTAGTTATTCTTTAGAATTGGAATTTTATTGAAATGTTCCTTACATGCTGTGGTTATACTGCCCTTCTGAATATTGTCATTCAATATTAACAATAGTACTGTGTGTAGTCAGAAATATGAAATAAGACACAGAGATCTAATTCAAGAAATCCAAATTTCTTGCCATTCAGGCAGTTAGGCCACTGTTTAACATGAGGCTATTGCAGATGGTCTCTGTTATCCAGGAACCTTTTTCTCCCTTCAATTTTTTTTTAAAAGGAAAAGGCTCAGATTTCCTGTACTTCCTGAGTATTGGTTACAAAATATTTTGTCAAGTTTTGTGACCTTTCTGTAGGTGAGTGTTTACTATTTGTCAGCCTCTGGGATTCTCATATTTTTCTTGAGTTTGACTCAAGCCAGTTTATCATTATTCACCTAATTTAAATCGAGTCATTTCTTTCACGGAAGATAACTTATGCTTGCCTGTCTGAAAAAATCCTGTTAAACACTAATCAAACTTAAAAAAAAAAAAAACAAACAAAACAAAAAGCCACACAGTTTAATGTGAAAAAAATTATAAGGCAGAATCTTGATTAGGAATTCAGAAATACAGTTACAAAAGAAAAATGTAAGACCCTATTCCAGGAAAGAACTTCTGTGTTAAACAATCTTTAGCTGTTTCTGTCTTTCATCTCTCTTTGCAAGCTCCCATTCCTTCACCTTCTCTTATGCCTTACTCTGAAGGTTTTCATAACACATCCTCTCTCCTTCTTTCTTTGTGTGGGACCACTTCTCCTTCTTGAAAGAGAAGCCTTTATCCTTACTTTTCTCCCTGCTTCTTTTTCTAAAAGAAATTAAGACATAGAATCTGTATGAAGTATGGTTGTGACAATGTCAGTGGTTTGGTTTTTTTTTGTTTTGTTTTTTATTTTTATCTTTCCTGGTGTTTATAGCTGAGTATCTTCTTCCTTTTATCCACTTGCTCATACCCAGTGACTGAATTTGTCTGTGCTCTTTCTGGGTGTTCCTGAATTTATACTTCTGCTCTTTTGCTTCATTATTATGCTCTTTTGAAGTTGGTAGCAAATGTGCAATTTAAGGCGTTCTGAAGGTTGTTAGCACATCATGCAATAGTACATTATAATATGTACTCAGTGAACAAGGATCACATCAGATATAGAACTAGTAACTTCATATTTACTGTATATTTCTGACTATCAGAACATATTTATAAACTTTTTCTCCCTATCACTTTCTTGGAGGTTTTGCTTGAAGTAATTTCTCTTAGCTTGGCCTCTTCCTTTATATCGTGATGAGGATAGCTAATGAATATGACCGCTTCTTCAAGACCGGCTATTCCAGTGTCCCAGCTTGGTGTCAAGAAGATTAATAGTGCTTGCTGACATAACTTCTAAAATTGATCAGCCAGTCACTTATGAGGCAGTTTCTGAATGATGGAGATTCACAAGAATGCTGAGGCAGGTGTAAGCGCACAAAGATTTACTGTTGGGTTCTCTAGCTTATAGCATAGATAGCTTCAACAGTGCAAGTTGTTTCTGAAGAGAAGTTAAAAAAAACGGTGTGGAAAAAAGGGAAGAGTGAAAAAGGAAAGGAAAAAGAAGAGTGACAGCATTCTCCAGTGCAACCAGACATCATGGTTTGTCATCATGGTTTCCGCTAGTACTCTGCTTTTTATCAGGACTGTCCCCACGCTCTCCCTGCCCCTAGCTGCTCATTTTTCTGGAGTATGCAAACAAGAGCAAATATTGTACATTGGGGTTTAAGCATCTCTGCACACAAACAGTTGAACAATACTTGTATTTAAATAACTGCTATTTTATTATGCTCCATCTTTGATTTTGTCTAATTTAAAGTAAAAATTACAAAACAAGAGCTAAAGAGAGGTGGGTAAGATAACTCTCCCATCACTGGTAATAGCCTCCCATGAAAACCCATGAAAACAGCAAAATCAGATGTTTGCAGCTATCAGGCCAGGCAAATGACAACATGAGCAAAACAGGCTGGAAACAACAAAGAAAATATTGCTACACAGTCACTGAAACATGCTGCCTCAGCAGCTTCAGGGAAAGGTTACGGAGCTGCAAATAACAAGCCCTTAGGAGATTGTTTTTGTTTTTAGCATGAGGTGTCGTGGAACTGAACTGCTTTAGCATGAGAAAAAAGGAGAAACGCATTGTTAAACGTCAGGGACTTGAAATATGAACCCTGTAGAAAAACCTGCTTTATCTGGTCTCCTTCAAATGTCTTTATGAGTATGTTATGGCATAAGCAGCAGATATCATGTATTATGACATGTCTTGATAGTAAAATAATTTAATCAGTCTAAAGTACTTCAGTTTTCTTAGTTATGTGCATAAATTCTGAATCAACAGTAGTTTTGGGATCTTTTAAATAATAACTAACTTAAGAGGAAGCATGTGTTTTCAATGGAATTACTTCAGTAGCTAAGAAATATCTTAAAAGACGTGATATTAATATTCATGTAAATTATGTTTTGCTCTGCCAGAACTAAAAAAGTTATTTCTAGTAGGTTTAACTTTTTCTTTTTTTTTTTTTTTTTTATCCTGCAAAGTCTGTTTTTCTCCATAAGCAAAAAGAAAATAAGATATTAAGTTGAAGAGACACATGAGAAGAAACATAGCAAGAAGAGTTTTTTTTTTGCCGAACAATTCATGGTAAAAATATTTTAAAATGTATGGTAGATAAGAATGATACCAATAATCTGCATCATAAGACTCAGCCATCATAGGGGATTTTATTAGCACTTTTTGATAAAAAAAGATACACTGATAGGTGAAAACATATTTGTGTTAAGAAAAAGAAGAAAAAAAAAAGAAAAAAAATAAATTTTCTTGAAGAAAATATCCTAACTGAACTATATACATACAGAATGGGAGATTGCAATTTCAAAGTTCCTAGGAAAATTATGAACCCTCATCTAATGTCTTAATAAGGTAAACTCATCCAATAGAAGCCTGACTTTTTAGACAGCTAAGGAGATTTCAAATGCAAGAAAGATATTCAGCTCTTAGAGAAGGTCCAAAAGAGGGCAACAAGGACGGTAAAGGGCTCTGAGGGGAAGAACCAAGCCTGACAGAATTAAGGAAAAGATTGGATGATAGTTTCAGACACATGGGGTGACTCTTGAGAATGCTCCTGTGTGGGGCTACGAGTTGCACTCAATCCTTGTGCATCATCCTTGAAATAGAAAACAGTTTATACAAATGATAAGTTCACATAAAGCTCACAGTTGCCAGTTGTATGGGGTGTATATTATTTTCATTTAAACAAGTAAAAAGAGTGCATATCTTGAAGCTAATAGAATTATTTTACAATAGCATACTTGATATATTGAATATTTAAAAAACATAAATAAAAAAATTCCAGTACAGTCTGTTGCTTTTAAAACCAAAATAAATGTACAAAAAAAAGAAAAAAAAAAAAAGCATATCCCTCATGCCTAATTTTCTTCTAATTAAATACTCTGTTAATATATAAACTACGAATTTTCAAAAAAAAAATATTTTCTGAAAATAATGTTTAGTTAAATAGTTGTTTATTGTGTTGGATAAAATGTCCTGGAATCTTCATTTAAAAAGGATTTTTTGCATCCTATTATTCCAAAACTTTATGAGTATGACTATACATCAAAAATGGTGCTGTGTGAAATGCTGTAGCCCACAGGGTGCTGCTTAAGGGGTCGTAAATTTAAAAAACAAAACCAGTTTTGAAAAGACTCAGATGCAATGCATTGCACTGGTTCCTGCAGCCTCTAAGTACTAACCTTCAAGTGTTTTGTGAAATTTTGCATCTATGGAAGCGTTTGTTGGTTTCTAACACTAAACAGCAACATTTAGAAGACAGGCTGAGAAAGCTGGGACTGATCAGCCTGGAGAAGCGAAAGTTCCATGGAGACCTTGTAGCAGCTTTCCAGTATCTGAAGGGTGCCTCTTCATCAGAAATAGTGGTGATAGGACAAGGATGCCCCCTCCCTGGAAGTGTCCAAGGCCAGTTTGGATGGGGCTTTGAGCAAGCTAATCTAGTGGAAGATGTCCCTGCCCGTGACAGGAGGTCAGAACTGGATTATCTTTAAGGTCTCTTCCAACATCAACCATTCTGTGATTCTATAATTCTATTGAAATATGAATAGAAATGCAGGATGGAAAAGTAGATGTTGCGCTGAGATCATGTGAATGTAGACCCAAATTTCATTTAGAACCAATAATCACAATGGTGCTTTGACTTATAATATATTTCTCTAAGGTTAAAATACTCTCTGCAGAGAGTTGGAATAATTTTACTTTAAGGATAGTAGCATAAGTAAAATATGACCACAAAAAAGCTAAACTTCATAGCTATCATGATAGCTCTTGGAACTTGTTTCAAGCAATGTAGTGCAGTGAAGGAAATGCATAGTTTTAGTTCATTAATTTAAGAAACTCCACAGTAAATTACTTTATAATATCCCTTCAGGTTCACAACCTGAAGTACAGGAACATGTTTGTTTACTCTTCAAACTGAAAACTATTGATTTTCTTTTAGGAATTCATGTTTGTTGACTATTAATTAGTCCATTTAATTCACATTCTTATCAACATATATATTAATAAAGAACATTTTATTTTTCTATTGTCAAAGCTATATTTAACTTTGAGTTGTTCACATGAACTTCAGTTGAAGTAAAGATAATATACAAAGGTGTTTGTAGGGTTTTTTTTCCCCCCATTTGCAACACAAGAAGTATAATGAAGGCTAGAACTATCTAAATACCACCTACACTGAGTCTGAGGGCATGCTTTGTTAATCATTTTTCAGCAGGCGTGCTTCCTGGACTACTTTCCCTGACTACCTTAGGTCCATTCCTAAATCTGTGATACCCCCCCCAGTACTGCCACTACTTCTGTAGTACTCTCTACTGCTCTGGCTTAGAACAGAATCAGAAAAAAACACTGCCCTCCCCACAATTTTTAATCTAGTCAAGTTGTCCCATGTGGATCATCATACAGCACCACAGGAATTAATTCATACTGTTGATGGGGATGTCCAGGAATGAAAAGGAAGTGTGGGCAAAAATTGCCTAAATCAGGGTCTGTGTTAAAACTCTGACCTAAAATGCCTCTGTGACTTGATTGATCAGGCACATTAAAGAATTACGTTCAGACCTGCAACAAACAGACAAGAGCTAATTTTATTCAGATACACAAGAGAGGGTTAAATTTTTGGTACTTGCACAATTACATCAGGGTTAAAACATATTACTTTCTTTTCAACCTGAAAGTAATCAAACCTGTTTTCTTTCTTTCTAGGGGAATTCTTTAACTGTAAGACCTCAACCTAATCTTAAGCCACACATTAACTGTTTCTCCTGTGCAGATAGAGGTGTGAAATTAATGAAGCTGGAGAGAAAAAATAAGAAACTACATATGGCTCCACTCTAACACACTGGTGTAGGTTTTGACATGCAAGAAAGGAATCCTGGAGTTTTGCACCATTCCCACAAGACCAGGCTAAATTCTTGCAAATGTCCCCTCAGCCCAGTGTATAGCTTGAGGCACGCTGCCAGAAAAGCCTGAGTCTTTTTTCTGACATCTCTTTGGGCCTGAGATTAATATCTATCTTCTGGATTAATATATATCCTAGATATATATTAATAGATATCCCAGTCTTACAGGACAGTCATCTTGGAGTAGTCTTTGCATGCATGCAGTGTGGGACAAAGTTGAAACAGTGGTCATAGTGCACTGACAGTGAGGGATCACGAGGACTGAAAACTAAGACTGCTTGGTACCTGTGCTGCCCAAGGGGATGTTAGCAGACAGACTAGTGATTTTGAAAGCAAATTCAAGAAATAAATTTCATTTCTAAGACTCAGTGCCAGCCACTAAGGTATTCCACTTCATGTTAAGCCTACTCCTAAATACAGTCCCTCAGCTTTTAAAAGATGGGATGGGTATCAAAAGTGCATAAACTTATTTTTCATCAGTTATGCTGAAAAGAATATTCTGAAGCTCAGATAAAATTGAGATTAGCTAGCTTTTAGCCTTTTGAAAGATATAGTTATTTTCAGAACCTGAATGTGATGCAATGTTGCTAATTATTTTTAAACAGACCTCTAAATATGCTGCTATATGTTCTACACTGCTAAGCATTGCTAAATAATTTGTATAAAAATGTGAAGGCACTGAGGAACTGAAATCACACTGAGCCACTGGACATAACTATTGCTGCTGTTCTGTGTAACATCATTAATTTTGCTCTAGTTTTAAGGGCCTCCTTGGACTGTTCCTGAAATTAACTTGTATGTATAAGGCAACTTCAGACTTGTGACAGTGAACTATTTGAATGATTCCTAATGTCTAGTTCAGATATTTATTTTTTTTTCTTTTGAGGTTGGCAGAATGTTGGGCTTTTTTTGTTTGTTTGTGTGGAGGGTTGAGTTGGCTCCGCGCCAAACCCAACTGCCGGCCACACGGATTCCCCCCCCCCAAAAGAGAAAAGGGAAAAAAGTACCAGAAAGACAATTA
>JAWWEW010000041.1:17225962-17246213 GCA_035583185.1 Anabacerthia variegaticeps
GCATAATGTTGGGCTTTTTTTGTTTGTTTGTCGGGTTTTGTGTGGTTTTTTTTGTTTGTTTGTTTTTTTGAGTTGTTTTGGGTTTTTTTGGTTTTTTTTTTTTTGTTTTTGTTGTTGTTTTTTTTTTTTAAAATCAATCCACTTCAGATTCAAAAGGTAGAAAGGAGAAAGCAACACATTTTTGTTCATCTTGGTCTATATTATGAAGAGTAAACTAGACTCTAGTAGTTTCTTCTTGGGATATTTATACATATAAACAGACTGGATCTTCACTTGGACTTTTTTGAGTCCCTGAAAATAAAAAAAAAATTTATTACTAATGTTTGGTAGCTCCCTTTTACAAGACAAGCTTCCTGTTACAAGATTTTTTTTTTCTTGTAGTAGAAAATTCATAGATAGAAGATCTACTTTGATTTAGACTAGTAATTATCAGATCCTAAAGATTTATGAAAGAGAAATCAAAGCATGCCAATTGGGTATTTAAAAAAAGATTATATTTGAGAAAGATATTTTTAGAATTCATCTTTGGTAGCAAATTAAATCCCCATATCCTTATTTTCTGAAGCACTATCTCTTGAACCTGAGACTGTTTACAAGAACAAAGAGCTGGATTGCCTTGTAGCCTTATAAGCATATAGGATTAAAAAAAAAGAAGGAAACACTGTAATAATTGGAAGGCGGAGTCTAGAGATTTCACCAGTATTTGAAAACAGCAAAGTAACTATTACTTCTTGATACTGATTTATATGTTTGGGTATAGTTGCAAAAATGCTTTCTATTTGGCCTCTTCTATATTGCGTGTCAACATTTACCCATTGAAGTGTACAGAGTGCCAAGTTTCTCCAGCAAGAAATTTTAAGTGCTTATAAAGTTTACCTGTAATACTTAGTCTAGTTTAACTGTGGAAACGTATGTAGGCCTGCCTTAGGTACAGGGTCCCATATGGTCCTTTTGTGTAATCTCTCTCTTCTGCCCAGTGTATCTCTAGCATTAAAACCGTGACCACTACAAGCAAAATTGCAAGCTGCAGAAAGAGTCACAAGCCATCACTTGCCCTTTCACACACACTCTTCTGTGCATCTTTGTCTTTGCTCTTGTTGTTCTTTGATCATATTCCATTTCTGCTATGGGTTCCTACAGCAAAAATGGGATACTTTCTTCTGCTGTTAAATAGATAAAAAGGTTGTACAGTACAGATCCACAGCAGATGGAACATCAGTTATACAGGAAATCTTGGTCAGACTTTCTTATCTGGAATGGCATAAAAAAACATGTAAACAAGTCCCATTTTTATAGGGATTTGGCAACTTTCACAATCTTGAGGTAGAGAAGAAGTGCAGCCCAACAGATATTTAGATTTGCTGAAAGGCAGTATTAACTTTTATTTGGGGGTTGTACGTATGACTGGGCATACCTCTGTTGTGTCTATGTGTATATATAAATGTATATATATGCATTATACACTTTTTTAGATTATGCTTGACTGAACAATAACAAAAAATGATTCTATAGGTACAATTTACATGAAAATTCTTACTAGATTAGAATTAATGAACTTGAAAAATCAGCGAAGCTCAATTAATAAATTTCTTCTATGAGATGAGTGGGTGTAAAAACTCTCTATGTACAGATAGATATATTGGATATATTGGATATATACCGGATATATTAGGTTTGTGTGGCCAGGTAGTGGGAGGGCTACAAAGATGCTGAGAAGCTGCCAGAATCTTCCCCACTGTCTGATGGAGCCAATGCCAGCCTGCTCCAAGAAGGATCCACTGCCAAGCCCTTCAGCAACAGTGGCATTGCCTCTGGGATAATGTATTTAAGAATGTGGAAAAGTTACTGCAGAAATTCTAGCCAGAGAGAGGCATGAGAATATGCGAAAGAACCCAGGCCAGTGAAGAAGGAGCCGGAGAAGATGTTCCAGGTGCTAGAGCTGAGATTCTCCTGCAGACCATGGTGCACACCATGGTAAGGCAGCTGTCCCTCTGCAGTTCACAATGGAGCAGAGATCCACCTGCACTCTATGAAGGATCCCGTGCCAGAGCAGGTGGATGTCTGAAGCTGTGATGCTGGAGAAGTTTGTGAAGACTTGCAGCCCATGAGAAGGACTCACACTGGAGAAGTTCATGGAGGACTGTCTCCCGTGGGAGAGTCCTCACATTGGAGTGGGGGAGGAATGTGAAAAGTCCTCCTGCTGAGGAAGATGGAGCAGTGACAGCAGGTGATGAACTGACCACAGCCCCCATTCCCTGTCCCCCTGTGCTGCTGAGGAAAAGGGAGAGAAGTCAGGAAGAAAGTTAAGCCTGAGAAGAAGTGACGCTTGCAAGGAAAGGGTTTTTAAGATTTGGTTTTATTCCTCAGTACTCTACTCTGATTTGATTGGCAGTAAGTTGATTTCCTCAAGTCAAGCGTGTTTTTCCCATCATGGTAACAGGTGAGTGATTTCACCCTGTCCTTATTGTTAGAATTTCCTTGATGTTGTGTTTTTAGGCAAGTCTGGAGAATGTTTCAGCAGAAAATCTCTTCAAAAGAAAAAGCCTTGAAATTTAAGATTTTTATTTTGTTATTCTGTAGAATATAAATTTAAAATTATTTAAAAATAGCAATTAGAAGGATCAATTTCTACAGTTTTGGGGGTTGTATGATCTGTAAGATAATCATTGGATTCACGTGTTCATTAATATCTTCATTGTACTCATTAATATTTTTATTGCCTATTGTTCCTCCTGAACAGTGCCTCTACTAATTGCCAGAATAAATCCTTTATTTTTTTTTTATTTTTTTTTTCCTCTGTGACACTGCCTAGTAAATTCTAACTGGAAATATTTCCAGGTTTCCATTCAGAAATTGATGCAGCAGCCAGCAGCCTATGTAGGCAGTTCAAGATTGTTTTCTATTAGGAAAGAAAAAAAATCATTTTCAACAAACAGAAACTGTGAGAGGCATGCTGTAGTTTTCAGCAGATGCATTTTCTGATAACATACACAGTGATGCTGTTTATAAAATTTCTTTTTTTTAAAAGCAGAAACTGTTGTGCTTATTGACATCCTGCAATGCCATAGCAGATAAAGATCTTTCTCTGTTTTCATTACCAGTAGGATATGCTTCTTCTTTAAATTATTATTTAAAGATAACTATTTTCTAGTGTATGCTGCCCTTCTTTCTGTGTTTTTCTAGATACCAGAAGGTGAAACAAAAATAAAATTTGATTGCATTTCATGCCTGTTTTTTTTTTTTTTCCTTAAATGAAAGTTCCTTCCTTGCAAAGAGCTCATCTCAAAGTCTCTGGCAGTTAAAAGCCCAGTAAAATCCATTCTTAAAATACCAATATCCTCCCATCTCTTTCCATGTCTATATTATTTAGAAGTACCTTTTCAGTAAAGTTCTCAAAGAAATGAGAAGAAGAAAAATTATTAACAACAGCAATATTCAATTCCATATTTGGGGACATTTTTCTTGTTTTGAAGTAGATCTTCCCTTCTTGAGATTCAATTATTTTGAGGTCAACAGTACTAGAAATATGGTAAACTATAACTGAATTAGCTTTAATTATATTAAGGGTATAGTGTCAAAGTCTCCGTCTATTTTATTGAATTCTTGAATACTTCTGAGCCCTTTTTATGATTGTCCTAGTTGCTCCCTGATTTTTTAAGGAGTTGGTTAACATTCAAAACTGTGTTGAAGGGGAAAGAAAATAGCACATGTATAGAGCCAAGAATATATTGTTAGCCTAGTTTAAAAATCTAAAATGCATTGAAAGAAACAAACAGTCCAGTTACAACTGTAATAACAATTATAGCACAAATGAGTACAGGAAAAACTATATAATATTAATACTCTTAGAATTCTTAAAAAAAAAAAAAAAAAAACAAACAAAAACAAAAACCCAAAACCAACCAACCAACCAAAAAACATACAAAACAAACAAACAAAAAAAAAACCAAACAAAAAAAAAACCAAAAACAAACAAACAAAAAAAAAGAAAAAAAACACAACAAAAAACATTTGAGATATATATCCTTTTTTTGCTGATGCTGTGCTCAACCGCCCAATGTTGCTCCAGGTCATAAAGCCAATGGAGGTATCTTTCCCCTAACCAAGTGTTGCTGGGCTGTCATAGTGAGACATCGATGTCCCAGGTCCCGTCCTGGGGGCAATGCTGCTGGTGAGGGTCCCCTCATCCTCTGTGTTTGGATCTACCAGGGTTTATTTTTTATTTTCTCACCCTGGCACGGGCAGTGTCTTCCTGCTTCTCCCTGAGTGTGAGCATGGCCTCACAGCCTCCCCACACTCAGCCCCCAGGAGCTCTTCTCAGCGTTTGCCTTCCCACAAAGTCACACACCGGCACAGCTCAGGCTCAGGCAAGGGAGAAAACAGGCACCTGGCCCTAAGGCAGGAGCTGAAAAGAGTCCAGCCCAGCTCTGGCTGAGGTGAGAACAGGCCGACGCTGAGACCGATGCTCTGCAGACCCCTGGGCTAGAAGTGAGAGAAGTCACTGTTAACGGGCTGCAGACAGACCTTAGTAAACATGAACAAACAAATCTACCTTTCTCTAATATACATCAGGAATGTATACTAATATACACTGCCTATGAATGCAGCATAACCAAGCTGTAAATAAACTCTCTTAAGTTTTTCTTTTATATGAGCATTTACTGCAGTGAAGTGATTTTATGTTGAATTTTCTCTTTCTCACAGAAAAACAAAATTATAACTTTTCAATCTAGTGGAAATTTTGATAAAACATCTTTTCTTTCCTTAAAAGTGATTGATATGTCAGAAAAAAAAAACCCAGAACTTAGAGCTGAAAATTACTGAGAAAAGAATTAGACTTTGGAAAAGTTATTTTAAAGTGAAAAAGAAGGGAAACAGAGACAAGACAAAAAATGTGGGAAACAAACAAACAAACAAAAAAAAGATAAAAAAATAAAACACATGCTCTTACAGTTAATTTTGTGAAAAAATCTATGATATTGAAGCTAAAAAAAAGAAAACAACTGTTAAGTTTCACACACTGTCTTGTTACTAGAATTCATGTCTGCTTTTTGAAAAATTGGAAGAGCATCTTTTCCATGCAGTTCTTAAATTTTCAGTTTTATTTTCTATTTTCCATTTAAAAATGCTATCTCTAACTACAAAATGCACTTTAGTAAATGCTAAACAAACCAAAAAAAGCCTTAAGGAATAAAAATAAATTGTTAAAAGTCATCATCAGATAACATCTTCAGTCTATACTTTTTACTAGAAAGTTGTCTATATAAATTTTCAAATTGTTAAAATCATTGGAATGGAAAGGTTATCTTATCTTACTCTCTGTAAGAACAAGCAGGGACTGACTTAAGACCCTTGGAAGTCTATAAAGTAAAAGTAAGTTAGTAAATACATTAAACAGATTTTTTTTTTTTTTTGGTCATTATTATACTCACCTGGGTTGAGATTTTCCTTCAATCTTTACCTTGGTTGGAAACTAGGACAGTCATGCTTATTCCAAGTATGAGTGCTCAATATTTTATTACAGTTTTCTTCATTCCCTTTCTGGACCAAAACCAAAGGTTCCATTTTGGAGTTAAATTCTCTACTATGAAATGTTTTTGTCAGTGAAAATCTAACCAGCTCTATTACGCAATATTTTCATCTAGTCCTGACTATATTTATACACAAAATATTTTCTAGAAACTGGTTAAAATAAAAGTTCAGGCTTCTGACATACCAAATCTACTGGCAGAAAGGAACTCATTGTGTTGTCACAGGGCATCTACTATCTCTTTATAGGTGAGTAAAACATGCTGAGAGAGATCTCAAAATGGGATTTAGGGTATATTTTGCTGAAGCCCATCCTGCTATTATAAACTAAATTAAACTTCAGAATTAGATTGCCACAGGACGAAAGTCAAAAGTACAAATTAATTCAAAAAGCAATTAGAGACATCTATGGCTCAGAAATCCTTCTAGACCTTTTAAATGCCAAGTTATGAATACAAATTTTAACTAAGAAGGTGCCAATACTGCAAACTCTTCGAAGCTGAGAGAGAGAATGCAAGGGAAAAGATGACTCTATACACACCCATAAAAATTTTTATATTTATTTTCTAAGTATCTTTCTACTTGCCATAGTAAGCACAGAATGCTTTATTAGATGGATATTTGTCCTTATCTCATAACCATTCCTAAAAGATACATTTAATTGTTGAAATTTTGTATTAGTTCCCAAATAACAAAAGAACTAAGGTATATGCAGTAAGATTAGTAATAACAGAAGTAGCTTATGCTTGATGAGTTCATGCTGGTGACTATTGTTTCAGGCAAAATGTTGAATGTATAATCCTTAACTTAGCTGCTTTAAAATAGAGGAAAAACTAAACAGCAAAGTAGACACCTTCATTTAAGGCTATATTCATTAATGACTCCAGGAGACGAAGCCTTAACTAAAAATGCTTCCATTAAAGTTGCCATTTTAAGGGAAAAAATCCATGCTAATACCATTATAGAAAGAAACTCTCAGACTTGAAAGCTACAGCTGATTTAAACCGCTCTGATTTGTGTGCTGCTTCCTTGTCTATAGGGTTATATGAAGTAGAATTCTGACAAAAACAGACTTTTAAGACAAACTTGAGATAAAATGAAAGGAAAAGGGAAAAGAATTAGAAAAGATATCTCTGGTTTAGTTAGAATTTTTCAAATGGATCTTGACTGAGCTCTACAGAAAAAATCATTCATAGAAATTCTTATCAATAGAATGAAGCAGCCAACAAAGAAGATTGAAACCTAGTTCACCCAAGATATTTACAGAAGAAGAAGTTATTAGAACACCTGACTTGAAATTCAACACTCATTTAGCAAGCTGTACAGAGTTTATCTTTTTGGTTCATATGAAATCCAAAACATACAAATGCCAAAACATTAAAAACCTTTTAAAAAAATAATTCTAATGGTTAGTACAACATAAATGTTCAAGCAAAGAAAAATAACACTCAGAGTTCCTTTCTTTCTACAACACTTCCCAGCTACTGACTTTCTAAATTTTCCTCTATAAGAGTTGCCCAAGTTAAAAAAAAAATAAAAATAAAATTCCATGAATTAATCCCCGGAGCTGTGAAGTCTGAGGCTACTTGATGGTAAATATGGAACTGTAAAGGAAACACAAAGTGGCTGATGAATAACTCAAAAGACAGGTTACAACACAGCCAGAAAAGTTCACTAAAAAATTAAAATTATCCCTATTCTGGCTATGACAAGAATGGCATTTTCAGTAACACTGCTGAGTAAGCAAGAGGGAAGTGTGATTGATTCTTACAGTATGCTGGATCAGATAAGGGTGCATACTTCTGACATTTCTGATTTATATACAAGGAAAATGGATTTCTGTCCCCCTATATTAGCTCAAACATGAATAGAAAATATTGCACATTAACAGGAAGTACAGTTCTACACAGCAAACAGTGTTTAAAATTATTCTATAAGGAATTTTAAACCACTTTTTTTTTGACGTAGTATTTGATGTACTCTAATGTACAACTATTTCTGCAGTTGTGCACTACATAAATCAATGTGAGATCTGGTAAAACTGCATTTTCATAGCAGATCAGCATAAAGTACTTTTGCAGCAGGTGCTGGTACAGTTAGGACAGTGTGGGTAGTTGTATTATTTAATGGCCTCTAAATTCCCATGCTGCATGTGTTTTCCTATTGACCTCAGCAAGACATCAGCTTGCTGATTCAGATCTTTTTTTTTTTTTTTAAAAAAAAAAGGAAAAAATTATTTGTGTGTCCATACCTAATCCACTAGTAAGCTTCCTTATCTTAATTTGAAGCAGTACTGTCACCATTTTCTATATCTCCCAAACAGCTAAAAATCGAAATTAAATAAGACAGAATAAATTAAAACATCATATTTTTTTCTGCAAAATTTGCCAGGTGGGATGTTAATTATCATTATATAGTTCAAGCCATTATAATGAATCTATCTATATTGATCTTTTTAAAGATGAGATTTGTTTGTTCTTCAGAAAGTATTTTTGTACCACTAATATTTAATATTCATATTAATTTTATGTATCTATCTATGAGATTAGAGTAGCTACATTTTAGATGTGCTATAAATTCATAAAAAGTGCATTCGTTTCTCTTTGAGCATCTGTAGAAATTTTTCTCATGAGGTTTTCCTACTTTCTGAATAAAGATGTGTTTTGATTTTGTATATGCTATATATATTTAATTTTATATATGTTAAATACTTTGTTATATTCAAATCCAAACACAAATATGATAGAATGCAAAAAAATGATCTATATTTATGGATGAATTAGAGATATATACTGTTAAAATTAGTAAATACATCTAGTAATTCATCGTTTTGTATGTTATTTAATCTTTAAACAATTTTCCTTTGATGTTGGTTTTTCCTCAAGTGCCATACAACTGTCTTAGAAGAAAAAAAAAAAACAAAGCTCGCAAAGACACCTGTCAATCCCCTGTCAATTCAGGATCACTTTTGAAAAGAGCATGTAAGGAAGACAGAGATTTTATTCTGACAATCTCCACGTCTCTGCCAGTTGCTTGTAAATGCTGTATTAAACAGTGTTCCATGAGCTGTGGGTTAAAATTAAGTAAAAAAAAATCACATTATTATTTGGATTAACCCACTAATTTTATTCACGTCTTTTCTTCTTCAGCAAGATGATTAGATAGATAGATAGATAGATAGATAGATAGATAGATAGATAGATAGATAAATTGATTGATTGACTGATATAAAATGGTTCTTTTCATATTTACATTCTGATCCTGTCGATGTTCTGTTATCAATACCTGCATAGAAAGCTTTAGTTTATAAGACACATATAGACATTTCAAAAACCCCTATTCCTTAACAATTCAAGAATACAGTCTTTTGATAAACATTCATATTTATTTTCCAGAGTGTTGTCTTTCTCAAGGTACAACATCTGAGAAGAGAGCTTAGAGATGAGCCTTCTGGAAACATCGACTGATAGGAAAAAGCTAAGAATTTCAGATTGTGTCTGCCTCCTAAAACTCCTAATCTATGTTTAGGCACACAAAATTAGAAGAGAACTTTATAAAGCCTTTAAATTTCAGTGAGAGGTTTAAATTATCAATGATTATGAATCATGATTATGAATGTGTGTATCTGAATGAGTTTATTACTGTTTTATTCCAGTTGTATGAAAAAAAAAAAAAGCCTAAAAGTTATCTTTAATCTTTCTACACATAAATTGGTCTATTCATAGTTCACCACCTTCTTACAGATGCTAAATTCAAATGGCTTTTTATTTTACAGTATCTTTTCAAACTGAACTTCAGTAACAAAATAGGAAAGACTAACTGTGAAGACCCTTCAGAAGCAAAAAGCATTTTATTTAACTCTATTGTCACCATTTTTATTTGGACTTTGAAATATTTGTTCCAGTTCAAGCATCTGGATCCTGAACAACAGTGTTTCTAAGTCTGTACTGCAATATTGCTCTTTCCTCTCGGGATTTGGATATACTCAATAGAATTAAAATTATAGATCAGCCTTTGTTTTCCACTTTTGAATGAGTTTATGAAGAAATCAGCTAGCCAGCTTTCACAAGCGTTATTTTTCTTTTCTCAGTTTTTGTGCTGGGATGAGGATTATGAAAATAAATTTATAAGGGAGATGTTTACCAGAAAGTCAATGAAATCCTTCTGTATTAGAATCATAGAACAATGAGTTTGGAAAGGATTTCTGGGGTCATTTTGTCTAACCTCCTGCTCAAAAAATAGCTAGATTGTTCAAGGTCCTGCTGAAAGTCAGAGATTTCACCTCTCTGATTTCGCCACTCCAACAATGACGATCCTGTTTTCATGAAAGGGAGTTTGTAATTTCCCCTGCTACGATTTGCAAGTATTGTCTTTTTTTCCCTTTGCTGTGTCCTGGGCTCGGGACAATAAAAAGTCAAGGTACTCAATATCTGAGTAGATAAGTAGTCCCTTCAGGCCAAACAGGGGTGCTGCTCCCTATGACAAAATTTTCATTCAGTCAAAATATGAAATGACTACAGATTTAGCTGGACCTTGCACCAGTCAGATGGGAGCTTTTCTCCAAAAAATATTTAAAAACAATTCCAAACAAGCCTTTTTGTCTGCTGCCCTTTTGAACTAAGATTCTTGCTTGAGTGGGTATAATGTGGTTCAGAAGAGGATGCACTGACCAAAGATACCTTTTCTCTTTTGTTTAATTGTTTTTTTTGTTTGTTTATTTGGTTTGTTTTGTATCATTTCTCTCTTTTTTTTTTTTTTTTTTCATTATTTCATCTATGGAAAAGTGGCATTCAGTCACCTCAAACTAAGAAAATCCGAGGATGTTTCATGTGACTCCACTATTAGATTATTAAGTAATAGATAATGACTACTGTAGAGTTTGTTCAGTGAAAGGCCAAGCAAGTCACATCCTAGGGGGAAAATGGCATTCATCACTTTCTATTGATTCTCTACATCCCTATAGAACAGGCTTACAACCCTCATAAGCAAACTCTTCCACTATTTAGAAATTCACTTCTCTCTCAATTAACTTTTTAGAGAAAATAAAATTTTAAGTTAAAATTCCTTTCCACTTTAGATTATTAAACTTTGAGTTAGTAATAAAGTTAAGCCTTAAAATGAGTGCATTGTAATATTCAGTGTACTTCATTAACCACAAAGTAATGTTAGAGACTAGAAGGATATCAATATAAATGCACAATGCCCAGAAAGGCAGAAATATAAATTATTAAGGTGAGAAATATTTTTTCAGGTAAATTAACATAAAATGGAGAGGCCCTGCAATGTAACTTCTAGAAGAATAAATTATGACCTGTGTGGTAAAAAGGCTGTCTTTCTTTTTCAGATTTGGCTTTTATTACCAAACTGTAATACAACAGTATAAATGTGTAGCATTAAGCAAAGTGCTATCCCACTAACTAAAGGCAAGATTTATTTTTCTAAAATTGTCTCTGTTAACATATTATGATTATTTTCAATATTTTATGTATTGCTAACTGATTTGGAGTTGTCAGGTGTGAGTACCTGACTGTATAAAATTAATATAAATTAGTAGCAAAGTGATACATTTTAGAACCATAGTGGGTCATTGTCTGGCTTGTTCCTATATAGTCGTGTATTACAGCACTGAGGAGCTTTCAAAACATAGTTACCTAAGAAAAATAGAAAATAGTTTTTCACCAGAAACAGTCCATATAGATAGCAGAAAGGTAGCATGAGTGCGTTTATGAGACAGTGACTTTTCTCCTAGCAATGTGGTGCTGATTTAAAAAGTTATATGTACAAAAACCCTATAATAATTATTATTTTTCAAAATATTTATTTTAACAAACTATTTTTAGTACATTGTATGTGTTTGGGCATTAACCAGTAACTTCACTAATCATCAGAGTATGAGTTTCCAGTTATATTTTCCTGAAAATAAGTATTTCAGAAAAAGAAAAGGCAAGTCTTAATTTCAAATACCAAGTAATTTCTTTGTAATGAAGTAAATGAGACTGTGAAGAAACATTAAAAATTATTTTTCTTGTTTATCAAGGTAGTTGGACAATGAATTACAAGTAAATTCAATGCTTTTTTGGAAATAAAAATTCCCAGGTGGCTACAAACTACAAATAATGCTCCCAAACCTGGTAATCTAGAGTAACTCTTACAAATATATCATAAAGCATTTGAGGTTGAGCCTTTGTGCAATCACGGTAAAATGGGATTGTTAAAACATCTGCAACTATGTGGGAACTGATAAGGGAAATTTATACTTAAGAATGTAATGAGAGTTGACACCTATTTGTGACATGACTGTATCATAGATTGCCTGCGATGTGATAGCATCACTATTTCTAGCAGGCAAAGATGTATTTGCTGAAGGTGAAAATGTAATTTAAACCTTTCAAACAGTCTAAGCCAAATGCTTTGTACAGTTCTTGTCTTTTCAGAATAAATATACATAACTTGAAATTCTGGATAAAGAAATAGTGCTTCTGTGATTATTAGGTCAAGCCAGAGTATATACTGGCAGCAATACGTATGGCTACCAATAGAAGAATTTGATTTGTTGTGGCAAACAATAATCAAATATTGCTGCAAATCTCTGTGACATTCTGGATATCTGTTTGCTTTACATATCTTAGTAATCAAAGCCATGGAACTGTTTTTAAAACCCCTTTATATTTAATGAGGATCTAACAAAGTCATATCCTCACAATAAAAAAAAAATACCCACAAAACAAAAACAACAACAAACCAAAACCAAAACCAAAACCAAAGAAACCAACAACAACAAAAAAACAAAACAAACAAACAAAAAACCCACCAGAAACCAAAACAACAAAAAAGGAGAAACTATCAATTTGCTCCCATATGAGAGGTAAAGAAGTCACAGCTGACACTGAAAAGGAATTTTGAGCATAAGTTAAAAGTATTTTTATTCAGACATAAATTCAAATGGTATTTTTATTTATATGAGAAATTATATTTAGGAGTGCATAAATTGCCTTTTCCATTCAGCAATGTTTAAAGATTAAAATGAGGTGTTCACTAGCTGCTAGATCTTCAGCTTTCATCCTTGTTACATCATCAAATCAGCAGTTTTTTAACAGAAGAGCTTCTTACATTCATAGAGATGTGCTAAATCAACTAATCAAAACTTCTAATATCTCCTTTTTTTCACGAAATTTCCCCTTTTCACTCATATTTTCACTCATATTATTCTCTGTCCATACTAATACATCTTTCTTCATCACTCTACACTTTCTCATTCTCCTCTTTACCTTGTGTTCATGCTAATGTCAGAGCACTACTGATGCAGGTGGTGCTCCCTAAGGGACAGGGAGACAGGAGCCAAGAGTGAGACCTGGCCCTCCTTCTGTCCATTGCAGCGCTACAGCTGTGCTCATGTGTAAATCCATCAAGATTATAGGTCTACCTCTGTACATAGCTTCGAATTCCTGTCTGTTCTCAGGCCTACATGTCCTGTTTATACCCAGTCATATTGCTTTCAGATTGGGAAATATGAGATCTGTATGCATCACACTACTCTTTCATGCACATTTTCACTGCCTTCCCTGCCTCAACTTCAGGCTCTAGCCACCATTTCTCACAGAACCCATTCTACGGGCATTTGTGCTTCCCTGCAGAAGTCCCAATCCCTCCTACTCACCATTTGCTCTCAGTGCCAACATGTTTCTCTGATGCAAATTAGCAAAGAAGGGCTTCCATTGTCAGAAGACACGTGTTTCTACACTGCCATGTCTTGTGAGTCTCATACCAGTCTATTCAGCATATACTGGACTGAATCTACTCTGTCTTTTCAGTACAGAGCAGAGTAGCAGGATTGTTGAGCACTCCGTGGAGCAGTAAGCTTCAAGACATGTAAGGGTTGAATGTTTTCACTGCTGTAGTCTTGCCTAACAACCTCCTGTTCAGCTATTTTTTGATAGAAATAAAGTCTATTTTATCTTGTGGAAGAAAGGTCTACAGGAAAAGGCTCAAAGTGGCAAATCCAGCATGGGTTGAGATTTGAAGAAATACTGTTTTCTTAACTTTTTTGATTGCCTTCCCAGTCTGTTTGGACTTTTTCAGACCTGTTTCTCACTCCATTGTCTTTTGTTTGGGCAGATTTAGCTGTGGAAAAGAGGACCTTAATTGTCCAGTAAATATGATGCAGAGTGTTATGGCACAAGGCCTTATCTAAATCCTTGACTGTGTCACTGGCAATGGATTTTTCTTTTCCTGTCCTCAAACAGGTCTCAGTTTTACATTTTCCTCTGGTCCCATTCAGTCTGCTCCTGACACCTGAGTGCATTTCCCTTTCTCTTTTGCACCTCTCACTCAGTGATTAGTGTACCTTACTTAGAAATATGGACTTTTAAAAGTGTTTGGGTTTTTTTCTCTTCCAAAGGTTAACTCTTCCTGTCCATGTGAGAAATGCTTGCACCTTCATGCCGTCAACAGAGATAGCCTTGAAATGCAAAGTAGTTATGTGTTATTTAGGTACTGCATTGAATTCCAATATAGCTAATCCATTTTTCACTTACAAGTTTGAGAAGTATAACTTGTAATGACTTCAGTTCTATTCTTAGCACTCTTCTCCCTGCTGTTGGCACTGCTACTTCTGTCAGTAGAAAAAGCAGGGAGAAACCATTTGCTAATAGTTAAAGCCCTTCTGAAAAGCATTTGTTTATCCTTATTCTTTGTTGTCCTGAAAGTCAAATAGTCATGCTGTCAGATAGGCAGTAAACCAGAAGTATCAAAACCAGCAAAGTTTTAAACCTCTTGATTTGTATTTTTTCAAAGACAACAATCACCTTGGGATTAGCTCAGTGGGTTAGAGCCTAGAGTTAATAATGCCAAGCTTGTGATTTTGATCCATCTATGGGCCATTCATTTAAGAGCTGGACTTGATGACACTTGTGGTTCCCTTCCAACTCAGAATATTTTGTGACTCTGATTGGCCAGAATCAGGGACAAATACTGATAAACAGAAAAAAACAGACAATGAATATTACAAATATTACAAACCTGATTACCACCACTTTAGCTGAATTTATGAGTTGAGGATTTTTCCTTACATATTCAAGGTTAGAAGTCTCTGAGAGGAAATGTCTCTGACAGTAATGATACTCTCCAGATGTTGTTGCCTTTGAGTCAGATGTTGTGTGCCAAGATCTCCATTCTCACTTATTATTTCTAATAGAGAATTTTTTCCTTTCTTTCCTCCACCTTGAGAGAAAAAAAAGAAACACAGATGTCAAAAAAAATAAAACCAAAACCAAAACAAACAAAAAACACAAACAAAAAACACAAACAAAATAAAAACACTCAAACCAAACCAAAACCAAACAAAAAGCACAAACAAAAACCCCAACAACAAACAAGCAAAAACCCAAAACCCAACCAAAACCAAATGCCAGCAAAACCAAACAAATCACACAACCCCAAACCCACAAACCAGACATTTCCTGAATGGTATGTTTACATATTTTTGTCAATCTTTGTCTCTAAAGCATGGTCTATCAGAGATTCTGAAAGCTCACTTCAGCAGTAAAGGCTTTTCATATGCTTACACTCTCATTTAAGGAAATCGTTGGAGTACAAAAGATTTCAGGAGACTGTTTTGTTCCTATCTTTGAGACAGAAAACACTTTTATCTCACAAATACTGTGGACACTTTTGCTCATTCACCAAAGTAAAGAAAAGAAAACACATAAGTCAGCTCTTCGCATTAAAAATCTAACTGTTGAACATTTCTCAAACAATTTGGCACACTGCTTAGCAATATATTTTTATTAATTTCTCTGTAATGCACTAGACCATGTAAGAAAACTTGCTCTGTTGAAAAGAAGAAAAAAAAAATCAATTCACAGATTTGCTTGCTCTCAATTCAGAATATTATGTTTTAAGTGATAAATTCATCACTTCATTCATCATTGTTCTTATTCATACTCTTACATTTTTATTTGCTTCATATGCAGTCTTCCCACAGGGACAACCACAAACTTAAATGAGACCAAACCTTTTTCTTTCTCTGCTTTCTGTCACACAGATTCTTCTTATTTCAACACGCTTGTGGATCTGGAATGGATGAAGCTGTCTTTAGGTCAGGAATTGCTCATGTGTCCTAAGCTGTTATGTTCGTGGTTTATTGCCTCATTTCTAACTCGTCTCTCAGTTTCTGCATAAAATCCTGCCCAAAGCTTGTCTTGGTACAAAATTTCAAAGAGGAAATATGGCAGTAAAAAAAGAGAGGAAATAGAATCATAAGTCTGACTTTTCCCCTGTATAACAAAGAAATATAGCCTGCTAGTGAAGCTGGCCGTTTCTTATTTTCTGTAGGTAATTAATTCTGCCAAGTATTTTACTATTGTATGGTCTTTCTGCTGTGAAAATACATCTTCATCAAATGTAGTGAGCAGCAGTATACAATTCCAAACAAATCTTGGTTTTGAAGATAGATAACTATTGCAGTTCCATATCTAAACATGTAATTTTCTTTCAGAGCCTGCCTGCATTTTATTTCCTTGCCCAGCTTAGAAAATGGAATGTTGATGGGACTGTATAATCCACACTACTTTTCTGCATCTGTCTATTGCAAAAGGCATGAAATGGAACTTGCTGCTCTATCATTGATTTGTTGCCAGTGGAATCTGTTTTATTCGAGTCACAGTCCAACTGTTTCTCCACCACCACGTTATTTCACAATTTCTCTTCCCCAAAACTGACCATGCATTATGAAGAGTCAGATGTGTTCATTCAGCTTTGATTTTTATACCTCTTTTAAATCAATACCTCAGTGATTGATCTTCTAAAATTTAAGAGTCAGTGGACTGTATAACTGAAACAGAAAAGAAGGTAGGTGGAAGATTTTCCGTCTTGATTGAAATGAACTCTAGGTGCTATACGGTGATTTTAACGATTCACAGACACAAATTAAACATACTGCAGTATTGTTTGTTGCCGTGTCTGCTCTCTTTATTTAAATTATACATTGGGTCTTTCTCACTTCTTAGATTAGGGACTAGCAGGCAACAGAGCATATAAATACTTATTTAAACTGTCTTTTTCAAGTAAGTCCATTTAGTTATAAATACAGCGATTCTTTTCTTAAGCTGTTTTCTTTATTTGATTCCTTGTGTATTTCAGCCAATAAATATTTCAGCCTAAATATATTGGTGGCTACAGGAGAACAAACCAACACCCTACCAGTCCAACATTCTGTCTAGCAGCAGTCAGCACCAGATGCTGCAGAGAGAGATGAAATTCTTCCAGTTGAGCAGTAGTATAACATGAGGGAAGTGAGGAATTCCTAACCTTGAAAATTATTAATTAACAACTTGAGAATCAGTAATCAGTATAGACTTCCTGAGAAGCTGCATAAATTGAAACATCATTTCATTCCTGCAGATGTGTTGCATAGCACATTTGAAGTTGGTGGCAAATATTTGTCACTGTATCTGATTCAGAATAAATTATGTGTATCTGTAATTTTATTTTGTTATCACAATTAGCAGGAGAGAGTTAGAAGTACATAGTTGGAATTCTACATCTCTCTGGATGTTAGTTATGTCCATTATAGCTTTTCTCACTCTTTTGTAAAGGGAAATATTTCTTCCAGACTATTTAAAATAAACCTGTATAAGTCTCCTGTAAAGAAAAATTCTGCAAGCCTAATGCTCTAATCATAATAGCAGTGTACTTGAAAGCACACAAATATATTTTGTTTCTAATATACTAGCTTTAGCTAAATTTAAAAAGTTGAATTCAATGACTGAATATGAGGAGTCCTTATGATGATATTATTTGGGAGTATCTAGTTATATTCTTCCACAGTATATTATTAACTCTATTATTTCTTTTTTAGCTCAATGTCTATCCCAAAGATTTATTGTGGGATACAATCTATGCAGTAGTAAACCTCAAAAGTTTAGATATCTTTCATTATTTTTACATCTAAATACCTTTAACAATTAGTTGAGAGATTGGAATTTAGAAATTGATATGTTTTCAAAGATAAAATGTACCAATTATCTATAAAAAGTGCCTGTCTTCATCACCTTATAGGTAGGATTACATTTAATTATGAGAACTGATTTCAGTTACAGCATAGTTAGATGAAAGACAGAGAAATAGAAACCTAACAGCAGCTGACATATTAAAGGAATAGATGTTTCTTTTATGGAGAAAAAAAAAACGGTCCTCAGAAACTATGTGAATTTAAAAAGCAAATCTTAGATAAACTGTAGAATGGAAGGGAATAACTCATATGTATTGTGAATAATAAGGTACTCCTTTTGCTATAATCTCTAACTAGAAAGAAAAGCAGAAATCAACAGCCAGAGTACTGTGTCAAACCAGGGAACTTTACTTGTTCTACATGTGGGCCAAACTTATGCTTTTTCAGATTCAAGATTCCTGTGTATTCATGTCCCACAGTTTTCACAAAAGAACCTAGCTGGAAAAAATTTGACAAGATGTGTGGTCTTCTCTCCACTGAGAAAACTGTAGCTAAGAAAGAGGGAAGGATGGATGGAAATAAATGGAACAGAACTCAGAAGTCTTAGTCTGGTTTAAGAAGAAAAGGTAATAGTTGATTCTTTTCTTTGAGTAAATCAGGTTTAAAGTAGTGGGAATCCACAACAAGAATATACATTTACCCCTTCAGGACACTGAAAGAAAAGCACAACCACATGTTTAACTACTTGGTAATGTTTAGCTATATTTATTTTTTTTTTGGTTTTGGGTGGGAAAGGGTTGGGTTTTTTAGTCAGAGTGGTGACTTTAAGTTGAGCAGACGGTGAATAACATCTTTTCAGACATTTCTCTGGGACTTCAAATATATCCTGAGCTTTAGATTCATGTTTCGTAATTTTTTCACAGTAGTGCATGACTAGAGGGAGACAGTAATTTAGAAGTTTACTGTAATCTAGGTGCTCAGAATTTTAATACCCCAACTGAAAAGTATCTTTGAAAGAAATGTAATTTTTGATTACTTGAAGAGTAGCAGAACAAGTATTCTACAAATCCACCAACACGATGGATTAGCAGTCTAAGTGGATTAACTAATGCCTGTTAAAAGACAGAGGAGAAAGGGGGGGAGGGGGGGAATTGTAAGACACCATGACTTTTTTTTAGCATTTATGTTACTTTAATTTATTTTTTATTCTTAGCTAATATATGAAGGAAATGTGACCATGATAAGCCCTGATAGCTTTTCCTCAATGCCAGCACTGCAAATCAGTCAGGACTTGCCTGCCGGGATACCTTACAAGAAGAAAAACAGTAATAAAACATACACTCGGAAACTAAAACAAAAGTTAAAAGATCTACTAGAGGTAATTGAATACCACACTGAGGAGCGTATCATTTTCCTTTTATACAGGAGTATAAAAGCTAGAATCATGTAAATAAATGTTGAATCATGGTAAGTTGTAACCATTCTAGTTGGAGTCCTAAAATATTTTTTGAAGGTGTAAACTGCTTTTCCTGGGTGAATGGGTATGGATGAACAGAATTCCTATGTATTTCCCCAAAAATGTAACTGTACACACTACTGAGAGTTCCTTCTTTACCTCTTATCATATTTATTTTATCTTTGCTCTGTCCAGAAGTTATACTAGACTTGTAAACACTACGGAGAACTTGTATGGAACCACTTGCAATCTAACATATGCATACTGGATGCTTCATATTGTGTCTATGCTGATGGGGGGTCACCTGGTTCTGATGGTCTCAAAATGGGGTCTGTGTAGGCTGGATAGGTCTGTGATGGAACTAAAATTGCTGTCTGCACTTTGCAAATGAAGGTGCAATTTAGTGCTCAACAACAGCGATTACTTTTCTGTTGGGAAAAACTTCTGCCACAGCACATGGAAGACAGAAAAAGAGGATCAGCCAGACTACACATCGTGGAAAAAGAAACCCCTATAAGCAAGACCATGACTGTGACAACTTCCAAAGGACCAGAGACTTTATAATTCAGCATTATCTGCACCTTTTAATGTATGGGCTTTCCCCTGTTTAGACTGTACCCCTAGAACGCTCAGGACACATGTGGCGTTCTGAGAAAAAGAGAATGTTCCCCTCATCTAGGATATCCAACCGCACCCCCCCTCCTGACCTTATTGGATGCCTCACCTGTCACTCCGCATTCCTTGGTTTCCACTGGGTTTTGGTCCTCCTGTTCCCTTATTGGTCCCTGGAAATTGAAAATTGGTGTCTTGATAAAGTTCTGAGAGCTGAAATTCACATCCAGTTATGAGACACTGAGAAAATCCACATCGAGTAGTTTTGTCAACAAGTATTCTATGTACTGTGTGACTGATCAATCTGATAAACTGATCAATCTGATCTTAAAATAGTTGTTATTTTTAACCAAAAAGGTTTTCCCTTAGTCACAATATTTTAAATAAAATTCCATAAAAACATGTCTAAATAATATTCAGTTAATTTTTGAATGAAAATTATCAGGGCAGTAGATTGAAATATGAATTTAAAATATTTTATAAGGCATAAGGGTTGATGGCTGTAAGAAATCTTTTCATGTCAGTACTGAAGTTTATTTACTGTTTTGCATTTGACAGAAATATTCTCCTGAATTATTCTGTTCATATAGATTACAACAGAGAATTTAGTAAGGAACTTTTAAAGGCTGTGGAGGGTTGAGTTGGCTCCGTGCCAAACCCAACTGCCGGCCACACGGATTCCCCCCCCCAAAAGAGAAAAGGGA
>JAWWEW010000041.1:17246313-17256569 GCA_035583185.1 Anabacerthia variegaticeps
GTGGAATACTTCCTTAGTTATAACCTGGTTACCAAGGAAGGCCTGAACCAAAACCAAGAAAACTAAACCACCACAAAGGCAAAGGGACATTTTTTTTTTTCAAGGAACATAAATATAAGCCAGCAAGAACTGAACATTTGCTTGCTTCTTTTTTGTATTCAGAAATATTCACCTGAAACCTTTCCTTGTAGAAAACAATTTCCCCCCCTGACATTTTGTCTACAACAAATTATTCTATTAAATAATGCTTTTAAAGTATTTTCTTTCAAAATTAATATACAGGTAGGTTTGTGTATTGTGATTTATAAACCTTGGAAGAAATGAAAACCAGACGTTCTCCACAGCTGAAGACCTTGTTAACAGGTATCCCACAGTTTCTATTTAGTCCATTTAATGGCTCTACTGCAAGAATAATTTGTTGATTACCAGGTGTTGGCAAAACTTGCTATATCTGATAATGTGATGAATATTGCATTCTAAAGGCTTGATTAATCATTGTGTTTTCCAGGTGCCATCTGGATGTCTTGTCTCAGAAAAAACTGCCGATAGAAAGCCATATTTTAAAAGTTCTCAAACTTGCTTAATTTCACTGGTCCTGTCTCAGTCAAACATCTTGAAGCAGAGCTTCTTTATAACTCAAAAGAGCCTTCTACACACTTGTTTTTACATCTATATGTCTTCAGTTACTAATTTTATATTAAAATTTGGCAGTGCAAGCTTTTTTTATATAATTTTTAAATGTTTTAATGTGTTGTGTATCAATCTATGCATAAAGATGGGAGGGTGCATACAAACTCTCTTGCCCAGTTCTTTCACCACATAATTTTCTAACATGCAGGAATCCTAGCAGCCTGTTCATTATGTTTTATGCAACAGAAATTTATGTACATAAGAAACTACAGAATAGAGGAAAGAATACCTTTTAGATTGCAATATGTTCACCATTTCATTCATAGCATAAGTAGACTCTTTAGTTTTTACTGCTGAAAAGAAATGGTCACTTCATCACTGACAGACAAAATGAAGATGCTTGTGCTGAAAAGAAGTAAAACCTGCTCTTTGATTAAGCTGGAAGTGTTCCCATCAGTTACCTGAGTCAGCTACATTTCTTCCTAAAATGGATAAATCCTTTACAGCTAGAACATTTTCAATAACAGGTACTGTTCACCCAGGTAAGGCATGATTGCAGACCAGATGATTTACAAGGACGAATGCAACAGCACACATAGGTTTTGCAGAGGTTAAATATGAGACAGAGGGTAGAAGCTGAGCTTATAATACCCATTTAAGAAATTAATCATTGAATAAGTCCAAGCATCAAAGTGAAGGTTTAGGGTCAGGACAAAAGCAAAGATTTTTGAAAGGACCATGGTATTTTGAAAACCTGTCTTCTTAGCATAACAATTATTAAAAGCTAGACACACCTGATCTTTTTTGAGGGCCATTGCTCCTAACTAGGTTTGGATACCTACCACCCATAAATTTCATAAGACACGGCATTTTCTTTGGTAAGGTTTCTGAAGGTCCTGCCTCCAGAACTACAGCTGTCTTTGTGGAATGTTTATGTAAGGAGGACGAGAAACTCTGCTCTGCCTGCACAAGGGTGTGCTGGTTTTGGATGGAAGAGAGTTAATTTTCTTCATAGCAGATATACAGTGCTATGTTTTGGACCTGTGATAATAGTGTGTTCTATCATCAGATTTAGTCTGTTTACCATTTAAGAAGCTGATTATTTTCAATATTTTATTGTAATGCTAAGATCTTCCAAAACTCTGACTAAGAATCTTGATGTCTTTTGTAGGGTTATATGTGCCACTGTTTTGCTAAGCACTTGTAGGCCTACCTACAGCTTTCAATCAGTTCAAATACCAATTCTGACTATGAAAAAAAAAATTCAGATGGTTTTGAACGTTTTTTAAGTTTTCTTTTTCTTTGAGCAAAATACACAAAAAATTTAGTACTGCCTCCATATTTTAATGGCTTTAGCTGTCTGCATAAAGTAATTAACAAGACTTTCACTGTTGGTAATAGCTAGAAGAAGGTAGAAATGCTGGAGAGGAGGAATTAAAATAAAAACCCAACAACCCTGGTCAGAATTCTGTAATCACGGAGTCAAATATATACATTTAAAAGAACATTCAGTGTTGAACCAGGATAAAACTAATCTATCTGTCAATGCAAGTGAATACTGCTGTAGTCAAAGGGAGTTACACACCCTCACTCAATAGTTGTGAAAAGCCACTAGCAATAGTAAGCCTCCACTGAGATTTTAGAACAGATTTTCAGGGTTATATACAGATGAGTAAAGAAGCAAATAAATTGTTAATGCTTTGAGGAAAAATTCTTAAGCAAATTACGTGACTTATTGCCATTTGAATAAATTGAAATACAATTAGGAGTGTTACTACTGTCTTCAGCTTTCTTTACCTGTACCAACATTTCACATTGAATACTGTTTGCCTTTCCCCACTATTTCCTAAAAAAATGATTTTTTTTGGAAACATATAGTTGTTAATTGTTTACAACATTTTTAAAGTAATCTTCTTAAACTGATTTGATTTTATAATAAAAATTATAATAATAGTAAGATTTATTTCCTTAGGAAAGATTTTCAGTTAATGGATTTTCTGTGAGCATTTCTGCAGTCTGAGGATCACAACTTAGATTTGTTATGACAAGAGGCTTTTTCAGATGAATCACCATAAGGGAAAGTGACATCAAAATGTTGGATTAATATGTCCACTTCAAATTAAAGGAAAAAATGGTTTTGTGGCACAGGAGTCCATAAGATATATGTGAACCTCAATCTTCTATCTGTGAAATAATAAAAGGTAAGGTTTTTTTCTTATTTGAGTACAAACCTGAGTGAGGAACTAATATTTGTTATTATTTCTGTGTCCTGCCTAGTATCTTAATCAAAATCACAATATCCTGCATTACTAACATAGGTTGATTTTTTTTCTTTAATTTTTCAGTGAAAGGATTGAAAAGGGAACAGAATATAGCAATAAGTTCTGCATATCAATAAGGTGCAGAAGCAAGTGCAAGATGTATTACTTCTCTGTCTATAAATGAAGCTGGCTGTGCTGCTTCTACGTTTCTTTGAAATTCACATAACTACACTGTTTGAAGCCAGTTTTCCAGTAATAAAATGAAAGACATCTCTGCAAGTAGTTCATTAAATTGACTCATGAGAATTGTTTTCAAAAAAGCACTTAAATCACTCAAAGTAATTTCAAGTTAAAAAAAGTGTTGTAAGACAAGAAGCATGTGTCTAATGCATTTATTTCTTTCCATTCTTCTAAACTTTTCCTGTTTATCTGGCTGACTTCTTGGCTTGGAATCAACAGGTGCAGTTGAGTTGAGACAAATTTTGATTTCTTCCAATGCCATTCTTCCAAGTAAGCTACAACTATAACATCACCAAAAGAACTGCATTCTTTTGTGTTAATCCTTCCTCTACAGTCCTGCTAAAAGGTTTCATGCCGAATAAAAATCTCTTGCATCTAAAGTGACCCTAGACAATGCCATAACCTGAGACACTTACATTGCCTTCCATCCTGATCATGATTTAGTGGTTTGTTGCGAAGTAGAGGAGACTTCTCTTTTTTTTGTTTTTTTTTTTCCCCCCCCCCCCCCCCCCATTTTGTTAAAGCTGAATATTATTGAAATGTTTTCACCGTCTAAATGGATTCCCGTGACCACTTGGTCGTATATAGGCTTGGTTATATAGGAGATAGTGTTTAGAAAATCTTGAGAGCAAATGGTCTGAATTTCTTCCAGTTCTCTTGAACATCCTATGACTACTGAGCTAAATAGTCTGAGTATGACATTTAACTATTATCATTCTGTATCTTGTTAGTGATTTATACCATTCATACTACTTAATCCTATTTGTGTTTCTTATTCAGTGTTTTAGTGCTAGTAATTTCATATCATACAGTGAAGCCCCCAGTTGACTTCAGTTCCCTTGAATTACTATTGCTAAATTACTAAATTACTATCTCTGATTTTTATATCCAATTTCTATCATAATCCTCTTCTGGCAGTGGAAGCCTTATTAGTCTGCTACTAAGAAGCAGCAGATGAATGAGTTGTCTATGTAGTCTGTTTTGCTCATCTCAGCAGCATGCTTTTATGCCAGGCTTTTGAGGATGAGAGTAGAAACCATTGATCATACTAAATCCTCTCTACTCACACCAAATGTAGCATCACCTTCAGTGTGAACTTTTGAAGTGAAAGTCTGTGTGAGAGAAACTACAAGAATTTCCTTGGGATTTAAAATCATGTTTGAGAATATCAATGAATGTATTTGGACCAAGAGCAGAATCACGTTAAAAAGGTTCATAGGACCAGGTTGCTGAGAACTACCTCAGAAAGACTACATGTAACAACAAAAATTAAACTCTGGGCATGGAATCTGCAGAGCAATGCATGCCTGTCTTCAAGATAAGAGCATTGCTGGGGGTTTTGGTATCTTCAGGGAAAAGACAGGAAAACACTCTGTTTGTTTGGTTTTTTCTAGGTTTAAAATTACAGAAATTATTCCTAATGTGGTTCTAGTAAAAAAAGTAATAAATTGTAAGTTTTTCACCTATTTTTAGTTTGAAACCTCTTGAGGTTCTGTCACCAGTTGCCACTTAATTCAGGTGAAACAAAGGAGTATCTTTCAGAAAAGTGTTGCACCATTTGCTTATGTTTGTGACATTTTTGGCACCCACAGATTCCAGAATAAACTCCCTGTTGTGGAAGTACTAAATCCTAACCTAGTAGATGCTGAACTCCTTCGTGTTTTGTATCTAGGTTTCTTCAGGTGTCAGTCACTGGTGTGTACTTTATTGGCAGACCTGAGTGCAATAGCTCAGGCTTTGTACTGCTCAGCATCACAGGCTCAAACGATCTCTTTTGGATTCCTGCCACTAAAACTTATCATGAACACAGGAAACCTGCTGAGGCCCACACCACAAGTGGAATACACAATTGGCAGCAACTCATGTTCTTTCACAGCTGTCTCATACAATGTTAACAAGACTTTTACCTTGCTCTGCGAATTCAAACTCTGACTGTCATCTTTCACTGCAGATGGAGCAACCGAATAAGTGACTAGTGTTGTGTATATGCCACCTGGCAGAACTTGGTCTTCAAAGGACTCACAACATATCTGAAAGCCACCTCGATAACCACGCTGCTTGCCAAAACAGGACCGATCAAAACCTCTCGTTGTCTTCAGACTGATTTACAAACCAATGTGTTGCATAACTTTGTGTCAGAGTTGTATTTCATTAATGAGTCAAAGGAAGGGAGGAGCAAAAGACTTTTGGTCTGAACTTCAGAAAGAAAACTTCTACCTACTTTTATCTTTTGCCTTTCTCAGGTTTTTTAAGGACCATCAGTGAAGTATTTTCCCTATGTCAGATTAAAAAGTAAAGAAAAAATAGAAGTGTGCATCTTGACAAATATATTTTTACATTTATTTTTTTCCCTAAAATCATGACAATAAATGTTTAGGTTGAAAGGAAATTTTTATTCAAAAATAGCAATAATAACACTGATATTTTTGCCTTTGTGTTCAGGTATGTTGATGCAGTCTTCAGTTACATGACTGACCACTTTTGTAGTTTGCTTTTTTAACATAGACCCTTGTCTTGGTAAATACCTAGGCTGAATGCTGCTTTCTTCATGGGTCACAACTAATCAATACCCTTTTCATCCTCCTAATGAAATTCTTGCCTTATGTAAAGCACAACCTCTAAACCTTGCACTGAATAAAATTGTAAATTTTCTTATGCACCTTATTAGGACAGTCATTCTCATATTGCAGTAATAATAGGTTATTTTCTTATTCATGTGCCTCACTTGAAGGCATGCAGACTTGGTGTCATCATTTGCAGTTAGAAAATTAAATAATAGAGACTAAGGACCAAAAAATCTGCAGTGGGCTTTCATTTTCAGGTGTTCCCATCATTTATGTGTAAATCTCTCTAAATCTTCATGGTATTCATAGTTTAATAACTCCTATTATCACTCACTTCAGTTCCGAGAATGAGATTTTAGAAAGTCACCATGTGTCACAGAATGTGTAAAAGAAGGATGAGAACAGCCATTACTTTCACTGAGAAGTTTGACGTAAGTTTCATAAATATATATGTAAAATTTTATAAGTTTTTCTGACAAACAGAAATGGGATTCTATTTTCTTCAATGCAATCGGTAGATCAAACTCATAGGCCATTTCTTTATGTGATTTCCTATCTCATTTACTTTTGGATTTGTGAATATGGTGTTCCAGTTTATAAAGGAAGAGGAGAAAAAAAATATTAAAATAAATGAACAGAAGACTTTGCATTTCTTTAAGGAATAAAATTTATAATAGTTATGATAGCATGAAAATTTAAGATTTAAAAACCAAAGCATATTGTTTTGACTTTCCTATTTTCTAATAAAAGGGGCGAAAAAAACAAACCCTCTTTTACTAAAAATAAAAAAGTATTTTATGTAACTTTCATCTGTTTATTTATACACATTTTTAAAATAATTCTGTTTAGGTGGAATTGTAAGGTTTTATTTCTCATTATCCTACTCTAACATTCGAATGGCAATAAATTAAATTAATTTCAAAAAGCCAAGTCTATTTTACCTGTGCCAGTAACTGGTGAGTGGTCTCTTCCTCTCTACCTTGACCCATGAGCCTTTTATCATATTTTTCATATAAGGAGGGGAATGATAAAGCAGGTTAGTGGATATCCGTCATCCAACCAAAGTCAGCCCATCACACCCATTTTCTCTGCTAAAGTGGTACTTTCATACACATAAGTGTTATGACATCTAATAATTACTAACCAACTGTTCTTTTCTTTTCAGGACATTACTTAAATCATCATTAAACCTTGATTCTTCTTTGATCATCCCTCTTTGTATATGTCACATAGCTCTCAGATTTCTCTCCAGTCCTATTTTGAAATCATATCCATCCTGGTGTCACTCCAGTAGATATCCATTTAGCCCATGTTTTTTACAACATTTTCATGTGTCTTCTCTTACTATTCAGTTCTCTGCCTCTCTTTACTCACCCTGCCCTGACATCTGGCTGTATTATGCAGCTCTTAGATAAATACAGCAACACTTGGAGGTTCATGCAGATGTGGAATGTATATAATTTAATAATTTTATTATCCTTGAAAATATGAATCTCTCTAGATTTCTCCAATTTTTCAAAATACACTGTAGTAATGTTTCCCCACCAATTTACTTTATCTGAAGTTATGGAAGATATTGTGTATTTCTTGCTTAACAATTTCATGAGTCACTGACATGAAAAATACTCAGTCTCTGGAAAATATACATTTTCTGCAGCTTGCAATATACGTGTAAATATACATGAAAACATGTGATGTTCAATCATACGATCCTAGAATGTTTTCAGCTTGAAGGGACCTTAAGGATTATCAAGTTCCAAAGCCCTGGCAGCTTGCTGAAAGTCCCATCCAACCAATCCTTATACACCTCCAGGGATGAGGCATCCACAACTTCTTTGGGCAACTTGTTGCAATGCCTCACCACCCTCATAGTGAAGAATTTCATCCTGGTGTCTAGTCTAAATCTATTCTCTCTCAGTTAAAAGTTGTTCTCCCTTGCCCTGTCACTACATCCCCTTGTAAACAATCCTTCTGCATATTTTTTGTAAGCTCCCTTCAGGTACTAGAAGGCTGCTGTAAGGTCTTCTCTTCTCCAGACTGAACAACCCCAAGTCTCTCAGTCTGTCTTCATGGGAGAAATGCTTCAGACCTCTGAGCATCTTCATGGTTTTTCTCTGAACTTGCTCCAACAAGTCCATGTTCATCTTATGTTGGAGGCCCCAGAGCTGGACGCAATACTTCAGGTGGGATCTCACCAAAGCAGAGCAAAGGGGCAAGAATCACCTCCCTGGACTTGCTTTTTGATGCCCATCTGGTTTTCTAGGCTGCAAGTGCACATTCCTGGCTCATGTTGAGCTTCTCATCAACTAACACCCCAAGTCTTTCTCTCTCTATTAACCACAGAATACAGTTTTATAAGGATGTATTCTTTAAAAAGACGATCTTGAACCACTAGGATCTATTTCAGGTATTACAACCTGGCGTAATACGTAGGTAATGGATTATCAAATTCAAAGCAGAATTTGACCTTAATTTAATCTAAGTGATAAGTTTATTAGAGAAGTGTGAGAAAATGTTCTTTTTAGTACACGAGGTCATGAACCAGAATGAATTTTATGTTAGTGGGATATTTCATATTTACATTAACATTGCTCAACCCTCTATGGTTGAATTATGTTAAAACAGAGGTTCACCTCTATTTCTCTATCGTGACACTTGTGACGTGCTAGAGAAAGAACACAATCTGCTTATCTGAACCACACACAGTATAACTGCAATTACTTTAGTGAGGGCAAATAAGAGGAGCATTGTCAAGACAGTGATCACGAATGTAGAATTCAATCATGAATGTTGTAGCAACTCATCATCATCATGGCTAGGCTTCACAAATGAAGATTTACAAGGGCTCTACCCACACTTGCTACAAGCACTCTGGTGGCTAAAAAGGGCAATGCGAGATAGGCAAGTTTGATTGCAAAAGGCACAGTGGAAAGTCTCCATCGGCACTGATGGTGAGGCACAGTTCTTCTTGTGTTGCCTTTTTTCCTCCAGACTGATTCTGCGTGTGTTCTCAAAGGAAGCGGCAGTGTTATGTATGGTGTGTCTCCATGTCTCCCAATTGGAGGCTAGAGTGGACCACTGATGGTGGTCAATATGGCCAAGGCTGAGGTGTTGTTTCAGGGAGTCCTTGTATCTCCTCTTTGAGTTTCCTCTCTTGCGGCAGCTGGTGATGAGTTCCCCATAGAGCACAATCTTAAGGAGGCAGTGATTCCCCATCCTGGAGACGTGCCCTGCCCAGCGCAGCTGCATTTTCAGCAGCACGGCCTCAATACTGGTGTTCAAGGACAGACACATTAGCCACATAATCAGACCAGTGGATATTTAAGATTGTATGGAGGCAGCGCTGATGGAAGCGCTCGAGGAGTCGCAGGTGGTGGTGGTAGATGACCCAGGATTCAGACCCATATAGAAGAGTAGACAGTGCAATGGCTCTGTAGACACTAATCTTTGTGCTTTTCTTCAGGTGTTTATTGCACCAGACTCTTTTACGGAGTATTCCAAAAGCTCTGTATGCCTTTGCTAACCAGTTGTCTATCTCTTTGTCAATCTTACCATCTGAAGAAATGATGCTTCCAAGAGAGATGAACTGCTGGACTGAGTTCAGTTCTGATTCACTTATGGTGATGTGGGGCTGATGGAAAACTTCTTGAGGTGAAGGTTGGTAGAGAACTTCTGTCTTCTTCAAGCTGACTTCCAGCCCAAAAAGCTCGGCAGCCTCTGTAAAGCAGGATGTTAAGCACTGCAGAGCTGCTTCTGTGTGAGCAACCAGGGCAGCATCATCAGAAAAAAGCAGCTCATGGACAACATGATCCAGGGTCTTAATGTGGGCCTTCCATTGCCTCAGGTTGAATAGGCTTCCATCAGTGCGATATCGGATGTAGATGCTGTTTTCTTCAAGGTCTGCTTTGGCCCTTTGGAGCATCATGCTGAAGAAGATTGTGAATGGGGTTGGTGCGAGAAGGCAACCTTGTTTCACACCATTGGTTATTTGAAAGGGCTCAGAGAGTGCATAGCCATGTCTGACTTGTCCGCACTGATCCTTGTGTAGCAGGATGACCATTTTGAGGAACTTGGGGGGACATCCTAATTGTTCCAAGATCTGCCGCAAACCTTTTCTGCTCACAGTGTCAAAAGCTTTGGTGAGGTCAACAAAAGTTATATAGAATCCTTTGTTCTGTTCCCTACACTTCTCTTGCAGTTGCCTGAGAACAAATATCATGTTGCAGAACTATTGGCTCTGAAACCACATTGGCTTTCAGGTAGAAGTTCTTCTTCAATAGTGGGTACTAATCTGTTCAAAAGAATTCTTGCAAGGATTTTACCAGCAATGGAGAGCAAAGTGATCCCTCAGTAATTTGAGCAGTCTGATTTTTCTTCTTTCTTCTTGTACAGGGTGATGATGACTGCATCACGGAAATCTGATGGTAGTTTGCCTTGTTTCCAGCAACGCACAATGAACTCATGAAACTTAGCAAGGAGTCCTTGGCCTCCATGCTTCCAAACTTCGGGTGGGATTCCATCAACCCCAGCTGCCTTGCCAGTTCTTACCTGCTGTATGGCC
>JAWWEW010000041.1:17256669-17284246 GCA_035583185.1 Anabacerthia variegaticeps
GTAGGGGGCTTAGAACCTGGTGTGTGGGTCTGTACACTGCTTTCAGAGCCTCATAGAATCCTCTGTGGTCACCCAAGTCTGCACATAGTTGGGTTCTTTCTGCTAGGTTGATCCACCATTTGTTCTGGATGTCCCGAAGTTTCTGTTGGAGCTTACTGCATGCAAGGCGAAAGGCTGCTTTTCTTACATGGCAAGATGGCTGAGCGAGGTATGCTTGATGAGCAGTTCTCTTCTTTGACAGCAGTTCCTGGATTTCTTGCTTGTTTTCATCAAACCAGTCTTTGCTTTTCCTGGAGGAGAACCCTAAGTATTCTTCAGAGGACTGCAGGATGCTATTTTGAATATGCTGCCAAAGCGCTTCAGGAGAGGGATCTATGGGATGATCTTCAAGTCTAGTTGGAAGGTTTATCTGGTAACTGTCTCTCACTGTGGCTGTCTGAAGATTGTTAACATTGAGCCTCCTCCTCGGAATGCCACCCCTCTTAGGTTTGGGTTTAAAGTGGGGGTTAAGTTTGCAACTCACAAGGCGGTGGTCTGTTTGACATTCTGCACTAGGCGTCACTCGGGTATGACAGACATCACGAACATTTCTCTGTTGCACTAAGACATAGTCAATGAGGTGCCAATGTTTGGATCGAGGATGCATCCAGGTTGTCTTCAGGCTGTCTTTCTGCTGAAAGATAGTGTTGGTGATGGTGAGCTGCTGCTCTGCACAAAACTCTAGCAGCAGACGTCTGCTGCCATTGCAGTTTCCAACACCATGCTTCCCTAGTACTCCTTTCCAGGCTTCAGAGTTCTTTCCTACTCTGGCATTGAAGTCATCAAGGATTATGATCTTGTCATCTGCAGGAACCTTTTGGGTAAGGTGGCTTGTTACCATGTGCCAAAATATCAGTTCAAAACATAAAGTATTTTAAGCATATACACAGTAATGCTTAGTAGCAAACATCTTCTGTCATGTTTATCAGATTTAATAGGTGTCTATGTGTTCTTTTGCCTTTTCTTAATTCAAGATCCAAATGTCTATATAAAGCAATTGTGTTTTATTTATACTTTTATCTCACATTGTTGTAACTCTGAAAATACCATGATCTATTACATCAGAGGATGGTGAGACATAATGACACTTAAGAGCAGCTATATTAATTGCATAATTAGTAGTTATTTGATTAAATAGAAAAGTTGCTGTGCTTAGGCCTGATTAAAGATCCAGTAATACAGTATTTAAATTAATTTAAAAGAAACTAAATTTTACCACCGCAAATGACCACCTAGAAAGTGTGCCTCTAAAGCTGTAGTACCAGATCCGCAGAACACTGCACATGGTAACTTCATGGGCTACTTATTCTCAGAGATGTGGATAAAGTTCAAAGTACATATGTAAACTTTTGCAGCATTTAAGCATGTTACCTTTATATTTCAATTCATTTGTCACAGTGAGGAGATTTTTTTTGCTTGTAAAATTCTGATGAAGTTACTAAGCCTTGGCACAGCAGAAACATTTATGTCTTTTAAACCAAAATAATGACACCTAGATGACCCTAACTTTAGAAGACCCAGGTCTTCACCATGTTTATCAGGAAGGCTACTAACGTAAGGCTTGTAGCTTTGACTGTTCATATGAAATGAATAAATGAGAGTGAAAATATATACTCACTTATGTCAAACAGCCCTTTAAAACTAAGAAGATGCATTTACTATCTACATCTGAGTTTGAATTACAATTTTGCAAAAACTTAAATTACTTTGTATTCATAAATCTCACTGAAGATATTTCTGTTTTCAGAAGAGTGATGTTTAAAACCTATAAAAAAAATAAGAATTACAAACAGACACAAGTGAATGGAGCTATTTTGTTTGTTTTTGAGATAAGGAATGTAGTAAACTAATAGCCAACATCTGAAAATATGAAAGTAAAGGAAAGTGTTGCAAATGAAAGGAATTTAAAAATAATAATAATTAAAAAATCAAAATCCACAAACAAGCTAAACACAGCTTCCTTAGAAACATATTCAAATATATTTTTTTTTTATTCTATAGCATCCTTTTAGCTACTATTTTGACCTTTTCTTTTTTTTTTTCTTTTTTTTGAGACACATGCAGCTATATCAAGACCAATTAAAAAGCTCCCAGATCAGATGTGTATTCTCACTTGATTTCTCAGGCAAGTACACTACCAGAAAAGAAAAAAAAGGAAAAGAGTGAATTTTTGCTTGATATCCCAGCCATACACCCAGCAAGAAACCAAGCCTACAAAAAATGCAGAAATTCAATGATGTTGAAGGTGTGAAAAAAGAAATCAGCCTCTTGTCCTAGAAGTTAGTGTAGTTAGGAAAAGTATAGGAGACTACATTTCTTTGAATATTTATGGAACAGCAGCTAGTATGGAGTGCTATCTCTGTAGTGACCCTTTTAATATTAATCCAAAACCTGCAAAGATTCTGAGGAAAGCTAAGTAACAGACCTCAATGAAGCAAAGAAAATCTCAGGTCCACACAAGGATTTTATTAAAGAAGTTTTGCTCAAACAGACTGAATTTATCTCATTAAGAAATAATGAATAAAACTGTATTCAGAAAGGATGTATTTTAAGCATAAGCAAATATCAGGGGAAAAGAATAAGATTTTTTCTTTTTTATATCTCTTATGTCCAAAGGTTATTTTCTTTAATAAAAATTTAACATGCATTTGAAATTATTTTTAGAAAATAGAACTTTTTGAAGCAATAGTGACATCTTTACATCAAAGGCAAAAGAAGCTCTGTATTAATTTGGTTTCTGGGGAGATGGTACGTTTCTTCTTACAGGCATATCATGTGCAGAAAAGGCTGACAGGTGGAAAGAGTGAAGCAGAGCCTTAAAGGATCATTCTAACTATATCGGCAGCTGTCAGGTAATTTCATGGATCTGAATCGTCTCCAGGAGCTGTATGTGGAGAGATGACATGCCATGCATTGAGCTCCCTCTGCAGCATCCCTTTCCTTCCTGGCCTGCATCAAGGACTCATCCGATTTCTAGCTCACCCAAGAACTCAGATTCCAAAGAAGTGACTTATGTCCCACATCACCCTGGGCTCCATGTAGCACTGATCCCTCTCTGAAAGAGGCAGCTGTCACTGCTGTACTGAGTAGCAAAAAGCACCACCGGCAATGAAAGATGTTGGGCAACACTGGGTTTCAGTTTGGTTTGTTTCAACTATCAATTGGTCCGAGCAGTAATGAGACCAGTGTCTGCTGTTAATCAAAATGGCCTAGGGAAGAATATTCCAGCGCATTTCCATTCATTTATTTCACAACAAGAGACTAATCTAGCCCCAGAAGTCATCTTTGACCGTTCAGAAGCCATGACAGTGTTTAGAAGCTGATTAGATAATAATGATAATTACAGAAAAATGCCCATATGGCCATTATTATATCAATTTTGCTGCTAGTAATTATGGTAACTCCTGCTACAAACCTACCTTGTGTAGTCATACAAACTAATTAAAATGCAATTTCCACATCTGCAAATGTTTTTGCCAGTGGCTAAATTCAAATGGAGTTTCTGAGTGTACTACAAGGAATCCTAAAGCTCAGAGAACACACTCTTGAATACCCAGGTTGTGCTTCAGGCCCTTCCAACATAGCTCTGCATGTCTTTCAGTAAGTAACCACCACTACACCTGCATACCCATCTGGACGAAAAAACCATGAAATATTCCATGTTTGTAAGAGAAGAAAGTGATCAAAGCTTAACTAATCTTGGTCAATAACAGACAATATTTTCAAGCATCAAGGCTTCAAATTTAAGGGAATAAAACACTTGGTCAGCTGTTTTTCAGTAACTGACAGCTAATCTTTATTTATTTCAAATGCCAGGAGTTCAGTTTCAAGAAGTATTTATTCAACAGCTATGGATTAGCTGGAGCTTGGCATCAGTTCTGGAAGACCTGTAGCACAGAGCAAACCAGGGACTGAGCAGTAAACTGCCATAAACCCTGCCACTATGTTCATAGCCAAAAACTGGTCAGAGGGATCAGGACTTTCTCATTTCTGCCAACCAATAATTTGCAGGGTTCAAAGTGCACATACTACAAGCTCAGGAGCAGGAGAAGAAATGAAAGACTGATAAATTTCAGGCCAAAATTAGTCAATATATTCAATTCAGTCAAACCAGGACCCTTACTGAATAGCCAAGATCAGCAGTAAATAAATATACCACACAAATTTAATATTTCTGTTTACAGTTTGCTTTACATAGGCTAACAGGATTAAAGGCTTGTTATATCATCCCACAACAGGATGAATAACAAAACAGGGAAACAGAGGAAAACTTCATTTTTTTGGTTCCTAAAGAAACAAGCAGAAAAAATCCAGCTACAGAAACAGCTAATGAATGTGTTTTCAGTTTCTTGGAGGTCTTCCAATTAAAGGTGCTATCTCAATGCAGAATAATAAGCAATAGTTAGGATGATCTGATCATTATCTGACACTTCTGAAAGACACTCAACTTGAGAAACAGATGTCCAGTTTGTGTATAAACACCACACAGAACCTAAATGATTTTCTGGATAAAAATAAGGCAGAAAAAAATAAAAAAAATTGTGTGTTTCACTCATAATATTCCTGCACTATAAGAGTCTAGGAAAAAAGCATACACATTGATTGATGAATGATCTTTTCCTAAGTGAAGCCAACTGGTAGACCAAATCCCAACATTTAGCCAATTTTATTGCTTCTGTAATGTCTACCAAGTAGGCAAATAATTAAAAACAAGGATTTGTCCCAAATGGATTTGAGGAAATTCACCATGCTGAAAAATAACATCTGAATTTAGTCTGTTCTAGACACTTAAACCCACCATTTTTGTAACTTGGTTACATTCCTGTCTTTAACGTTCCTTAGCAGACTGAATATTTTGTCTTAATCTTCCTTCTGACACTGAGTGAACGAACATTCAATGAAGATTTTTTTTTCTACATATTCCATCTAATATTTGAGTTTTTCCTGATGCTGATATTCTCATGTGAAATACACTTCAGTTGCTTTCTCTTCTTGAACAGAATGAGAAAGGTTTTGGCTTACAAAGCAAGCTGAGTTTTGATTCTCACTGTTCCTTCTTCAAAAGGCAACATTGAAATAAAAGCAAACCATACAGCAGATATAGTAACATAATTCCAAACTGAAAATCAGCATTATTAAGGCAATAAAATTATCAGTAGCAAAACAAATATATGATTGTTAGTATGTTTTAAAATATTAAATTAAAATCTTAGGCCCTTTCAGCCCATGTCAGTGCTCTTCCTTAAATTAACTTATTGTTTCTCAGATGTGTTTGAATTTATGTTGTAGTTTTCAGTATATATAAAACCTATACATACATAAACACATATACAATCCTGTTTTCTCTGTAAAACAAGCAGAAGGTAAGTTCACTGAGTTAAAGTTATGATATTCTTTCTTCTCGGTGATATATGAACTCACAGCCTCATCTCAGTGATTCTAGATCCCAGTACCTGCATTCCTAGTGGGTTGAACACTCTCTGTGAAAAGAAAAATGTGTGGAAATGGTATTTCATAGGGAAATCAGTAGTATTTATTTGATTCAAAGACAAATACTGTTATGTTCTGAACTTCTTTCCAGAAGAACAAATTTCCTAGCAGTGCAGCTGCTTCCTCATTGTTACAAATTAACTCCCTGGATCATTAATATGGACAGTAGAAAAAGAGTTGACATTATGCAATGAACTTCTGAGAAGGACCATACACTGGTTTGTACTATGTCTCTCCCTACATTTTAGAGAGTACACATTATGGAGCATGTGAAAAAATATCATTCCACTAAATTCTCCTCTCATCTTCCCAGGCTTTGAGGTTTCCCCATTCTCATTGCTCCCTTCAGCTCTGAGCTGATGTATATACCTTTGCACACAACTTCATTTCTGTCTTCATAAACAGGAAGCAAAGTAAATTAACACTTAAAACTCCTTAGAGTAAGTAACTCCTATAGAGTAATTAAGTGTTGTAATCCCACATCCACTAGCCTGAAAGGGAACTGAACCATATATGAAACCATTAAATATGCTCTCTAGTGAGTATGATGTTTTGTCTTAGACCAAATGGGCTGATTCAGGCAATGCAAGAAAAGTATAATGATTTTCTCATATGTTTTTTCATCAAATTACAGTGGAAAAGAAAATTAAAACAGTTAACGGTCATATCTGATTGCTCTAACTGCACTGCAGCATCTTATTGACCTTCGGGAAACCACAGTGTTGGGAATATACTCCCTGAGCATTAAAAATGTTGTTCATCTTAGAAGGCTGTGGAAAAAATGTAATACAAACTCCATGTTCATATCTCTTCACCTTCAATTTCTTTCATGTGAGAAGCCAAATGTTAAATTTGATAGGTTGTACAGTATTTCAGGACACCAGGATTAAACAGCATATAGGATCCATTGGATCCTGAAATATGAAATAAATATTTTATGTTTATACATATCTCTGATAATTTTTGATTTGTATTGCTTTATTTCACCTAAAAAAAGAAAAAAAAAAAAAAAGAAATAGAGGAAAAAATGTCAGGGCAAATAGATAAAATGGAAACGTTTCAGATTTCCCTGCTGCTTCCCGATATCAGAAATATACATCAAAACATAAAACCGAGTAATTTCTGTGTCAAAAAATGCACTATTAAAGAAATGTGCACACTAAAATAGTTTACCTCTTGAGTTCTTTATATAATTTGTTGTGCTTAACAAGGTCTTTGATAGAATAAAGTCAGAATTTCCTTCTTTTATGATTGCAATTGTGTTTACATACTATAGCTCCTACTCAGGCACCTTGTGTCTTCATTTCAATGATGATCTACTGATGCCCAGTTGATTTTTAAGCATCTTGGCCAGAATTGTTTTCAAACAAAATTCAAAATAGTAATGCAAAAATTAGATCATGTTATTATTGGTTAATTAATAAAAATATTTTTTTTAAGTAATTTTCCCTACAGCTTTCCAACAAAACTCTGTAGTTTAGTTGTACTTTTTATTATGAGAGGTTAAATATTTGGGTTGACATTCACATGTTTTGCTTTTATCAACAGCATGATTTAGCTCTGCAAGTCTGAGCAAAAATTATGTTGATATTTCTATCTGCACGTAATAGATCAGTGACCTTTTTGAGTTAGATTTTTGCCATTAACTTATCATTCCACAAACAATTGCTAACATTGCAAACCTCTGAGCTGCTTCAAAACATCTTATGAAAGATTCAGCTTTTTGAAAAATCCCATCTTCTTTACAATACAGTGTTTCTTACAAGGAGAAAAATAAAATTGCAAATAACATTTAGCACTGCAGTTAAGATATTTAGCCATATTGTATGTAATCTGAGAGATAATTATCAGCAATCAATGAACATTTCCTACTTGTAGCCCAAGATGGCCAGAAGTTTTCTATTTGCCTTGGGTGAGCAAAACTAGGATAACCTGACACTAGATGGGGAATATTCAGGGCAGGCTGCATAGTTCCTGCACAGTTTGAAGCACACAGGGAGTTGTCATGCCTTCCTGGCACGAAAGATTATGCAGAAAATCCTACTGAGAACAGCCGGGAAGTGGTGCAGAAAATCCTAGTGAGAACGGCACTTAGGTCCTTTTCAGTTCTCTTGTTCCTGATTTACACCCCCTTCAGAAAGCCTATACAGATAACATTTATGGTATCTCCACCTTTAGAACATGTTTTGCTTATAATTCTGTGAAGCTGCTTCTCAGTGTTCCTTCGTTGATTTGGTTTTCCTTCAAGTCCCTAATAGGTATTTAGAACTGCGTTGGTAAACCAACTCACAAGCAAAATCATTGGCAAGCACTTTGACTTTGTGGAGTTTCTGTGTAAGATGAGGGCTTGGGCAGCACACCTTCATTAACTGCGTAAAGTCCTGAGCACAGCTTTGCTGGTAACTGGAGTGCAACTGAGGTGCTACTAAAATAATTGACAGAAGTCTCTGTAGTTTCAAGGTCATAAAGCTTTCCTTCATGATTTCTCTTACCACTTGGTAGTAAGTAAATAGTCCACTCTAATTAGAGTTAAAACAGAATAAGGACATGAAGTTATGACCTAGCAAAGAATGTCATGTTTCCCTTGGAAAAAAAACAAGTTAAGAAAAATATTTTCTCAAACTTAAACTCTGCTTCCAAAATAAAGTATATCTTTTGTTGTGTTTGTTCTTAATCATGGTAGATAAGGTCAGTACCAAAGATATCACATCCAAGCCCAAGAAAAATCTGTAGAGTGCAGTATTGTAGAGTATTTTATTCAGAATATCCTTCAGAAAATATCTTTGGTTTTTGTTGATAGAAATATCTTTAGAGTGGACAGGAATGGACAAACTGGAGATAGGAAACAGAACATCTTTTTCACTATCATCTGGACATATTAACCTTGAAAAACACTTTGAAAAATATTTTTCTAAACTGTGAGTTTTTTGCTGCTTTGAATGCTAAGTTTTTCATCCCAGCACTAAGTAAAGGCAGACAAAGCAGAGAAGATATTCATGGCAAAGGCCACAATTGCAATATATTTCTAAACAAAAATTACTTGTAGTCTTCATATATACATAATAAACAAATCTGAAACATATTGGGAAAAAAACCCTTTATTTCAAGAGAAGGAAGTATTTTTTCTATTCTTTTCATTACTTGTGTTCTAAAGCAGTACTGTGGGAAAAGGAAGATTGTGAGGACTGTAAATACACTAAATTGACTTGCGGATGAGGTGTAGAAAAGCACATATATCATACTAATTATTGTTTAGTCTTGTGAGTTTGACAAGTAGAACATATGTGTTTAGATAACATAGGCCTGTATAGAGACATTCTATCAAACATGCTTGAGATTCCTGCCCTCATTTGGGAAAGATCAGAACACAGTGATAAACTGCACTGGTGTGAATCCCTGATATGCAGGCAGAAGCAGCAGGTTTGGTCACCCTCCAGCATGGACTGAGTTGCATGGTACCGGTGTCCCCACTTGTGTGCCTCTGCCTGGGTGCTGTTTTGGGGATTATCTGGTGGAGGAGGCAATGAAAATAAATTTACTGTTTTGCATTTCAGCTGTCATTTTGTGGTTGTTGCTGAGTCTTTCCTGTGCTACCATACACAAGTACATGCCTTTTAAAAATCTGCTTAGCTGCAAGTGCTCTCTTAGTAAGGGATAGTAAAGAAAAAACATGACAGAATGAAAAAAATACCTGGTTGGTTGTGAAAATCTGTTACATGAAATAACAAAACAAAAATGAATTCTGCATGGAAGTAAAAAAAACTTATCGCCTCACATGCATCAAAATAAGTCAGGAACAATTTCCTGGATAAAATGTGTTCTACGGATCTAGGGGAGATCAGATCCCAAAGCCTTGCATCCCTGAAAGATCTACTGACAGAGATCAGTAATGGTAACTCATCTGCATCTCTTTTCAGGAGACCTTTTATAACAGGATTGTGAGCATGGAGGTTTTGTCAAGGCTTTCCACTCTGAAGATGAAGACAGCAGTCCTGCAATGCCACCTTCCTGCTGGAAAACTAGACTGGAAAGATTTTCAGGAAGACATTAATTTCATAGCTTTGGCTTTGAGTATAGGTGTTAATTTTAGGAAGACTGATCTCTTCTCTAGGAAAAGTACCTATTATGCACCTCCATGTGCTTACAAAAGGGATCTACATTAGAAAAACAAGATAAGGGCCTCTATCATTACCAAGAATATATTTTTCTCCTCCAAGAAAATGCTTGATCAATGGTACTTTTCCCCGTGACTTGTTTTGGCTCTCTACTGACATTTAAAGAGATTATATCTTCCAGTTCTTGTGTGTATGAGATTTATTTTTTTCCTAATTCATCCAGGTTATTCTCATCAAGAAAGAGAATGACAAGATCTTTCATAGGATGTATGAGTTAAGAAACTCTGGGAGCTAACTATTGCACCTATGAGTACTAGTTTGTGGGGAATGTATTTAAAATAGTAAATCATAATCCTTAAAAATTGTTTAATAGCAATTATTATTGTTTATAAAATACAACAAATATTGAGCTTTACAACTTGCAGGAGGACTTTCCCCAGCAGTATTAATGTTCTGCTGTCTTTTATGCAACCTATGGTATTTTGCTACTCATTTCCAAAATGTATCATTAGTTTAACACCATATTTCTCTTCTTTACTAGAATTGAAATCCCTAAGAGATAGAAACTGGAGTTCAGAGTCCTCTTGTATACTTAATTTTTTAATTTACATTTGTCCAAATTGGGAATAATTTATTATAAGGACATTTAATACATCTTAATGTTGGCATTAAGTGTTAGTCTGTGAAAAACAAGTAAGGTGTGAATAACAGCACATTCATTTAAGCACTATTAAAATAATGCAAAACTTCAGAAAAGGAATCACGGCTATGCTTCAAACTCATCTACAAGTGAATATAGAAGTCATCTTAAAATGCTAACAAATCTGACTAGTTTTATGCAGATTTTATATGAATAATAATTACATTTATTTTCCAGTTTTGCCTAGTAGAAGCAAAGCAAGCAAAGAAACAGGAAAAAGATACTCAACGGCATTAGACATTTTAGACCAGTGCATGTTGCAATCATGTTTTTAAAAATACAAACAAAGAAAAATCCCCAAACAGAGTGAAAAGAGAAAAAAAATATGACTGCAAATGAAAGACATAAACAGCAACAGAAAAACATGCCTAGCTTTCTGTAGTGAATGTGAGGACCTGTAGAAACCCAACTGGGTAGCCGGGCAGTCTTCGTAAAGGGGAAGCCAGGGTCTCTGTATCAATCCTGTTTGTCACTCACTAATCATATGTGACAATTTTGGACATTTCTGAAAACACAGTACTCGGAAATTTTTCAAAACCTGCAAGCTAATGATATTTTCTGTGGTGGTTTGAGTTTGTTTTTTTGTTTTTTTTTTTTTTTGTTTGTTTGTTTTCTTTTTTTTTTAAGAAGGGGTTTAGTGAGTGTTATTATGGGACTTTTACCACAAGGTTTGCATATATGAAACTCACATATAGGTTTTAATAACCTTTCAGAACTTCAGCTGTGACTTGAAAAATAACTTTATAACTGCAATAAATTGGACCTGCGATAATGAGGAAAGTGCTTTTAATTAGTTAGGTAGTGTATATTTCTTCCTCTGCACTATACACTGCATATGAAAATTAAAGAAAATGTTTCCTTGAATAAACTGTTTTGGTTTTTTTTTTCTTTCTTTTTTAAATCTGTAGCAAACACTCAGTAAGGAATTGCAACATTATGGCTCAGTCTGAAATTTGCCTTTGTTAAATTTTACAGAGTCAAGAAATACTGGTGTTGCTAACTTCCACCATCCTGCTCTCCTTTGGAACCCATGCCTATCTGGTATCAGTAAGCAAAACTGCTGAATTTCTAGTACTCTGTCAATTAAATCAGCCACAGATCTGATAACAGCTCTAGCATGGACTAACTATGTGTGTTCGGAAAGAGACATTTCTACTGCTCTCTTATCTCTGTTCACCCACAGTAACAAGCCCAGTCTGAACTTGCATACTTTTAAACTGTGAAATTCTGCAGTTCCCATCTTCTGTAGCATCCACAATGAACCAAAACTGACTCGCCTGATTCCCTTTCTTATTAGAATTCAAAAGCAAGAAAGAGCAGTAACTTCCAGTGATCACACAGAGTCTCACAGCAGACTGACACACAACTCCAGCAGGGAAGCGATGAGGAGAAGGTTTCATCAGAAGACTAAGGCCTGATAAGGTCATCAGCTACCATTGTTGGTGAATTTTACAAAAGACCTTCCAGCGGAACTGAACATTAATCACAAATGTCTTTCTAAGACCTTGTCAGATTTTCTGAACATTTTTATACAATCTGTGGCTGTATTTTAGGGTTTTGTTTCCACAGTAATCTTTGCAAATGTTTTCCCTTGTTCTAATTGTTCCAATTCTAAAATGAATTACAACATGACAACTCAGTACTGCTAAGGCTGAGAAAGATCAGAGAAGCAAAAGAGAATACATCTTGGCTGTCATGTAAAACAAAGTTCTGACCAGAGTTTATCATTAAAATGAATTTTGAATAATTTTTTAGAAAAAAAAAAAGGAAAACCAATGAAGTTTTAATCCAGATTTTCTTATATTCTCTTTTGTTTAAAATATAATTAAACCCATTTATATATTACAGAATTATGTTAGAAGGGATGCCTCAAGATCATTTAGCCCAACCTTCCTGCTCAAACAGGGTCATGTAGAACAAGTTCTGTAGGATTGCATCCAGTTGAGTTTTGAATATCCCCAGAGAGATATATACAGACACCAATTTATATATACACAATTTTAGTACGTATTTTGTATATATAATATATATGTATATAATACATCCAATGGTGAAAATCTCTATGCAGTTAAGTACATAGAAAATATTCTCCTTCTGTTCCTCCTATGGATTCTTCTGAGCTAATAAGGTTAACTCAGAATGCAGAAATGTGCAACAATGTACTTTAAACCATGTTTAAATTTCTCAGGCTTAACTGGTTTTGAGTGAAGTCACATAACTTGACTGCCTAAAGTCTTCCAGTCCACAAAATTTTGATCTCTTAATACTGATGTGTGGTTGTGTTAGAAATAAAGCCTTCTGAAGCTGCTTTTGTGGAGTTTTACATGAAACAGGTTTTTTTTTAAGTTTCGTGTCTGGATAAGTCATGGATATCCAGCACTTTGGTCTTTCTCACAAATTGCAGTACAACCCTTAGCATTGTAGAGAGGTGGGGCCTCACAGCCATTTGTTGTTATTTTCTGTTGATATTTATATATATGTGTGTGTGTGTGTGTGTAAAATAATGGTGATATTTATATATACTTATATTATTGAGACACAAAGCGTGAAGATACTTGACCTCACCACACTTGGACTGGCACATGCCCGCAGTGCAGTGATAAGTGACAGCTCAACTTCTTATAGTCAGAGCTGTGTAAACAAGCCACTGCCTGACATGACACATGTCCCTTGTCACCTGGCTTGCGCTGAGCACAGTTGTCTCAGGAATCTCTGCATCATGCTACACTGCACACTGAAGCAAAACACCCTCCCATACTGCTGTAGTGTGTGAGCTCTGTGATACACACTGGACTGTAGCCCCTTACAGATTTTCCACTGCCTTATTGTCTCTTTTGAAGCCATCGCATTTCTGCTACTGTGACAAAGCCTGTGGAGGTGGTACACGAGAAAGTCCTCCCAGACACACAGAGATGATTACACTGATGGTTTGTGTAGGACCAATGTCATGCTTAATATTGCCTTTCTTCAAGTTTAGTCTTACACTGCCCTGCTTCCGTAATGTTTAATATTGCAAAAAGACCCAATGCAAATTACCATAATCATTTGCTCTAACACTGAGCACAATTTTATTAGAATTAAATACATTTCTCTTTCTTTCCATTCATTGCAGACAATCAGTGGGATTCTTCTGGCAAAACGTAAGCGTTTATAATGTAGATTTATGCTTCTGAAATAACTGCCTAGCTTTCTTTCATAGCTGATGGGGGCAACAGGTTCTTCTGGGGAGCAATCTATTTTATCTTAAAGCAGATATCTATAAATAAGTCAGATGAGCTACATCCTGAGTGTACCTTTTTTCTCCATTGACTAAAAGCTCAAAAGCAGACAACTAAATTGAAGATGCCTAGACAGAAGAGACTAATCACATCATTTTTCTCTGAAGCTTTTCCTTGCCTTTTTTGCCAGTCTTCCTTCCTCAAAGAAGCATTGCTCTCTCCCTTACTGTGGCATGACCCAGTAAAGAAACAGACACAACAAGCACAATACAGAAAGCAATTTATTAACAAATCTCAGTGGTTAAACCTCAAGAAAATAAGTAGATTTTTCTTTAAATTCCTGCTTTAATACTACAGTCTTTAGAGTGCATTTGTTATTTATTATACTCCTTAAGCACTATACATATGTCAGTGAAGGAACTGAGATCAACATGAGGCCCACAAATTCAGCTTCTATTTCTGACTGCCACAGTAACTACAGCTGGGTTATAGAGTCTTGAACAAGAAGTCGCTTTATTGATGTCTAGTAATTTTAATAAATAGAACTATTCATTTATTTTTTCATTTTACAAAAAATAATGAACTTCGCCACATGAACAGGTTCTCAAGAAAATTGTACATATAAATATCCCTCATTATATGGACAGAGTCTGGAAAAAAGCAATAATAATTCATGCACTTTTGGTAGAGGCATGTTAGCATAACATCCTCTTTTTTTTTTTCTTTTTTTTTTTTTTAATGATTGTACTCAAACTTTCTAATTTATTCAATATTTATCTACTTTTCATTTCCTAAACACTTGAACCAAATCTATATATTGCCTGAAATGTAAGTACCTGAATCTCAGTACACAGTGTATATTTGAAGGGTCAGGATTTCTTTAATATAATGTCTATAAAACCTTAAGTATATATCTGACACTCCAAATGACTGAAAAAACAGACTCATCAGAAACAACAGTCTCTTTCAGGAACTAATGTATTTTTATTTTATGGGTTTTATAAGGACATATGAGTTATAAGAGTTTATATGAGTTTATAAGCAACAGACCAACATAAAAACGAGATTAGTTCCTAAAGGATAATAGCTGTGTTTGTGAACGTGTAAGACATATTAAAAAAATTTTCCATGAGAAATCATTACAGCTAGAACTTTCAAAGAGATAGAAAGAAAGCAAACAAGATATAGATCCTTCTGACATTTTCAAAGCATGGTTGCCTCATGTTTGGAATGATAAATATTTGGATGTATGATTTGTGTTGTAAAGTTTTCGAAGGAAAGCTTTTGAATCTGGGTGACAAAGACACTGCATTGACCTGTGTCATGTCTAATACTGATTAAAGGTTGTACAAATAGACTCTGAATCTAACAGCAAGATATCTATTGACATTTTCTAATACAGATGGCAGTCCTGCCAGCTCTGGCTGTTATGTCTCACAAGCTGAAGAAAGGTCAGTGCCAGAGGGGTGTTTCACCTTCACACACGGTGGTACAAGTGATGCAGCAGGTGACACCTCGGTTTGACTCAGCCCTGAACCAGACCCCTAAATCAAACTTGCCTATGTGAAACACCAATTACAGACGTAAAGTTGAGCTCATTATAGTCAGCTTAAAATCACATGGCACTTTCCACAATATTTTAGGAGAGTGGTATGAATAGAGAAATTGTAGAGAAGCATGTGCATGTTCCAGAGGAATATCCAGGACAATAAAATGCATTCCTTTAGCGCTACCAGAGCACATATTTTTACTAATGTGCCAATCCTAAAGATTTGATATACTTAATGGCTTGTCACATAAGTTGCATTTAGGTTAGGTCCTGTTCTGACAAGAGAAGGAGAACACAGCATGTATGTAATTCTCATCCATGGACCCAAGAAGACAGACTTTATGATATCTTTTATGATAGGGCAATCTTTTTACCACCTTTACTCATATGTGATGAAGCATAGGAAACACTAATTTACAGTAACATCATAAATCCCCTGTTGGCATCACTGATAATTGTTCACAGATGTTCTCTTCTCACAATAATACTTTGCTTTGACTACCCATGCTTCTACTACATTAAAATACAAACTTTAAAAGGGCAGTGGTTTTCATACCCTCAAACTTTGTAAACTCTGTATTTCTAGGGTTAAAATTGATTGGATTTAGTCTCTGTCTCAGCATGACACTATATTTCTGGATGAAGGAAAAATTGATTTGTATATTCTGAACTTAGGAGACAGAAAAAAAAATGTTTAGCAATTTCTAGCATGATAGATTCACCTGGCTATGCTAATACCAAAGAATTTTACACCAAAAAAAAAAAAAAAAAAGACATTATTTATGAATAAAGGCTGAAGGAGCTTTTCTATCATACAAATTCACTGTTGACTGTGTTAAAGTTTTTTTCAGGTGCACATTTCAGGGAATTGTTGGAATTTTCCAGTACTTTCTACTTTGTAAACTGTAAATATTGATACTTTACTTGTCTTATCCTCTGCTAATGTATTCAAGTATATGTATTTTTATTTAGCTGAGTGGGAACTTGGCCTTAATTAAGGCCTCTAGGATCTAATGCAGAACAACAATATTTTCAATACAAACAGAATTCTAAACCAAACACTGAGATTGTAAGACGTTCATAAGTTTCTGGGAGTTGGTAAAAACTCTGTATTTTTCACTTCTCCTTTATTAAATCCTATTTCTCACACTTCAGCTGAAAACATCTCCCTAACCCAGCAGAGTGCCTCTCCTTTTCTCTGTATCCCCAAGCACCTGTGGAGGTTAAAGGATGCCAAAGTTACGAAGCTGTACAGATCAATGGATCACATGCTATTCCTTGCTTCTACTTCTATACCTCTACTCTACTCCAATAATTGTCAACAAAATTATACCATAAGAAAAAAAAACACAAAAAAAACAAAATCAGAAATAGTGTCATAATACTTTCTTTCATGCATTAAGTCTTTGGGTGCACACATCTAAACCTTTTTTTTGCTTTTATGGGAAGAGTAAATCTGTATTTGACCTTAGACCTTTCTGAAAATTGAGCTGACCTGGAATCATAGGTAGGTAAAGCACAGTAATAATAGAAGTTGAAAATCAATACACTCCTTTACAGGGTCATGCTGAAGTCATTTTTGTTTCAATGGTAAAATGCTATTTGGATTTTGTAAGATTTCTTTCTATTGCCAATTAACTTCATAGCATCCTTGTGTCACAGCCAAAAAAGATCTTGACAGTGACTTTTAAAATCTGAGGCAACCTTGCAGTTATCAAATAACTTTCTAATATCAAAATATACTCTTTAACTATGCATTTTTTATGTATTTAAACCATATGGAATTTGTCCCTGTTATATGACTCTAAGAATAAACAACAGTTAGAACAATATTGTATGCACTATGATACATGTTGTTTACATTTAAAGCCTTTTGCTGACTTCTTCATGTGAATAGCTTGAGAAGATAAAATCTGGAAAATGGAACATACTGTCTGGTAAAATCACACTAAGTTGAAAATATTCTCTGAAGTATGGAGTGCTATCCTCACTGTGTGTCATGTCTGAGTAAACTTGGAAGGGAAGGAGAGTGGTAACATAGCCTCATTCTTACACATCTACCAAACAGGACTCCATCATACATCTTCATAGACACACTGCAGTTTTCTAGCATGATACAAACTCCTAGGATTTCTAGGAGTCAATCTGCATAGCTGGCCTTTACAACAACTTCCAAGCCTCCTCAGTTTTAGTGTTACAGACAGAAATACTGAAGCACCTTATGGCCTTTAAAGACATTTTTTTTCCTCTGTTACAACGATTTAAAAGTTTTCTTACTGTTTCACATAATGCAGTTATGTTTTTCTCTCTTTCTAAATATGTGGAGTTCATAGTGAGTTAAATTTTCACAGTTATTCAGTATAGGTCTAAAATTATATTTACTAGAATTATGAGTACAAGTCTAGATCAAATACTGTTTTTTTCTTTGTTCTATCCATAGTGAAAAACTTAGGGGTTTTTAATTGATGTTGAACATTATTTTCTTGTGTGTTTTTTCCTACGGATGGAAGTTAGGAATTACATTAGAACCCTATTATATCACACCATTGGTAAAATTAGTGCTATGATTAAGATGACTTTCACTGAGATATTTTTTTTTTTTTTAATTAGGATGATTAATTAATAAAGACATTCAGCAGTACAAGGCCCAGAAAAGTGATCAATAAAAATTATTGCCTTGTCACTTGGATTTCCATTCAAGTCAGTAAAATATCCACAAAGCCAAATTAAAACGTCATTTTGTTGCTTCAGTTTTCAGTGACTAACCTGTGAAATTACAAAATAAGAATGAAAGGACTTTACCCTGGTTTCAGCATCCAGATAAACATTGCTCACAGGTGTTTTATATGAAATTTTAATGTTGACATCATTCTTGCCTTCATTAACCATCTTGCTTCATTAAGCAGAAACAGACAATTCTAAACTGACAACTTTTGCCCTTTTTTTCTAACTTTTCTTTATTGCGGTTAGAACTGATGGCAGAATTTGTACATGATGATAAAAGGGAATATTTCTCATTTTCTCTGTAAAAAGACCTAGTTTTCCAGAGTAATAGCACTTGAAAATATGCACTTTTTAAACTTTACATTGTAGGAAAATGTGCTATCTTCAAATTCATTTTATCTATACTAATAACAAATTCAAACCTGTGCTTGATTAAAGCAGAAAAAAATAAATCCAGTTCCCACATTCTACTGTCACCTTTATTTCAATCACATGCTTCAACTTTGTAGACCATAAGGACTTAAATAAATCAGAAGAAATCTCAGCAATGGAAAAAAATGAATAAGAGGCAAGTAGAAATTATTTTGAAAGAACTCGGTAACACAGAGCAGTGCAATGGCTTTGGTAAGGGGTTTATGGTTTGCTTTTCGGTGTTGTTGCTGTTCATAGAATTTGGTTTACTTTGGTCGTTTTTGTTTTTAGTAGGCAACAGTCAAAACAGCTTCAGTTTCTCCTTAGGACTCTGTAATTCCGAGGCTACCACATGCTGACTAAGCTGCAATTCTCGGTACTCAATATACCTACTTTTAAAAGGACCTGGTTCTTTTGTATGTTGGGATCAATAGTTCTTCAGTGTCTCCAAACACTGAACTTCAATCAAATTGATCTGCTTGACTTCACCTCTGAACAGCTCTTAACATTTTTCTACCAATATTATGAGTGTTACTCTAATATCTGAGAGGAAAATCAGTTTCACAAAAGTCATACAAAAGCCAGTGTGGGGTTTAAATCCCTTTTCAACATTTCTCGGTCTTTTCTTTCATGACCTCTAATGATCATATTTTTTTTATTTTTTTTTGTCCTCCTAGAAATAGATAACAATTGCTCCCTGCATCGTGATCTTGAAAGTTTGAACTAATGTCAAACAAATTGTTTGCATGCAGTACATGTTTAGTGGTATGCATATTCACAAATAAAAAATTTATTAGTAAGTCAGTCTAGTCATATGTATTTTTTTTATGTTACAACTCTTATAAGCTGAATTTTCAGTCGACTGTTACATAGATTTTTATTTCATACAACAGAAATAAATAAATCCATTATTTTAACATTTAAATTGTCAAAAAATATTGAATCTACTGTCTATGGTTCGAAAATATAGCTTAATATGTTCTGTGTTTACTTGCTTGTATGGAATTGTTTATTGAACCTAAATCTCATAAGCCATTTGATATGTATCACACAGTATAATGATTTTATTGTTCTGTAACTTATTATCAATATGAAATTCAAATGTCAGGTCTATGAACTTGGAGAGGCAGTCAGTTGCAAAAGCCATTATTCACCACCTTCTTATTAGAATGGGGGAAAAATACAGTTTACTTCCTCATCTTGACTCACAAGAAAACAATGAATTTGTTCTGCTTGTACACTGGTCCACAATTTATAAAATATATTTGTGTCTCTATATTCAGTTTCATAAAAAACAGCATCTCATTTATAATTTATATTTAATCTCATTATTACTTATGCTAATACTAAAAGTTCATTTGACATTTTTAAAATTAGGTGGACTCATTTTGTCTTTCTTATTCAGATCATAAAACATGATTTTTTAAATTTTTTTTTTGAGTACTCTTTATCTCGGTACATCACAAGATATTAATATTTCTGTCATTACTTCAGAACAAACCATTAAGAGCAAGTGATCTAATTTCTTATTCAAAAGGAATTGTTTATTTAGCACAGATGAAAAGGTGCTTCATAAATTTCACTAAGGGCAAAATATGAAAGTCACGAAGTTGCATAGGTGACACGACTAGCATAATTTCAGTTGTTTTCTCAGTGCTTGTATAAACAGGAAGCTTCTTAGGTTAACTCTCAAACCACACCCTAATTGATATAACAGGCAATTAATGAACTATCATTTTACTTTTAAAGGGATTGTTTTTATGTGGATGATACCGTCTGATATTTGCATAAAGAAAGTCTTCGAAGTTAACCTGCAGTCTGACAGCTGATGTTGAGATCATTTACCTGATTTCTCTCCACCCCTTGCCAAAGATTTCCATACATATGGTTATGGAAGAAAAAGAAAACTCTCTCAGATTATGAACTCCTCACTTCAATTTACAGAGAAGTACTACTCTTCTAACACTTAAAAGGAGTCAAAATATATATACACAGACTGCCGCTTTCAAATGCATGCTTTCAAAATTACTTTGTTTCATTTGCAAGTACTGGGAATACTTTTTCAACTCTTAACACTACTTCCAAGTAAGTTTACGGGATTTTCACAGAGAGGAAAGATCCTGAGAGAAACTATTCAAAATACACAGATAAAATACCAAAATAACTAAGTTTCAATATTAAATGTATCATTTGTATAGAGTGGCCAAGTCAGAAAGTCCCAAAGGATTAGATCTATTACTCTAACTACATAATAGTGTCTCATATTGTCTTTGCCACATGAAAAACTCAATAACCTGTGGCAAATGTAGCTACAGGAGTAGGTCATCCATGAAAATAAGAGATTTCTCTGAGAAAGTTTAACCCATCATATGAAGGATGTTTAAGAGAAATCAGGACAAGATGACATCTATACAAATTATTATTTATATTTTCTAGCAGATAAAAGGTCGTAGAAATCTGTTTGGTCTAAGGCAAAATGATGATTCATTTTTCAAGTGAGAGATGGCCCATTTATAAATTACTACAGAATACTGAGATAATCAAACAACTTACCTTTTCCCATTAAGTGCTGCCATAAACACACATCAATTTTCACTTAACAAGTGAACAATAAATTGCTATGTTTACAGCAAAATGACAATTTCTGTGACAGGCAGAAAATTATAGGAAAATATAAGGGGCTGAGGGATTTTTACACTCCTGATTTGGACAGGAGTTTTGTTTTTCCATCATGGATGGCAATAGGGGGAAGCACCCTTTCTATTTATGTTCCAGCATTTTTTTATTTTTTTTTATATTGTGTAAAAATCAAAAACTTCACATACCCCAAAAGATCCACAATACAATTCCCACAGTTACAATGAGAGGAAAATGTCAGACTCTAAACTACTTTAAATGATCAAATAGTGATGTCTCTGAAATGAAAACCATAGTATCCTGTTTGTTTCTTTCCATTATAACTTCACTTTCCATTTATAAACTATGAAAATAAAACATCATAATCCTTTCCAATTCTCGAAATTTTTTCATCTGGTTGAAACTATCCAATAAATTTTATCCATTTGTTTTCCTCCTAAGTTTGCTACTGGTGAAAGAGGTTCCATTTCCTTATAATTTTCATGCTGAGTGCTTTTAAAACAAAGTGTGAAAAGTATTTTGAGAATTGGGATGAGAAATGTTCAATTTTCAGACTATCACCTTGAACAATGGAAAGTGATGGCTTGTCCATTGTGACAGCTCCAAAAAAAGCTATGGAGACTCTGCACATATAAACAGATATTATGATGATAAGGGGTTTTGTTTTGTTTTTTTTCCCCACAAGGATTAGGTGGAAATACTGAGAGAAAGTAGGAGAAAAATGTTCAGTGCTGAGGCAAAATGGTCTACAAGAGTTATATTTTTTGTGCAGAACATGAGGACATTCAGTTTGGGCCAAAGCCTGAACACCCAGACTGAAGTCGTATAGTAGCAATAGAATCATACCCAAAACAGATGTCTAAAGTTTTAGTTATATTTGAAAACCACTTGTAGTACTGTTGTCAAGGTAATGAAGATGAGTAAGTAAATGCCATGGAATATTTATTATTTATCAGATGAAGAAACAGATTTTAAGACAATGAAGACCTTGAATTCCAATGTAAACTAAGAATATATTTCCCTGAATGTAATTGTGTATTGTGTCTTAGTTTGTTAAATAAAAAAAATGTTAAATTATTAATCAAAAAACTAATTACATTGTGCTTCACGGAGACACAAAATATTAAGCTTTTAGTGAAAGGACAGAGACATGGAAGTACCATCAGGAATTATTCAGTTTTAAAATTATACAGGACTCACCCTTTATCTCTCACTTGCAATGGAAAAAAAAAAAAAATCAAAATTAAAGCAATATAGTATATTGTCCAGTGACACTAACTTCACACATGGGCATCCCAGTGTTTGACTCTCAGGTAGAACAACAAAAAAGGCCAATAGAAAGATGGCACAGGCTGGAGGTGATCACTTGCAATACCTGAAAGGCATATCATGATCAAGACACTTAAAGAAGGCCTCTATGCCACAGTTTCACACCTGGAACAGAAATCTTCCTAAAGTACAGACTTAGAAATAAAGCGTTGAGAATAAAACCCATTCCTTCATTTTATAATTTACTTAAGTTTTCACTGTGATCCAGAAAAGTCCGCACCCTCCAATGAGAACTGAGTCATGATTTTGCTTTGACAGTTACACTAATCCAAGTCAGTTATTTTGCAGGCTGCATAAAAGTTTCAGAGCTGATATAAAAATTAGTCCTTTGCTTAAATGAAAGAAGGGTTTGATCACAGGTCACCAGCTGCTCTGTGAGAATCTCTAGTCACTAATGTGAGAATCTCTAATCACTAGTGTGTACAGCATTGAAGAGTGGTCCTCTCTTAATCTCTTCTACCAAAAATGTTAATTTTGTGAACCCTTAGTAGTTCTGGGAAGTCATAAAAACACTGAGGTTATTCTGGGACTCATATCTCAGCACAACTTTGGAATGTTTTTATAAAAGTTCCTTTAAGAAAATGTAAAAAGTATTTCCTTCCCTCAAATAGCTAAATACAATCTGTAAAAAGTAAATGATTATGCCATAATGTGTTAAATGCATCAGAAATCTATTTATAGTGGCATGAGGCTTTTATATCATAAAACATTAATTACTTGACGTATTTTTCGTTCTCCTATGGGAAGACATTGCTTTCAAACTTCAAAGAGTTACTGCCTTTGAAACTGATAAATTTTCTTCCAAGACTGAATTGTATAAACTATGTCAGTGACCCAAAGGGTGTTAATGTCCTAGATGCATTTACACCTTCCTTACAGGGAAAAAAAATCACTCTCTAGCTCTAGGAATAATTACCCTCATGTATAGCAAAGTTTGGACCTTGGAAGCATCTTTATCAGAATAATAATTGACATTCCCTTCAATTATCTTTTGATATACGGTGCAGTATTACTGTGTCAGCTCCAAAGTGATTTTCACTATAGAAATGACCTTAAAATCCCCAAAAAATTATTTTAAGAAATTACTGATGGTCCATTTTTCATCTAGATCAACATTTTCTTGATGTCTGTAGCCATTTTACTACAGGAATAATCTATGGAACATAACATAGATTGTTCTTTGTAGTTTCTTTCTTCCCTCTTTGCCTTTCCTGGATAACAATCCATTAATTTTTACATATACTCCAATCTGTTATTTGAGGTTTGGAACACATATAGCTTGTGAAGCTGTCATCACAATTTAGCTTCATTTTGTTGCATTTAAATAATTTCTGAACTCAGAACCCAAGCAACATTAAAATGTATATTGGATCAAAGAACTTCCTTTCTTAAGATCAAACATTCTTAGGCTCAGCTTACACTACTTGAAGATTTTTGAACTTGATGAAACAAGGATGCATTTTTATTTTATTTTTTTTTCAAAGCTAAAAGGAAAAGAAAGCAGAAGAAAACTTAAAATCTTTAAAAATCAGCAACAAAGAAAAAGCTTTTTTGATATGACACTGTGAAATGATGTACATGAAAAGGTAAGCACAGGCAAGCAATGCCATTGGCAATAAAGAAAAACAACATCTAGTACTCAGAAGCTTTGAAAAAAAATCTAATTTTAAAACCTGGGTTTACTGCAAAGAAAATACAGAAATTGAAACAGTTATTTTTCCAAACTGATGATCTTTCTTGCATTAATTTGAGAATCTGAATACAAAAAATAGAATCAGCAACTCAACATACAAGCTATATGATAACAATTTTGCTTCATATTTTGCTTTCTTGTAGTGGAAATAACATGTCACATGAATTGTATTTTCTCACAGTCACAATTTTTTGCTCATACTCTAAACACATAAATAGTTCCACTAGAAGCCTGACAAATAATTCATGTTCTTAAAGTCAAACTTTGGAGCAACACAGTTACTTTGCTTTAGTAGGAATACACAAGGGGAATTTCTGTAAGAATTTTTATTCTGGTAACAGAAAACAGCATGAAATATACTTCTTATTCCACAAAAATGTATCTTAAAATAACATCATGAAGAAATACTACTTACATAAACTGAAATAATATCATATTTCTTTAAACAATACCAAGAATATAGTGAATTAAAAAGATATCTAAAACCTATAGATCTGGATCACAAAAGTACTTCAGCATGAGTGTAGATCTCATTGATCTAAATGCTTAGTAACTGCTTCATTTTATCTAATATCTGATTGATCTAAAGGCTACAGTATGTAAGTTAAACACACAGCTGTGTCTTCTACAACAGTATAATTAAATATCTGCTTATCTACTTTATGAAGAGATAAATCAAAATTTTGATTTAAACTTTGATAACTTTTACACAGCACTTCCTCCAGAAAAGCCTTATTATATATATATCACTCGAATAGAGTGTGTTTCCTTCTTGATATATATGAAGGCAATCTTCCTGATCACTCAGACAAATAGACTTAGCCCCCAACCATGTGGCACAGTCACTTGAGTCAAGAAGTTCATTGAATTCATCATTTGAATGATGGCAAAAAAATGCCATCTGCAGTCTGCTCCACTGAATTTCTTATGTGAAGAATCAAACTCATCACACCTTTCCACTGAATAACAATTTACTGAATTGTTTTGAAGAAAATTGCATTTGATGCCACATCACGGAGGACCTTCCTTTGGTCAATATGCACAAAAGTCTTCATGGTATTACGAGGCTCAGCTGAATTCAAGAGACCTCAGTACTTATGAGTGTTATCAGTTTATGTTTAACACTAATGAATTTGAGTCGCCTCCCTGTTGATGTTACTAAGGGAGACTGTGAGAGAGCTGAAAGGAATCTTATTTCAGAAAGGTAATTTAATAAAGAACTTTAGTAGCTGGTGAAGTTGTATTAGACTGACAAAGGGAATCTGTTCCAGACATAAAACACCATTCAGAGATGCTTAAATGAAACTAGATTATGTGGTGGAGAAAAGGAAGGAGAAGGGGGAGAGAGGGATGGCTGGTCTTTGTAGGACCATAAAAATAAGAACCAAATGACAAAATGAAGGAAAAAGTTAATAACTGTTCTAAGTATAAGCTCAAGCAAACTTACTATTTCCTTGCAATGTACTGCACTTTTCCTGCCCATTTTTTCTTTTACCTAAGATGAACCAATATGACACATACATTACAAAAACAACCAAGCCACCAACAAACCAAAAATCCTGAATTGCTGTTACTCCTTGTAACTTAGACACTCATTTCCTGCAAGATGAAGTTTGACTTTACAATAAATTGTACTGTGACTGGAAAATGAGAGCAAACACTTATTCAGAACAGACTTTTCTCTGGATATCAGGGGCATAAGTTAAATATAGTTTTATTAATGTAATAAATAGTGTCAATCTTCTTCAAAACACATTACAGAAAATTACTGTGACTTGTTATAAACTACTTCATATCAAATATTACTTGAATATGTTACTTATTCTTGATTGTGTACCTTTCCTCTCTTTTTAAGAACAGCTGGTTATATTTTTATTAGCAACAGCCAACACCCATTATTATAAATCAAGCTGCACTGACACAGCTAAACACAGATAAAACACAGTACATAAAACATGAGAGGAATTAAATTACTTGGATGTACAACAGACTAACCAAAGCTAGAAGCATGGATCTTTCTTTGTAGAATTTCTCAATATTCAACAATTGTGACCTTGTTTTCTCTTTGCCTTCATAAGTTACAATTATGTCAAAACACATAATTTTCATGATAAAGCCCTCTGATACAGACACAGATTTCTAGCTGTTGTCTTGTTACATAGATTACATCTAACAGAATATTTTGCCCCACATTGTAGTTCACACTGGCAAACTCTGCCAATTAATACCATCCATATTGATGCCTATTGGAGTATTTGATATTCTCCTTCGTCTGGAGAGAAGCTGATGAAACCTTCTAAAGGATATGAGATTTACACTCATGCACAGCCATCAGGAGGTACAGCTGCATGTGGAGACCAGAAAATTTAAAAACACTCCAAAGATTTAGGTGGAAGGGGATATCAGGAGGTTCTCTCATGTACTTTGGGTTTGTCATTTTCTCAGTTTGCAACTCTAAATTGCCCTCTGTATTTAATGAAGAGGAGAGAAAGCATTCAAAGCTGACTGTGACAACCTCAGTACCTGCTTTGGATGCTTGAAGTAGGCAGCCTTACTTATCAAAACAGTGTTTCACAGGTCACTGATTGAAAATAAACATTATTGCCAGTTCTGCTTCCCTAATTATTTCCCTGACGCACTGTTACAAAGCTAGAGTGTATGTATGCCAATAATTAATTTAATCAGTGGTGGAGTATAAACATCTACTCAATTCAACAAGTGGCTTCCAGATTCTTCCATGTTCTTCAGACATCATGAGATACCTCAGCATTTTCATTCACATTTTCTACATGATGGATGGTTAGCAATATTTTTTTTTATTTTTTTTTTTAATTCCATGAACTCAATTGTATTCTGCAAATTTAATCATTTCCATCTTAGTGAGTTAAGAGAAGAAAAGCAACTAAATTTTCTGATGCGCTAGTTTTAGCTGGAATGGAATTTGTTTTCTTCACAGTAGCTCTTCAGGAACTCTGTTTTGGATTTGTGCTGAAAACAGTGTTGATAATGTAGAGATGTTTTTGTTATTGCTGAGCAGTACTTGCAGAGAGCCAAGGTATTTTCTGCTTTTTGCATTGCCTTACCAGCAAGTAAATTGTGAAGCACAAGAAGTTAGGAGGAGCACAGTCAGGACAGCTGTCCCTAACTGGCCAAAGGGATATTCAATACCATATGGCATCACGGTCAACATTTAAAGCTGGAAGGAAGAAGGAGGAAGGCAGTGGATGAAGGGTGCGAAAGAGGCTATGTTCACAGTGATGATGTTTGCCTTCCCAAGTCACCACTATGCATGATGGAGCCCTACCTCAGCCTACCTGAGCAGGCTGAACACCTGCCTCCTCATGGGAAGGAGTGAAGGAATTCCTTGTTTTCCTTTCTTTGCGTGGATAGCTTTTGCTTTACCTATTAAACTGTGTTTATCCCAAACCACAAGTCTTCTCACTTTTACTCTTTCAATTCTCTCCCTGATCACATCAGTGGGGGAGTGAGTGGTTGCTTGGGGCTTAGTTCCTGGCTGGGGTTAAATCATGACATTTGGTTTGTTTCATATTTATTAACAAAGATTTCAGGGATTCTGGAGTATCATTGGATTTTTCCCAAAGAATAGCAGACTTTTTTTTTTTTTTTTTTTTTTTTTACTGAGATGTTCTTATTGCAGCCACAGTTCTATTT
>JAWWEW010000041.1:17284346-17381633 GCA_035583185.1 Anabacerthia variegaticeps
GCCATGTGCTCTGGGATCAACCTGCTTGGGCAGGGGGGTTGGACCAGATGACCCACTGTGGTCCCTTCCAGCCTCACCCGTTCTGTGATTCTTTGAAAAGTACAGACCAAGCCATCTCAAAGCTTTACCCATTTTGAGGACTCATAACTTGACTATATGGACATTGATTTATGTGCAGATTTCTTGTTTATCCTACCATTGAAATACTTTCCTATGTCTGCAGTAGGGAATAGCTTCAGTGATACATCGTCATTTAATTCCTGAACTGCTGGACTATGATACATTTGTTATGGAAAATACATGATGTGGTTGTTGACTCGGTAATTTATAATATTAAACTGTACATTTTTTCCCAGGCTAGAAACATATTTGTGTTGCAGCTCGTTTCATTCATTCTGTGTTTGAGTGAATTCAGATTCTAGGATGATTTTGAGGTAAGAAATATCTCTAATAGAATTCAAGGTTTAGTGCATTGGTTAATATTTCCTTTACCAGACCATAATTCAGCTGCTGGTGGTTGCTCTGTTGCAAAGTATTGATGTCTTGGGATATTGTTTTAGCAAAGTCAGGGAAATAGAAGCAGTGGGGATCCAGTTCTGTGAGTCACCATCAGCATTTAATATTCATACCTGCATATTCTAGGAACAGGGGCCATCATTCATTAAATTAGTTGCCCAAGTGAAGCAGTGAATTGATGAGCTGTTAACTTAAGGCTGACTGGAGCTCTTTTTGGTCATCAGTGAAAAGGCATTGCTTGGGAAGAGCATTATCATCAGGATAATAATTTGAAACCATTTAGCAAGTATAAGATGAAATCAAGCTTCTAGGTTTTGTTCATCCCCTTTTTTCTCTTCTGTTTTTTCTCCTTTCTGCTGCTCACATCCTCACACAAGTAAGTTTTCAATCTTGTAGTCTTGATGTTGTAGAATGACTACCAGGCATTTGCTGTCAGGTGCCATACAATGAGTAGCAGCTGAAAATTTTAAAGGAGTAAAGACAGAGTTTATTTGCATTACAGTGAATTTATCAGTGACTTGTAGATGTGCCTCTCCTTTCCTCTTACCCATCCCTCTGAAATCATTGAATTGCCTTTCAGCCTGCACCATGGGTAACAAAGTTTTGAGAGTGCTATTAGACAAAGTTCAACATTGTTTTTAAATCAGTTTTTTTTGGATCTTAGAATAAAGCTGAATATAATTAGAAGGAGAAATTTTTAGAATGATTGACTATATTGAACAAGAAACTTGGGGAGGACTTTTAAAAAGATTAAAGGGTTCTCCAGTCATAGGTAAAAGCAGCTAAAATTAAATTTGCTAGGGTTTTATATAATGAAATTATCTGTTTCACAGAGAGTTGTAGCAAGGAAAATGGTAGACAAATAAAAATGTCAAATTAGGTACTAAGGAAAACATAGAAAATTAAATACTGGCAAAAATTTATGGTACGTCTGGTGTCCTGCTGAGCACATACAAGCATGCAGATAGTGATGTGGTAAGTTACTTAACAAGGGCTACTGCACGGCATAGTTATGTTAAAGGAAGTTTGAAAATACTGAATATTGAACAACTCTGTTCCTTTTTTTTTTTTTTTATGACTATGCTTCTAGCATTTTATTTGCATCAGAACCTAGAACTGGACTAGGTAATACTGAAAAACTGTGTGTAATAACATTATCTTAATAAGTTTATAGTGGAAACTTCTAGTGACCACCCAGTCAGTCTATTTTCCCCACATATTGAGGGTAAAGGCATTTTTTTGAGACTTATGGGTGTTTCCTTGCCTGTCACTTCAGCGGGATATTTCTTATGTCAAAAATCACCTTCAAAGAAAAAGGGGGAGGCTGCTACTGTAAGGTGTTTTGAGGGTGATTATATTCCCAGCCAGCTTGTTTCCTTAGGCCTAGAGCTGAGCACAGTGCTGCCAGGGAGCCTGTCCCTGTGCTGCAGAGAAGGGATGGTGTCCTGCCTCCTACAGCACCACTGCTCCCAACACTGCCATGGCCTTGGGCATGGCCAGGAGAGCTGGGGCCTTGTCACCAGTGCCATGAGTGGGCCAGAGACAACAGTGACAGTGCAAGCGAGAGGTATTGATTAGAGCGCTTGACTCAAATTCAAGCAGACTCGTCAGCCTGGTTTGTTTTCATGTTTTGGTTTGAGGGACATGTATAGATCTTGGTGTCTTTGATTTTTTGCAAGGTGGTGTTAAATGCATGAAGTCTTCCATCTGAAATTAATTTGCATCTGGGAGCTTAGAGCAAAAGAAGCAAGATGTTCCTGAGAAAGAAGCTAACAAAAAAAATACAACTTTTTTTTTTTTTTTTTAAAAATACTGTGCCATCTTTTCCTTGAAAGTTTTTTTTTGTTTTTTTTTCCAGAATAATAACCTTTATGCCAGGGATTACCTTCAGCTATTCCCACTAAAATTTATCTGAACAAGACCAAATTCAGTTCTCTATGAAGTCCAAGCTTGTACTGAGGTAGCATTATAAAGCAACTTGTCACTGCTCTGGTTAAGACAGGCATGAGCACTGGGAGCTTTTATGTCCTGTGATAACACACCCTCAGTGTTTTTCTAGTGATATTGGAAAAGACAAAATCACAGTAATGACACAGAGAAGGGGCGAGTCTGATGTAAGTGTCATGGACTGAAGTGGAAGAAGCACACAAGAACTACAAGCTTAGGGGACCAGGAAGGTAATACCAAGGCCTGTCCTGAAGGCAGGAGGAATCACGTCTGCTTCCCTGAGAAGAATTTCATCTGTCCAAATTTGGACAGGATGTGCTATTTTAGTAGAGTTCTGATCTAGCAATTCTGAATTGACTGACAAGAATATGTGCAATTTGAAAAAAAAGCAAAATATTGGCCACAAAAATCTTTCCTCTAAAACCTTGAGAAAGTTAAATGCAGTATGTCTATGTTAGAAGGCCAGCAATAGTGGTTTTTTCCTTACACTGGTTCTTCTGAAGTCAGAGCAGGAGTGTTTACAAATCATCATTCTGTATTTTTCACAGTTGTTATGAATTTATAGATTTTGGGGGATTATGTTCAGGATGTCTGTATCCACAGCTATGAAATAAAAGTGACAGATTTGTAACTGAGAATTCTATACTGGTGAACAAAGACAGAAGCACAAATGAGTTACACAGGTACTGGAGATGGATGCTGGTATCAAGACAATTGTCAGTGTTAGTGCTATGTCATTTTTATATTTGGCTGTTAGGCAAATTGTATTGACTTTAGTATCATGTAGTTAGATTCCAAGAAAACTTTAAACATGGTGCATATTGGGTTGGAGATAGATAGTCCTAGTTCTCTGCTTGATGCAATTCCTCTCTAGCCAGTAGTTGCTTCTCATCAGCATCTGAAAAAAATGAAACTGTACTTAGTGGTTACTGCTTCTTCAGGATATTAATTTCTGCCTTTATTTCTGGGATCATACTTCTTGTTGATCAGACAGCATGATACCTGAATGCATGGAACTGCTCTGGCTGCTGAGAAAATATCTGTACTGCTGGCACCTTTGCTGACAATTGCACTGATAGTGTGTGTACTGCAGCTTAGGTCCTGGAAATGATCCCTCATTAGGTAAAAGGATGATTGGCCCAGCTACTACGCTCCTCCTTGTATGTGCCCTCTGCTTGATAATTTAACATAAGATTTTGACACCCTTGAAGGCAGCACCCAGTCATCTTTCAACTTGTAATTGTCTGTGTGTTTCCTTTCCCTAGGTTTTTCCTATTAATTTTTTAACACTACTGTTTCAAAGAATAGAAGATGTCCAAATGACAAGAAACAAAAGCTAATTAATTGTCTTAAAGTTACATGGATATGGAAGAGTGGAATAAAATGGGATGTAATGCAGAAGATCTTTTCCACTAACACCTTCCATGGACACTTTATTCCATAATAGGTCTCCTTGCCCCAGTTTGTTATTTTAGGTGTGCCAGAAAAAAATATTTCAGGCAAGAGTTTGATTTTGTTGAATTTCATGATTCTAACCTGCTTTAAAAAAGACAAAACAGACAACCCACATCGCCCCCAACACTCCCCCAACAACATACAGCCCTATAAAACTGCAGATACTGTGTACAGGAAAAGAAAGTTCTTTCTGATCTTCCGTAGGTATGGATGCTTAGCTTGGCAGTCTTGTGAACAGCAGTCTAATCTAGGGAAAATCTTGGGATCAACCTGTACCAGAAAGAAAAAAAAAAAAAACAATCAAACCTCTGTGGAATAAAAGTATGTACAAAGGGAGTTAGTGTCGAATAAGTTACTGAGCTTTCAATTCTCACCCTCACTTTTGTTACACCAGCTTTCCTCTGCAGACAGGTTTAAGGGAAGGATAATTTTTTAAGGATGAAACTCAATTTTCAGAGGGGAATGGGATTTAACAGTACAACTATCATTACAGTTTGTGAGCTGCATGTAAAGACGTTGAGAGTTTTATGGCTTACATTTTTAATGCAGCTCTGTTTAAATGTCTTTTCTATATTCTGCTGCAACATCAGTTTTATATCATGTGGAACTAAGCTATCTTACCTTCTATTTAGGCATATTCCCAGGTATCATTAAAAATAACATTTTAAGCCAGATCTTGTGACAAAATGTCAGCTAAATGCATTGTTGGCTATAAGGCTGCTTCTTCAAGCTGTCTGGAAAAGAGGACTATTTCTTGTCTTATGAACCTGTTGATACAACTTATGCTGTCTTTTCACCCATATTTTCATTCTTGTTTTCTCCAACAGAAAGGAGAGCCAAACTGCAGTGTTTTTTCTCCAGAAACAACAGAGCAGCTGACCTTTGAGATTCCTCTGAATGATTCTGGCTCTGCTGGACTTGGTGTGAGCTTGAAAGGCAACAAATCTCGGGAGACCGGAGCTGATCTTGGGATTTTCATCAAATCTGTTATTCACGGAGGTGCTGCTTTTAAGGTATGGAAGAAGCACATCAGAACATAATTGTGTTGGAATTCTATCATTCCTACGCTGAGTGCTGAATCTCAGTGGATAAGCATTCTAGGAAGGAATGCCTTGGTCACTCATTCCTTTAGATGAACTGCAAATCTAGTACTTTTTCCCATGGTCCTGGTGTTGTGTGTGGTAGGGTTGGTCACAGTGAAAGGATAACAATGCATAGGTAGGAGGACAGGCTGCCTTCCAGCTTCCCCACAGCCTACAGAAAGGGAGAAGTTTGTGTGCTGGTAAGCTTAGTGACACAGAAGGTGATCCTACACTATCCCTGTAAATAAAAAACTATCTCAATTTTCTTCTTTTTTTATTCAAAATATTTTTTTACCACTATACCAAAGATGTATCTTGGCTGAACTTGACATCAATAGTGCAGAAGTTACCAGTTGTTCCTGGGGTGGATTGAATTGGTAATATTAAATTGCTAAATGATAGTGTTATGAGCTGTTCTGTTCCCTCTAAGGGCTGTACAAGGACTGTTTTATATTTTATGATTAAAAAGTATTTGAATTATTTTTTTAATCTTTAGGAAATCTGTTGACTGCAATTCCTCCCACTCCCACAAAATAAACTTGTAAAATGGAACTTCTTTGAGATTAGAAACAAAAGACTTAATCTTCCAGGGCTGATAGGTTTAACTCTTGTAGATCCATAATGTGATTTTTGTCTTTTATGTTATCTCAGCAATTCCTTGCAGTTTTCTGTAAAAATACCTTTTAATTCAGTGTATGTAAATTGCTCTGCTAACATCAGCCTGCTGAGTAAGACAATTCACAGCATTAAAACTTTCATGATCATCTATTTACAGCAGCTAGTAAATAGCAGTAATCAAGGGTTTAGCTTTGATCTGAATGCTTAATAGTTCCCTGCTTCTGTCATTTACCTGTCCTAGGCCCACAGTTATTTCAAAGCTTGGATCTTCATCTACTTGGTGTATTTCAGAAATGAGTTAAGGCACAGTTGGCCAAATTAGGGCTGGATAAACTCAATTTATGTGCATGTCTGCTACAGAGTACAACTCATTTTACTGTGGAAATGAGGCTACCCTCTTTGTTTTCCCTGCTCTGTGTCCCTGAGTAATTGTCCACACCAGTTGCAGTGACGATGTACATTGCCACAGCTAAATTCCTTGTTTTGAACAGCCAAGCTTATGGAGCCGTGTTCCAGCAGTGTCAGTGGGCTGGCTGCCTCACTTTTCGCATCACAGACACGAGACAGCCCTTTCTAGCTCTGTATTTACGGCTCTCTCTTCCCCCACAGTGACTCACTCCAGAGCAGTTGATTTGGGCTGTGACGCCCGCAGGGTAATGAAGCAGAACTCCTGTGCTCACACCTGAGTAAATGGGCACAGTTAGTCACCATGACTAGAAATTATTTTGTCTTGTGATAGCCTGTGCTTCTGTGACCTATCCTCTATTCTCCCTCATTATAACCCTCTCACCACTTAGAACTGTGTTGTGGCAGTGGATCTCAGTGGAGGCTCCAGAGTAAATGAGACAGTAGCTGAGGCTGTAGCTTTGACCAGAACTGCACAGGGATCTTTGCTCTGTGTTTTGTACAAGTGCTCATAGAATGCAGTCATTTTGGCAGTTTTAAGACTCACTGTTGTGTATGCATGGAGAACAGCTGCCTTTCTTCTGTCTAATGACCTTTATATAGAACACAGCCTAATCAGTGGGTATTAACAATTAATAAAATTTCTTGTATAAAATTTATAAGTGTGCACGTATTTATGCATAAATATTTAAAGATGTCCTATTGTCCTTATTTTAAATCTCTTCTTGGAGCAAGTTTTGAAATAAAAGGCCTTTCTTTCCAGCTGGTAGTTGTCCGGAGCATTTTCCCATGCTATTCACTGTTACTTTCTGAAATGGATTATCATGGATTAAGACATGTGCATTTGCTTTTCAATGTACAATATTTTCTTGGGAAACAGTCACAGGAGGAAATCGTAAGACTCACTGACATGAGAATTCTCTCACTATTTCTCACTTCTGCATTTAGAATTTAAAATTTGTTCAATTTTGGTGTATCATGCTATTAGGAGTGGGAAATTTATCCCTTTGTCTATACAGTCACTGCTTGTCTTCAAAGGAAGACATGTAATACATCAAATTTCAACACATTTGTTTCACAGCTGAAGTAAATGCTTAATCCTTCTAATGCTGTATAAAGGTTTTGATAGATTAAGTTTCTTTTACCAGTGTGGTTCTTAGAGTGAAGAGGAACGTATGGGATGCAGACCATCTTCTTTAGTTACTGTCACTCATTACTGGTTTGAACCAAAGGTCTGAAGAGAGGCCAACGTTTTGTAGTTTTTTGATACATTGGCACATTAATCTAGCTCTGATGTGTTACTGGCATTGCAAAGTGCAATAAGAGATTTCTAAAGAAAAAAAAAGGAAAATTTAAGTCTTTAATTCTGTACTTCATGATTTTTCTTTTTGTTCCTATATAAGATTTTAGAAAATGTCAATGCATGAAGCATCATGCACGCTACAGTAAGACTCAGTTCTATTTACTGCTCTTGCTACAACACCAAAAGAAATCAAAATGCCTTAGTGTTCCTAGTTGGTATTCTAGCACTGTATCCTGCAGGAATAAAAACAGTTGCTTTTGCTGATTGAACCATTACGTCCCTTCCAAACATCCTTTTATAATTTTTGAAGTGTCTATTTTTTATCATCCCTAAGATAAGAGGTTACTAGAATACTTGATATTTGTAATTAGCAGAGCCTTTCAAGTGGGGAAGACTAACATTTGACTGAGTTTAACTGCAGCATTTCCCCCCATAACTTTAGGGGTTTCAGCCTTGTTCATCTCAAGACATCTTGGCTTTTTACTTGTAATGTGTTCCTGATGATCAGGTACTTGCAGTGCTGCTGCACTGGAGCCATTATAAGAAATGATGGAATACTTTCTACATGTGCATTTGGTCAAATCAGACATGGTGTAGGTTGGACCTCCTTGGTCCTTCCAGGTGCTGTTGCAGTAAACACTGCTGTTTGTGTGCAGCGGATGGAGATACTGAATACTTCCAATAATTGCAATCAGGGAATTCCAGAGAGAAATGTCATTGATGTAATAAGGGAAATAACTGGGTGTGCTTTGATTAAAAGCATAAGTCCTTGAAGAACTTGTGAATGACTTAGTGAAGGATGTGGTAGCCATGTGGAGGCAGGTTCTACCCCTTGCTGGGAGTCTTCATAAAAAACCCAGCATTTTTTGAATAATCAGGGGAAGAGTAACATCACCCCTTATTAGAATAGCTCACTTGCAGTTTCAGAGATGGCATTTAAAAACTGTTCTGCTGAAATGCCAAATGTTGTTTTTCTGCTCAAAAGCCACAAAGAAACCTACCTCTCAGAGATGAAAGAAGAAACGTGTTAAAACAACATTTAGCTTGTTTTGAGCCAAGCAGATTTTCTTGCAGTTCAGGCTTCCAAACCAGGCCATAACACGAGGGATGTGAAAATCTGTGTTTGAAAACTCTTTAAACATTGGGATTTTTTTTCCTGGTCTTTAAAATGGCAAGAGGTTTTACTGTAAAATACCTTCTACCTGAGCTTGTGTGAGAATGGTGTTCAGCTGTCTTCCAGCCTATCTTGTCCAGGTGACTTAGCAAGTGTGGTTGATCAACATTTATGCACACCTTTTTTTCTCTGATCACAGTTGAAGTGTTGAATTTTTCATTTAAATGTTGCGCATAACAGAGCGGGAAGAAGGGAGGATGCATCAAAAAAAGCTCTTTAGGAAATAAAGTTATTAAAATGTAAATAAATATAAAGTCTCATACAAAAGTATTACAAGGAACATTAAAAATCAGACCAATTGAGAGCTTTCTGAGACCCAGTGATTCATTTGAGAATACGCACTGTGTTCAGGACAGTTGCATAGTCAGCAGATGTAGTCATGACAAGATGCATTTAACATTGTATTTGTATATACTTTAGAAAGAAACTTTAACAGATATTTATACATGCTAGTTTATCCACAGAAAGGAAAGAAAGTAATCCAAGAACATGTGGGACAGTAGGAGGAGGACATGAGGACTTGTAAAATTTTTGAAGTCTTGCAGAAACTCACAAAAAATAAACTATTTTCTCTTCAAACTCCTGCTGCTGTGAATAGCTCCATTCATTTCAGCAAATTTTGATAGAACACAAAGGAATTACAACATGTGCAAATAATAAAATTCTCTGTTCAACAGTGTTAACTCTTCTCTCCCTAAACTTTAGCATGTGTACTGGGATCATTTGTATGTAGGGAAATGGTGGGGATAACTTACTGACTTGGGCTGTGTGTACATTTAAGTCAGTATGAAATACTCATCGGCGAGGTGGGAGAGGTTCCAGTATTGCTTCCAAATGACATTCCTGTTTTCTATCCTTCATTCCCACACTCTCCCGAGGAAAGTTTTATTTCTCTTCATTTTCCTTCACTGAGTGACTTATCTCCTAATTCTGTCTTTCCATCTTCTTGTCCATCGTAGTTTTTCTTGGATTCTGGTATAGGCTGTTTCTTATTCAGCTCTGTGGTTATCTGTGCTCTGGCAGGGTAACAATGATAGCCAGTTCCAACACAAGTAACACTTACTAAAGCTGGGTGTGTCACAGCTACTGTAACTCACTTGGGCAAAAATGACACAGATTTGGCAGCAATAGCAGAGTAGTTAATTGAACATCGTAGTTACAGAAAAAATAAAAAGCAGTATATATATTTTGGATTACTTAGATGCATGAAATATGTAAACACCCCGCATGAGTGCCTTAGGAAGAGTTTGTGAGGAGCCTGTGAATGAGGCAGATTCATTTTAAGCAAGCACTGTATTTCTGTGCAAGAGCTTTTCCTGCTATTCTTTCTTCACCACCTTATGTTGAACGTCTCCGGTTTCTTACTCTTTCTCCTCCTTGTTTGAGGTTTGATGCCGTCCTGATGGTTGTGGACTTGACCAGCTCTAAAAGAAACTTTTGTCTCAAGTAAATAGACCTTGTTTTCTTGTTAAAGAGAGAAAAGTCCATGGCATGTGCTTTTATGAAAAGAATCACAGATCGTAATGCCAACAGCATTAAGACTCCCAAGTCACAAAGTAGTAGTGTCCACGGTTTTATTCCACCCACAAATGTCAGTTAACCTTGGCGAGTGGAACTGAGTGACTTTTTCAAAGCAAAGTTACTTGATATTGCTCAACCCTAATTTTGTTTTGGCAGCAGTTTCAGATGTTCTAATATAGGGGCAGCATTAATAAATAAGGATGCTCAACTCTTAATGACCATTCTGAACTGAGAACTCCAGCCCATATGATGGCATGCCAGCTGTGACAAAGATAGACACTAGTGAGACTGTAAGATGGAATTCTTGGAACTTTTTCTTACCAGACCGTAATGGCAGATAAATGCAGGGAAATAAGTTGCAGTACTCCTTTGTGGTCTCAGCGGAGATGCTGACAGCTCGGGTGTGAGCCCTCTGAACTAACCAAAAGCTTGTTTTCCTCTTCTGGAGTGGGCTGGGTTCTTTTTGTTGTTTGTATTATTTTGGTTTTGGGCGTTTGGGGTTTTTATTATTTATTTTTTTAACTGATAAAACCACACATGCAAGAAAAACAGCAGTCTGTGCATGCACTTCTGTGTTTGGTTTTGCACTCTAAACTATTACCAAAATGTAGTAAATAGAGGGGAAAAAAAGGCCAATTACTGGACACAAAGTTATTTCTGGCACTATTCAGCCTCCTGTTTCTTGAATTACAGGAGGCAATGTCTGATTGTCTTCGTCTTGCTTTCCTGTGTGTAGAACCTCTGCCTAATAATTCTTAGGGTTTTTTTAAAAATTGTTATTTTTTGCTTGTAGGATGGTCGTTTGCGAGTAAATGATCAGCTTGTTGCAGTTAATGGGGAGTCACTTCTGGGCAAGTCAAATCACGAGGCTATGGAGACACTGAGACGCTCCATGTCCATGGAAGGGAACATCCGTGGCAGGATCCAGCTGGTGGTTCTCCGGAGACTGGAGGTGCAGACAGAGGTAAAGCAGTAAATGCAGTCGTTAGATAAACATCTTTCTAGTCCCAGTGGTTTTGCATGCAGGAGATGATGGCTAAAGCTGTGGTCCCAGAGAGCTTCTCCCAGCTGAAGGAATTCTTGACTTCACAGAGAGAGGATTCATGCAGAGTTCTGGTTGATATCTCCTGTCTTGCTGTCCCTGTTGAGACCAGGCTAAAAGTTGCCTCTTATTTTAGTTTGACCACTCTTAGAACAAAAGCAAATGTGGTTCCAAAAAGAGTTATTTTAGGGTTAATGTGTTGATAATAGTTTTGACACTCTGCTACCTTCTCAAGGCAACAGCTGGAATACAGACAATTTAAATTATTCTGGTTTCCTTTGTTCGTATAATCAGACACCTCAGTATCTTTGTGTAACTTGGATTTTACTTCAGTCTTGCTTTTTGTTTCATTAGTACTTTAAATCTTTTGAAATGCATTTTTCTAGTCCTGTCTTTTTTTCTTTTTTTTTTTTTTTTTTTTACTGAGATGTTCTTATTGCAGCCACAGTTCTATTTGTAATTTGTCAAGATTTACTGTGATAGTAATTTATGGCATAACTGGGAACATGACATGGTGATAGATGTGGAAGCTAAGGTGAAAAAAGTCATCCATTAAGATCCTTTGTCAGACAATTTATAGGTGGTTTCTTTTGTTTGCAAAGTAAGTAACGGAATTATAAATGGTGAACAGCAAAAGTTATTCCATCTTCCTTGAACCTTGCTCAATAAAAAGGCATTGTGCATTCAGTAGTGGTTTCCCACTCTATTTCAAAATACCACTGTATCAGGCAACAGAAGATTGTATGATCTACTATGGTTGTGCATTTAACATATACAGGAAAGTATATTGCCCTTACATGACAGAGAACCTGTCTATTGCATCACTTTACCATGATTTTGCTAGTATAGTGAAAATAATATATTGATGGATAGCTCAGCCGTTATCACTGTTAGATGGTAGTCTACCATGGATTATTTATATTTTTTTATTTATCATCTCTGTTATTACCTTACTGGGGCAGGAACACCTAAATATCATCTGACTCATTTTGGCAACTCACTGAAAATCTATTTGCACACCAGGGCACAGATGTATGAAGTAAAAGAGTTTAAGCGTGTCACAGAAAAAAAAAAAAGGAAAAAAAAAACCAACAAAAACAAAAAGAAAACCAAACCAAGGTAATACAGAATTTTCTCCTTTCACTACCTCCCAAAAAAAAAGCTTTCTGACATTGTGTTTAAGGTCAGTGGTTTAACAAATGAACTCCAGGTAGGTCTGAAGACGGGATGATCATCTGGGGCAGAGCTTTAAAATGTCCGGGCAGTGATATAATCTGCTATGCAATCTGGTGAAGCTGTCTTCACCATGGACATGCCTAATGTCTGCCAGACTGATATAAATGGTGAGTGGCAAAATACAACATAGATGTACAGTTACCTTAATACCTTAACAATCTTTTGTCTGATTTTATTGTTTGTGAGTGGAAATGATCTTAAAAAAAAACAAACAAAAAAAAAAATCCTGAGTTTGGTTTCTAAGTTCTTGTTTACAAGACATTGAGTTTTGGAGTCTGCAAAGAAATGTTAACGTAAGAAGTTAGGCGACAAGTCAGAACTAATAAATAGAGAAAAAATGAGCTGTTGAAGTTTTCTTTGAAGAGAATAAAGAAATCAAAATTAGTGAAGACAATAAAATAGATTCTTCATTTTGAGGCTAAACAACTCGCAATAGATTATTCGTGACTGTATCAGTCCCTAACTACAGTGGGAACGTGTGCTCAGTGGAAAATAATAGTGGAAAAATTATTCTGCACAAAATATTCCTTTTGTCTCTATAGGCATTCTTTGCCTTACTGTAATAGATACACAGCAATTCACTGTCATCTAAATTCCAATAAGGCTGCCTTGCAAATTGTATACCTGCTCAAGATCATCACAAAGGTACATTGAGCCAGGAAGATTTTGATTGTGTCAGACAAGCTGTAGTGACTGGCACTTCAGTTCTACCCTGATGGATGGGGACTTGGTATTAGTAACTCTTTTTTTTTTTTTTTTTTAATCACATTCTGTCTAAATTACAATGATTCAATAGAAGTATCATGGGAGCTGGCAACGTCTAGAAAACTCCTACAACCTTTCTCCTCAACCAGAGGGATGACAACAAACATAACAAACCTGCTGTCTATTTTTCACACTCAAAAAGGACATTGGGTCCAGTTAAAAATCTCTATTCTTACCTTCAATGGGATATACTCATATCTTAAAAAAAAAAAAAAAAACCAAAAAAAAACATCAAACACCTCAGGATACAGTTTTTGGCTGATAAGTTTGCAATTTCATTGCAAAGAGTCTTTCTTTTGGAAATACACAATTCATTTTTGGAGATAGATGCCTTCACTATGAAGTACAAATAGAGATGACTTAATTGCACCCTAGTTTATTTTAATTGGAATAACCTATTTCTATAGGCAATCTTCAGAGTGAAAGAAGTTTAAGGAAAGGAGAATCAGATGATCTGTAAGCATCTACTCAGCTTGCATACTTTATCTTGCAGCTGTTTAATTTCTTTCAATTGTTGAACCCAAGCTACTACGTTTATGGGGTAGACATTATTAGCTCTGCTGCACACACACAAAAATACATGTGAAACTCTTGTGAATTTGAGCAGTAAGAAGACATTGTACTTAACTAATGTGTTTACTCCCACATGGGTTCCAATTTTACACCTACTGGGTAATATAAACAATTGTCTTATCACCTTCCTTTCTTTATCTAACTCTCTTTAGACCGCATCATATGCACTTTAAAAAGACCTAAATAAAACTCTGGATTAATAATATACCTCATACAAAGTTCTAGATATTGTCTGAACACTCTGAAACAGAAAATTAAGAAGAAAAATTATCACTCAGTGAACTGTCAGATTGTTCTCATATTCTTAATAGCAAAGTTAGCATTAAAATAGAAGAAAGTGATTATATAAGACGATATGAGAATTTAACTGTCTGGTATGCCTAACTTTTGACTATTCAATCTTGTGATTGACAACCATTCATATTTTTTCAAAAGTCCTCTCCTGCTTAGATTTTTACAGAATAAATTAGTTGAGCAATGAGATTTAAAAACCCTCAGAATGAATGGAATGAATTCAACATTTACCAGAAAACAAATAAACAAACACTACTCCCTCCCCCCAACACACACTTATTCTGAAACATTGTTTTCTGTAATTAAGGGGAGATTCCCCCAGGACAGAATTGTATCCTGTTGTTTTTACTAATCAGAATTTTAAGACAGTATGTGGCTCTAATTTACCATAGATACTTTATTCAGCTTGAGTATAAGCAAACATTTTACCTTGGATTGTAATTATGCTTTTCCTCATGCACATTGTATTTCCATTGAGTGACATTTCTCTGTATTGAGATTAGTCTATGCCAGATATAATTTTTTTTTTCCTGGGATTAACACCTCTTAAAGAATTGTTTCTGATCTACTCTACATTAACACACTACAGGACACAAACAAATATCATGACTGTTTCCCTGAGTTCAGAACTAATGGTCACTCTTAGAAGCTTCCTGACTTTTCTCATAAGTCAGTTTAACAGAAATAGTTGTTGTCTATGAGATCTTTTAGTGAAATCATTAGAGAATTTTGAGCTACAGCTCCAAGTTTTATGAATTTCATCGTATTAATTCTCTACTGTTTTTTCAACCACTGGCAATGCATAGACTTTTACAGTGATGAAGTAGCATCAAGTTTTCACCTGTGGGACAGTGACATTCCTCAGAATGTTGCCTAGGTCACCTCCTGTCTCAAGGCAGGAGTCACTGTAACTACATCATTGTTTAGATAAATTTTTCTTATCATGTCTTACAGAATAATAGAGACCCACAACTGTGCAAATGATCTATCCCAACACTTCATTAACTTAAACATCATTTTTTACAGAAGTTTAACTGTATAACAGAAGTTTACAGAGGTTTAACACCGTCTAACATAAATCTGTCTTACTGCAATTTAAGATTGATTGAGGCTACTTCTCCTCTCTTTTACATGGATGAAAAACAATGTATAGCTTTCCTCTTTGTGATAGTATCATCATGTACAATTTTTCTTTCTTTCCTTGTCTCCTCAGACTGAATACCCTTATCCTTTTATGTTTCCTGGACTTTTAAATTTATTTCTTTTTTTTCTTGGTTTCTTTTTTAGACAATCATCAGGTATTCTACATCTTTAACTAAACAGAACACAGAGAGCAGGAAAGTGTTTGAACTAAAACACTGCCAGTCAATAACTACTGAAGACAAAATGCTTCCTCCTTTTGCTGGATAGGAGGGGAATCCTAAACAGCAGACTCTGAAGTCATCATTAGTTTCTGAAGATACCAAAGTTTAAAATGTTCATATTTGTGGGTGCACCAAATTACCAACAATGGAAGAAAAGAATATTTTAGAAAGAATTCAGGACCAAAGAATTGGGAAAAGTGCAGCCGTGCACGCACCCTGGAAACCCACATGAACAGCCAAGAACAGAAGCCCATCAATGCCCAGGTTATCATAATTACAAAAAGTTAATATAGTTATAAAGCGTTTATTGTATTAGTATTATGTTATAATAGTAAGATTCAATTTTTTGAATGTTCAATGTATTCTGATTCCCCATTGGTCAGTTGTACCCCAGTTTCCCATTGGCTGATGTTTGATGCATTGCACCTTTTCCTTTTATGGTGGTCCCCTCCTACCTTTCCCCTTATATAGTCTTCATCCATCCCCCTTTTTCCTTATATGTTTATACTCCACCCCTGTTCCTCCCTGTTTCTAGAATCTTCCCCTCAGACCCTATATAAGTGTACTCACCCCACTGAATAAATGCCATTCTTGCTTTATCCTGATGATTGTGTGCTGGCTGCTCTTTTCTCTGATAAAGGATTGTGACACGTTTATTGTCTTTCATTTTTGCTGCTCTTTTACATTTTGGTAAAATTATTTTTTTTTTCAAAACATGACATTCATTAAACTGAACCACACTACCTATTTTAATTAAAAACACATCATGCTATCATAGCATTTCACACAGTATAAAATTGTGATCTTGTGTATGTAGTGATGAAAGGGAGAGAATGTTAATCTGTGTTACTGGCTCACAGAAACTACACGTATGTGATCAAAAAGCAGAGGAAGGTCTAACAGCCTAGTTAACCGCTTAAGGTCATTGAATATTGAGAAAAGGAAAGAGATGTGCTACGTAAAGGGAAAAAAAAAAAAAAGGCAACAAAAAAACCCCAAAAAACTAGAAGCTTCCTGCTTCCAAAATAATCTTTATGAGATCTCAATATTATCAAGAGAGTATCTGAAGACATAGCATTTCTTTTGACTGAAGAAAATATAATTTTAGAAAATGGATCAAACTATTCAACACAAAGATTTCTACAAGTTTCACCGCTGTGATAATTTAATGACTCCTCTGAGACTTGTTCTAACTTGGTTTACTTGCTGTACTTTTTAACTTTTGGTAGTTAGAATCTGAGAAACACTTAAGTCCTCCTTTGAAACAAAAGGATAAAACACTCCCTTCTCTTCCTTTTCTCTATTATTCCACTTTCTGCTTTCCTCAAACTATATCACTCAAAAAGTCTCTCATAGACAAATCAATTTATCTGACAGTGTGATCCTCTCTAGTGTATTTCTTCAGATCATCCAAATAATGAAAAAGATGCCTCATCCCTAAAAATCTCACCACAACTCTGAAGTAGGAGAATATAGATGGAGTGAGATTAAACTAGGCTGTAGAGAGATACTTCTTCTACCCCTATCCAGCTCATAAAATCCTATGACAAATTGACCGCTGATGGCCTCTGCATTAACTCTTTGAACTCACACCATTCTAGAAGGTGGAAATCATATTTCGACATCCTTACCAATAGAATACAATATAGAACATATACCAGCATTCACATAAATCTCTTATAAGGTTACACCTTTCCATCAAAGTAATACCCTGCCTTCTGCATCGTCGTCCCTGAGCTACCATCTACGAGCCTTTAGTGAAATGTGCAAAAAGCTGAGAGATTGAAACTCCTATTTTCTCTTGAGAGTCTCTGCTGAGCTTAAGCCGCTCCACTAGTGATAATTTGTACTTTCCATCAAAAGAAGAAATTATGCTTTTGCTTCTTTCTGCTGATAATTTATTTCTTCCCCCAAAGAGGATTGAACCAGAGAAACCTATTAAAATTATGGAAAGCAGAACTTGCAAATAAGCCCATGGCAAGAGAATAGAGCCGGGTGGAATTTGTACCTTTATTCTTCCTTTTTGGTTTAAAGGTAAATAACTAGTTAAAGCATAATATTAAAATATATTTGGGGTTTTTTTGTTTGTTTGTTTGGGTTTTTTTTAAATCAATCTTACTAGTGTAAAAAAGCATTTGAAGATCCCGTTTAAATATTTTCCAGCTTATGGATGTAGATTTTGATTGCCAAACCTGTAAGTTTAGCTGACAGGGTTAGCTTATAGTGACAAAAGAGAATACAAAATATCCAGGTATTCTTAACCCATTGACTTCTGGAAATAGCAAGCATATTATCTCTTTTGAAAGTGCTGTAGTCTATGCGCATTTGTTTGAAATGTTCTTATTGGGTTTCTTGTAGGACTTTTATTGCTTTGGCTTTCTTTCTTCCTATTGCCTATGTTATTTCTGCAGCTTATGAAATTAGGTTTTTTGCATATTTCCATCTGTTCATTTGAAATTTCTCATTCCCTCTCACCAACTGGATAAAATTTTGGGCTTTCAAAATTTAAAGAGCCACAACACTACTTTACAACTAACTGTAAAAGCTTCTGCTAATATTGAAAGGTCTGCTACTGAGGAATATATCTATAAATAATGTTATCTACATATTGTTTAGGTGTATTTTGAATTTGACAATAATGTAATCTTTTCACTGTCCAGCAAATATGACAAGTATTCTTAAAAGAATGTTTTTTCAAAGATGTGTAATTCAAATATGTATGGGCAACCACGGTGTGAAAACCTTTTTAAAAAGTGGTGAAACCATGGCATGTTTTTCCACTGACAAGATTGTAGGGAAGTTGGCTTCCTACAATTAACTTATTTTTATGGAAGTTTAGGATGCATCACTTCATTGGTATCATTCAGTCCCAAACAATTTTTGATGCAAGACAAAATCCATCACTACAATGCTCAAAATATATGACTTAAATTGAGCACTTTAGTACCTATGTTTGCAATTGAATCATCACTATTTACACTGAATGAAGTTCAGCAACATTTCAAAATCATCTGTAATTGGAATAATATGGGGAAAAGAGAGGATCTTACTAACACAGTTGAATCTTGTGGATTTCAGTTGCCTTGGTGTCCATGCAGTTTCCTAAATCTGTGGAGTAATATCATTATAAAAAGTACCTTGCAGACGGAGCTCTAGTCCTTGTGAGCTATTAGGATAAAACCATAAATGGACAGAGATAGATTTCTCCTGACCTCTTCTTAGGCAATTTAAAATGTTACCTTAGCCACTAATATCCAGCTTTTCCTCTCAGGTAACAACCTATTTGCTGACAGAAATGAGTCTTGATCATGGAAAGTTGGAAGTGAGAAAGCACAAGTTCAGGGAGTAGTGCAAACCCACAGACATTAAAGCATATACAAAGAGAGTTCATTTGTTTGAATTAAAGGGAAGTCTCAAATTTTGGAAGTGTTGGATTGAAATAACTGAATTAATTAAGCAAACACCTTTTTAAAGTTGTTGTTTTTGGTTTGGTTTGGTTTGGTTTTTTCCCTCTGGCTTCTTTCTCTTTTAAGGCAAGCTTTGATATCATGTGTGAGCTGGTGTAAGCAGCTTAAGCTCTGTGGACCAAATTGGTTCTCATTTTTAATCTAGTTAAATCTGAGCATTCAAGGAGTGGTGGGACTTCTCTAATGAGCTATCCAGAACAAAACTGTATCCTTGCTGTATATCTGACAGTTTTTGCCAACTCCCTGATGCTGTGATAGCAGTGATTTATTCAATACAGTCAAATATGTAGGACACAGAAGTGGTTCTTCAGCCAAAAATTCTGGAACACATAAGATATTGAAGGGAGGCCTACAGACAGCCCACTGGGAGATAGAGACATTGGTTTGATTTAAATTCTCACAAGTCAAATACCTCCAGTAATGTAAGGTTGGAAGATCCTTTATTTTTCTGTGTCAGTCTTTTACATACACACTAAATTATTTCCAGTTATCAGCATGACAAAATATTTCTGAATCAGTAGCATTTTTCATGTACTTCACCTATGGATCTGGACTTGTGTGTCCCAGAAGAATGAATAATCAGACGAGAGAGTATAGCTTCTGTTCAGAGGAATTAAAATTCCCAGAGTTGTCCTTGACCTGATCGGCTTCCTTGTGTGACCTCAGACAATATCCCTAGACTGTTATGCTCAGTCATAGCACCCCTAAAAGCAATTTTAGAGCTGCACATGCTACATGTGAGTGTAGAAGGTAAAGAATAAAATGTAGAAGAAGAGTCTTCGCCCATGTACTGGTCTTCTAGTAATCTTAACACAAAATTTTTAGTGGCCACAGACAGACCCTTGGAAATGGCACTGCTGCTTGTATAGCTGAATCCCAGACACAGTACACCAGATGTACTAGCTAGTTGTGCAAAATTGCTGAAATTGCAACCTGTCAAGCACAACCTTGTGTACTCTGACAGTGTCATGGGTGTTTGTTCCTAGAATATTTGAATTCACATTTTAGTATTCTCCACTGCTTTATCCTGTAAATCTTCTGAAATTCCTAAATCTTAGATCACCTATATGCAATACTAATTTCTCACTGAAAATCTGTGTCGTCATACTTTTTCTAAGATCCTTTTTCATTTTATGACTCTGTTGATTCAATTTTAACCCATGTATCCTGTATTTAACAGTCTCTGAAACTTCTTTTAAATATGATGGATTCTGTATCATTTGGTTATACTCTAAAGGCCTGACCATGTTAAACTTTCCTTTAATAAAGAAAAGATGTAATATATTAGCTTTAATTTTGCCAACTACATTTCCCATCCGTAGTGGGGAGAACCAGTATAAAAACCACAGCACTAAGAGATGACAGAGAAACAGCTGAAGTTGCACTTCTCTGACAAAGTAAAATCCATTTTATACATATTTGTCCAAAGGAAAAGATCTAATGTCACTGAAAAGAGATTATTTGATCAGTAATATAAATCAGGAAATAGATTCACTGTTGATATCAGCACAAGTTGGGAAGCTTTCATTACCTGACAGTCTGATGTATTCTTTGCACCACAGAGCAGCCACCATAACTGTATAAGGGTGACATGAATAAAAACTTTTCAGTATGCTTACAATCCATCTTGTTTAGATCTATCAGTTATTGAAATCAAGCAAAGATTAAGAACAATGTACAGCCTTTCTAGGATTTTGTTAATGAGAAGGAATAATTACAGCTTAAAAAAAAAAAAAAAAAGCAACAAACAAAAAAAGACACATCTGCAAGAAAACAATCCCAACACAACAAAAAGTATGCAGTTTATTTTTGAGGTTTTCAACAGACTGTAAGAAAGGATTATAAAGTTACAGTCCATTACACTTAGTTGTCATCTGGTATGATCCTTCTAGCCAAGCATACTATCGTGCTCATCATCACTCAATTGTCTCTGGATTGCACATTATATTTTTCATGCCTTAAGCCATTCTCCCTGAACATCTGTAAAATGAACCTGCAGGGATTGTAAGGCGTACTGTAGTGACCAGTACATTAGGTTGCTCTGGGGGTATTAACTGTGACAGACAAATAGAATTTGTTCTAATATACTCTTATGAAGGGACTATTCAATATGTTACAGTGATCTGTAAGGTTTTGCTGGTTTCTTTGCTTGTAGGAGACAAAGTCCACATTATAATTCAGAAGCAACTTTCTGCATATTAGCAGAGTTCATTCAAACAATGCTAGTGTTTCAATATAACATTAATGTGATATTCTTCTCCACCACTACCACCCTCCACCTTTCAGAAAGAGGTATCTTTAAGAGAGAAAATGTAAATACCAAGCGTATGCATTTTTCCCCAAGAAAACTGATTTAATTTTCAATCAAAGAAAATACAATAGTCTAAATGCCTTTTAAATGTCATCAGCATTTTCCTTTCTGTGTTTGTATAGATGCCATTGCCAGAACCCTTCAAATTCTGGGTAATTCCTTAATCAAAGACTGTCCTACCAACAAAAAATTATTCTAGTTATGTCCTTGAGACTCTTAAAAAATTATTTTTCTATGTTGATGGCTAAGAAAACCAGAGAGTACAATAGAGTTCAATAAAACAGACATGATCATTATGTCAGAAGTTTGTTCTGACTGGTGCTGAGTTACTGAAGTGATGGATGCACGAGAAACATAAGATAAATGATAACCAGAGGTGTGGGATGCTGCTTTTCAAACTGAGCAGAAAACTCCATTTAATATCTATTCAATCATTAAAAATTGTAGAGCCTTGGAAGTGTCAAAAATATGCTAATATACTCATTCTAATTTGTACTTGCATCACGTTTCTCCAATCAGAGAAGCTCCTGTACTGTTACCTGCTTCATGCTGCCAGAACAGGATCTCAGTGCTACCCGCAGCATTTCAATGAAAAAAAAAAGAAATAATGACACTTCTTCTTTTGTGGGATCAGATTTTCTGCTCTGTCTCCTCAGCAGTGGTAGAGGTGGGTTTTTTTTTTAATTGTCTGGGTTTAGGTTGCTGTGGAATATATAGATTTGTGCAATTAATTGTATTCATAATGATGGAAACGGGCCTTATAGACAGCAGTTCCACTTTATGATCTCTAGGGGGTAAAAAACGCTGAACAGGTACCTAGGCACTTACACTGTCATCCTCCACACACCTGGGAATCTAGCCATGATTTTATCATCTGAACTAAATCTTTATTCTTGGAATTTTCAGTATGAAGATTTATTATTCTCCATTCTCTTGAAGCCAGTACATTAAGTTATATTTCTAAAAATAAATATGAAATGTAATCTTTTAGTTGTTCAAGAACATACCACTATAAGAAAAATACAATAATAAAAGCAGCAAAAGATTCTTACTTTCATGTGAAACTTGAGTCATTAAACTGAAGTATATCAGCACTTCAGGCGTATTTGTGCAAATACTTTTTGAATCAAAGTCCAATATCTTATTTAGAAAGTATTCTAAAGACTGGAGATTCTCCTTGTCCTAGTTGGCTTTGGGCAACATTCAAAATAACTAAGCATGATGAAAGTTCTGTAATGCAGGTGCCTAGTTAAGTAAGTTATAAACTCATTGCACATGCGAGGTTTTTCCCATTTTGTCTTTTGAGATCTCCAGCTTCAGAATTCTCAAGGTCTGAGCTTACAAAAGAAACTGAAAAAAACGTTTTGTGGAAAGACTGTGTTGTCTGATCAATTACATTCCCAATATCTTAAATGCTGTAGTATTACAGTATACAACATTGCAACTAAACGTGTATTGCAAAAAAACTGTCATCTGTTCAAGTTTTAAGTGTTATGTATACAGAGATTATGAAGAAATTGTTTTTTTGATTGTCATAAGGTAAAGCTTTGTGATTTAACCTGCAAAAAAGTGAAATGTCAGCAGTTTTTAGTATGTTTTTTTGAAAAGCAGTAAGATTTTATTTTACTTTAGGATATGATTAGCTGTTTGCAAGATGAGCCTGGTTATTTTGGAGGGAAAGGAAAAGCAAAAAATTCACTTTTAGAAAGCTTCATAATTTATTCTGGCACATTGAATTAAATATAATAAAAAAATATTTATTAATGGAAAACAGTTGTATGAATCTAGATTTTAAAAGATGTGTTAAAACTCTCAAGTATTCAGGACAAACTGAATTTTCTTCTTAGTGTCATTATAAAATATTCTTTTCTACACCAGAAACCAATTTCTGTGGGCGGTTCAGAAATCACAACCTTCTCTTAGAGTAGGCAAGTTTGGCAGTTGTGGTTGACAGGTCAGCCTCAGGAACAGGCACTACACACTGACCAATTTTAGTAACCTGTGTAACAGGTTTATGAATATGAAGACATAGGAATCAATATCTTCTGTTAAAGAAATTTTTACTGGAATTTTTATGGAGACTTTAGAGGATACTAGGGACATTTCTAGAAAAAAATATATGCAATGTTTACTGTATAACTGACATAAATATTATAAAATACATGTGATTTAGAAAATACACTTTCTGGTCAATGTTAATTGCATGACGGAATAATTTTGCATGTAGAATTTCGGTGATAGAACAATACAGAAAATACTTGAATTTAGAAATGTTTACTAGAAATCTAGCAATTTTGTAACATTTTCAAGAATATGACTCTGACTGTCTTTTTTCACACATTATTGTAGTAGGAGAATTTTTTTTCTTTCATTACTATCCGTCACATTGAGGAAAAGTATTTAATTTCTAGCATAATTTAATTTTAAAAATTATTCAAGAAGTTGAATGTCATTCTTAAAAGCATTTTAAAAACAAACAAAAAAAACCCCAAATTTTATCCCCCTACTATTTACACATTTATTATACTGTGTGAAGCAATACTTGTTTGAATAAAATTCTTGAAGTAAATGTTTTTTGTTATCCCCTTCCAGCAAACTTCTCATTCTTCCATGCATTGCTTTTCGAAGCAACTTTTTCATACATATTTTCATTCATACTTATTTGCAGACCAAAGGCATTGCCACTTAGCCTCTCAGATCACAAAACCTCAGGAGAAAATTGGTTCTGGTTCCTTTGTATATTGTCATGGAGATACACCACAAGACAGCATTTCTTGTGAACTAGTTCTGAAAGCATTATGTCCTGAGATGATTATTAAACCTAATATTCATACATTTACTCACAACTGAAATGATTTCTTTTAGTTAATCTCATGATGTCTGATGCCTTTTACCTGAAAGCCAAAGAATGGTATAATCATATCCCATCTTTCCTCAGAAACATAAGGTCTTAGCATCCCTCATTTCAGAGAAATAAAAGAAGACCTGGTTCTAATAAAATGCTTTGAGTATTTGAAAACTAGTTTTTGCAGAGCTAATTTTACAGTATGTTCTTTTTGAAGCCAATGTTTTTTTGAGCATTAAGCGTAGTATCATAAACCAGGAAAACTTTGAGTTTCCATAGTTAATCAAATCACTGTTCTCTCATTGAACTATAAGTTGACTGAGTGCAACCTCTTTCTCCTCACCATAAATTAAAACATGTTTATTTTACATCATGCTCATGGTTATCTTGTTTGATAACAAGGATTTTGTCTAGAGAAGAGAAGACTGAGAGAGGATCTCATTAATGTGTCTAATATCAAGAGGTATCAAGAGGAGGGTGCCAGACTCTTTTCAGTGGTGTCCAGTGACAGGACGAGGAGCAATGTCCATAAACTAAAATGCAAGAAGTTCCACCTCAACATGTAGAAAAACTCTACAATGAAGGTGTTAGAACACTGGAACATGTTGCCCAGAGAGGTCATGGAGTGTCCCTCTCTGGAGGCATTCCAAACCCCCCTGTTCCCATGTAACTTGCCTTAGGTGACCCTACCTTGACAGGGGGATTGGAATAGATGATCTCCAGATTTTCTTTCTAACGCTAAAAATTTTGTGTGATTCTGTCATTTGGGGTTATTTATACTTTGTTAATCTGATACATAATTGGGGGAAAAGGGGGGGAAAGCTTAGAACAATTTCTTGTGGCAATTTGTTGATCTACTGCAATTGGGCCACTTTGTATTTCTACCCTTGTTCCTGCTTGCTACAGAATTAATTTTCTTCAAAGCAAAACAAAATTAATAAAAAAAATGCAAGTTTTTGGTGTTCTGTTTTGTTTTTAAAGTCTGAGACTTTATAGATGTTAAAGCTTGGAAATATTTCCTGAATAGGCAAATTATTGATGTCTTGGACATAAAAGACACTCTAGGGGGAGAACAATGGACCTCTGCATCTATACTCCTAAGAGAAACTATAGCTGAACTTCCCACATAAACTGATAAACTGGGAAAGAATTTGTATAAATAGAGAATTGATTTAGTTATTGATAAAGAAGATGGACTGATGCTGAAGAATGGATTTGGAAGGCAAATCTAAAGTGAAGAAGTGAACTAACATGGATTTGAAAAAAATTAGGAACAACTGACTGAAGAACCTGGTTATGAAACAGTAGATAACCGAATATTTAGAGGCCATGATGGTGGATTATGAACATCATTTAAGTTTTTGTAGAGTAAAACAGTATGTCAGCTGTGGTGGAGAAGAAGAAAACATGGGATCCAAGGCCTGATTATCAGAGAGATGCCTTCTTTTTGCTCTTCTTAAGGCTGCAAAATAAAAACAGATATTCTAAAGAAATGTTGTCCAAAACCATAATCTCTCTTCTTTAATGATACTTCTTGACTATTAGGCTATAAAGTATAAAGGTCTTGTTCCACCTTACGAATATCTCATTTTTGAGTAATATCTTTTTGCAGATACATACTTTTGCAGAGTGATACCTTTGTGAGGAAGGATGCACAAACCCTGACTATGCTATTTCCGGACACTGTCAGAGCAGACTGCAGCAGAACTGGTCGTCTTTTGGTCCAAGAAAGAAACTCATTTTAGGTTTCCCTTCTTCTGTAGCCATTAAGTTTACAAATGGAAGGCTAAATCTTCTTTTCCCACAAACTTTCTGAATTAAAGCATGAACCTTATTATAAATGGTAGCTTAGGTTTGTAGATGTAAGAAGAGGTTTTATACTTTGAATCACAAACTTCATTTCGCAACCACAAGTGAGATCTGAAAACTGGAAAACAAGATTTTAGCCATACTTGTATTCTTGTATCAGGATGATTTGGGCTTCTCCAGCTGCAGCAGCCAGGATTATAGTGAACTCAGTTTTTATGTACCTTCCTCTTCTCATTTGATGTAAGTAAATACCAAACTGAATTTCATTATACACCTTTTTTTCCTCAGAAAATTTTAATTATAGCCTCTACATTTCCTTTTAGCTTCACTTCTGGGACATTGTAATTTTAATTCATTTGGTAAATAATTCATTTTTATGATAATATTTGTTGAAATATGCTAACATTGTCAGCAGACCTTTCAGATATCAATAGCACTTGATTTTATAATTGAAAACTACCTTAAACTGTTAGCAGAATTAGTACACCTTTTTCTGTAAATTAAACATTTCAGTACTGCATTTTTTTGGTCAGAAAATAGATAATTTATTCACTCAATAGTTCCAATACATAGAATTTAAATGATTTTATTTTACTGTCATAATGGAGGATCTTTAGAAAAGTTTAACTTTATATATACATAAATATTTCAAAAATAACTGTAAACTTGCTTTTAATCACTCACTGTGCTTTGATTACATGGAAAATATATTGGGAGAGAAAGATTGTTCATGCTTATCTCATTTTTATTGCACTGTTGCAAATTCTATGCAAATTCTATTTTATCTTTCTAATGTGTCTCCTTTCATTTTCTATAGTTTCATTGTTGGTAGTTGAGCAATAAATTACAAATTAGTCTGGTTTCTATTTTTTCTTCATCACAATTTCATTTATCTTTATGAAAGCTTATTTCCTAGTCTATAAACTTCCCTTCTTTCTCTGGTAGTCATTACCTATTCTGGTATCAGACTGTGAGGAAAGGCTACGCTATGTAAGCTTCTGTGTTCATTTTTCTCATTCTCGTATCTGAGTGTTCTCAAAAAGATTAAGCAATGCATCTATGTACCTGTCATATATAATCCATGTTCTCATTCTCTACCCAAGGAGAAAAATTCTGTATGTAGCAGAGTAGGTTTTTTCACTGCTAGAAGTTTATGTTAGAGAATTTTTTGGCAGAGCATTGTTTGCTCATTCTTCTTGGACAACCCCTCAGAAATAATGACCACTCCAAATCTCACCATCTTCTCAGGCTATTGTTTTTGTCTTTTGTTGCTTTCGTGCTATGACAGCAAGGAATCCAAGAGAAACAGTTTAATGTACAAACAGAGGATGCTGACTAACGCATTTTTTGGTTAAAAAAAAAAAATAATATCTGGCTTGTAGCAAATACATTAAAATTTTTCATTTTGATCAAAAACTTGCAAAAAAGATAAGACTGTTTACCTATTTAAATGCTTATAAATGCTCACTTCAGAGGACATTTACAAGTACTCTTTTACGTACCACTCAAAAATCCTGTTTGACAGGATTTTCTAGTCTCTGTCTTGTCGTTTTCTTTGCCCTCTGGATTTTATCAGAGATTCTTGAGAGACTCCTAGGAATCTCTAAGGAATCTGAAGGTACCACAGCTCCCAGGTAAGGATAGCCACAAGAGGCCTGACATCTGTCAACCTTTGTAGCAACCTCTAGAGATATCTAATAACTTTTTGAAGCTTTTGCCTCTGATGAACCTTGATCAGGGAGGGTGAGGCACATTTAACATAGCTAACAGGTAGTGAGTAGCTTGTATATCAGTTTAGGAAAATAAGAATCTAAAAAATTGTGAAGGATCAGCAGGTCTGCTCAGACTGGTATATGCATCCTCATAAATGGCAGTGATATGCCACAGGGCTGTTTCTGATCATTGTTAGAACAACTGTTCCTGCAGTTTTCATGGGCTTGATCCATAGGGTAGTTCAGAAAGAGGGAACAGTGCTGCAAGACTGAAGTTGTAAGAGAACACTGTCAAATGAAGCATCTGTACTGGTTGAGTCTGAACTTGAGAATAAGTAGCAGTCAATTATGGCAGTGTGAGCCTTCCTGCTGCAGAGGATGGAGGTCCCTGTCCATTTTCCTGACCTGTCATGCAGGAAGGTTTACCACTTACCAGAATTCAGAGGGAAAAGTAGGTGATGATGCACTATCAATTAAGAAAGTGGTGAACAGAAGTTATGCGAACAGAAAGGTTCTCAAAATTGACAAGGCAGGACTTAAGTGGGTTTTGCCCCAGGCATATACATACCAGTTTTGGATCAGGACCAAGAACATTTTTGGCAATCAGTAATTCCTGTACTGGTCTCAATCAACTGAACATAATTATTTCAAACACTTGCTGTGTGTAGCTTTATACAGTGCCTGCACATGACTTAGATTGTTTTCTCATGACAAGATATCACTATTTTCTCATTTTACTCTTAAGCTTACCTCACACTTCACATCATGTAAGTAGTTTACTATTATTTTTTAAATCATTAATTCTTTGCAAAAATCACCCTTACTTCCATTGATAACTTTGAAACGTTAACTAGAAAAACTCTCTTTTTCCAACAGAAATCTCTGATCATTGGTAATGTGATGCACTCAGAAACTGCTTAACAGTTTGGCCTGCTGACTTTCTTGATATATCCCAACTAGCCCATTTACCCCAGAACATTGAAAACACTAGGATTAAATGTTTTCATGCTAAGTGTTGATCTTTCAATTAAGATTCACTTTTAATTTGACTTGGACTAATTAGGCAGTACAATGATATCAGCTGAAATGCTGTTTTGACTGTTTTCCTAGAGATTGCAGCAGATCACTGTAATAACGACAATAATAAAAACAGTAGTTAAATTTCAATTTTGTCTGCCATGTGAAAAAGGGGAAGAAATGCAAAGATTTCTTGTCCCACCTGTATTAATATATATTTAATTGGCTATCAGTGTCCCCAGAATTTCAAAGCCTTTTAAAATCCAATACCATCTGTCCATGTCTCACCTCGAGAGACCCTTTGCTAGACAGATTCACTGCAATGGATTTTTGATACCCTGATATGGGGATGGCACTTAAAAGCGAGAGCGAACTTTCTCTACAAAGTTCTCCTACAAGTTATGAGGCTGCCAACACCAGAAACAAACCAGACTAACTCTAGCAGTTCATGAAATAGCTTTTATTAATACAAGTATGTGACAAACTACTGTAGAGTTTGCATCACCGGTGAAAATGTTTAACTGCATGATTACACTAAATAAATAAACAAAACCCCAAAACCAGAAATACACTCTACAACACAGCACAACTACTAAGCCTTAATACAAAACTCAAGCAACCAACCCCTCCTCCAGGACAGATTAATTTGCAAAGACTAGGAAAAAGTCTAAACACCCTCATTAACACAAAGCAAAAAAAGAAAAAATATAGCCATTTCCCACTAACACGCATTTTAACTCACTAAGATTTTAACTCACCACACACCTTAAAGCAAACCATGAACAATGAGTTGGCAATAAAGTACAATGTAGGATAACCCCAAAAAAAAAAAAAAAAAAAATTACAAAGTATGATATATACCCAGTAAGTTACAAGCTGTAAGACAAGGTAAAATTAGTATCAAAATAGCAAAACACAATTACTAAACAAAGTATCTATGGGGTAAAGGTGAAGGACCGTAATCTATAAGGCAGAAGGCCTAAAAGTAAAGAAAAGCAGAGTAAATGGTTGATCACCTCTAGTGTGTGAAGGAGTGGGGGGAGACTGGGCAGCTCGTTAGTTACCCCTCAGAGATGATGGAACTTCTCCCCGATTTTGCTCATGTCCTATCTCTTTTTATACTTTTTTTTTTTTTTCTTCTCTCCTAGGCAGTCTGAATGACTATAGTCAATAATAATTTTTGGGGTGATAGACAGATAACATAGGCCTGAGAGTTGGCTCCCTGTGTTCCTGGAGGATGTTGCAAAGAAAGGCCATATTATTTGCATAACACTCCATTCTTTGTTAATCCTATCAGTCTGTTGCTAGGAAGTCTCCTCATTTTGCTGCAGACTTTTGGGAAGCCATTGGCATCTCTTTGTCCCTTTTTGTGTAACCCATTATTCTCTGACAGTAGATTTCTGGGACTGCATCCTCTAGCTGCTGATGTGTGTCCTGTCACCAAACAGGAGAGTCATCAGGGCCTTAAACTGGTCTATCACCCTATATTGGCCCTTCGTGGAAACCTGTGGAAAACATTCACAGAGGCAGTACAGTCACAGTAGAAAGTAAAATATAATGTGACATCTTTAGTCACCTACTAGAAACCCATCAGACTTGAATCATTTGCCCATGTTTAGTGTCTTCACTTGGTATCGGGAAACAGAAACAGCATTTTGTATCAAGCCAGTGAAATAAAGCTTCACCTTATAAAAGATATATTTATTTAATACATTCAATGCAGCAGCAATTTAATTTTTACTTAAGCACATTTCAGAATATACTCTTATTCCAGAAAAAAAATATTTGAAGTAGTTTTCTTGGAGAAAGTAGGGAAAAGTTCAAAAGCGTAGTTAGCCTTTCTGAGTATTTTCAAATTACTTCTCTGTTAATTTAAACACTAATTGCTATGGGGCTACAGCTAATCACTCGTGATTAAAATATTTCATACAAAAACCTATTTCAACCTTTCACTTACTGGGAAAGAGCTTTGGAATTGTTTGGGATTTCTGGATCAAGCTAAACTGCCAAAGAAGTCCAGTTCCCATTTAGCAAACTAAATTAATTTCTGAAGCATAATTTCTTTTTCATAATTATACTCTGTAGTGAAAGATTTATACTTGAAGTGTGACTGTCTTCTTTTTAGAGTATGCAATGTCTCAAAGTGAGGCATCTATCATGGTACAGCACAAGGGTCAGCATTGCCTCCAAGTGGAGGAAAGGAGTCATCAGGTAAAGGATTTTGTTGTTTTAATTTAGCAGTTCCAGTGATGGAAATGTCTAACCCTGGATACAGTCAAGTTGAAAACCTATCTCTCTTCTTTGATGTGTCCTTAATAATCATGTATGGACTGTTTAAACATCATCCTCTTTTTCATCCCAGTAAACACTTTCACAGTAAGCAAAGAGTTGAATCCATTGGTCAGGCACTTCTGCAGTAACACCAGTTTTTCACTAAGGCACCCTTTCAGTTTAGGAATCACCTGGAAGAAATGTGGGCTTTTTCCCTAAAGAAAATATTTAATTTTTTTTTTCTGAGTTTTTCTGTAACAGTATACATAGGAAAAATATGGATGTGGTTTCAGATGATTGGAGGTTTTCCTTATTAACATAGATTAACATAGATTAACATAGATTAAAGATCTAACGTTAGATCTTTATTTTTCCACTTGTTTCACCAGAAAATTTCAAGGAGAAAACTTTCTGGAAAAGTCTATTAGTAATATGAACAGCAAAAGTTCACTACACGTCTGCATGAGAATGTGCTTTATTGCAAATTCAGTAAATGATGTCTTTAAGGATAGATTTTCAGTACCAATTCACCCTAGCAGGGACTTGAGCTTCCTTGGAACTGCTTTAACAGAGGTCATAGTTTCATACACAGTTAAACCCCAGTAAATTACTTCACTATGAAGTGGTGAGACACATAAACATGTTGCCCTGTGAATGCCCCATCCCTGAAAGTGTTCAAGGTCAGGGTAGTTGGGACCTGGTCTGTAGAAGAATGTTCCTGTGCATGGCAGTGAGCTGGAGTAGACAATCTTAAAGGTTACTTCCGGCATAAACCATTCTATGATTTTATCATTGTCTGTTAAATTATTTCCACATATATCAATAAAACTGCTTTTGGAATGTGTGAAAATATAATTTCAAAAAATGTATCTAACTTTAATGGTTCATGAACTTTTGTCATGAAACTATGTTTGCTACACTAAAATAAGGCAGCAGTTGTAAGACAAATTGCAAAAACCTTGATGATATACTACTAAACATTATCATGACATCTAACAAAAAAAAAAAAAAAAAAAATTACACATCTTCCTCTGTGAAAGTTTTCATGTGCAAGACTTTATGTTCTGATTTCAATAAAAAAATCCTGAGGTAGTCAAGTCTTACTTTCAATCACTATTGAAGATTTTGCTTCAGATAAGAATTTGAAAATTCACTGTCTGTAGAGTATGTATTAATATTTCAGAAGTCTTGTATAAATAAGAAATTTATTAATTAATCATAATCCAAGGATTAATTAAAGGCAGTGAAATCAAATCACATTATATAACAAATTAATCTTTCATTTTTTCCTTTAATAAACGCAAAAATATATACTTGATAAAAAAAAAAAAAAAAAAGCAGTGTAATATGTTAAGAAAAGTGATGTGCTATTTTTTCCCATGCAGAAAATGTTCTCAGAACCCTTCAAAAACCTCCATGAAATTAGTGTAGGAGGACAAAGCTAGAAAACTCAGATCAACTTAAAAGCATGTTGCTTTGCCATAAGCTTTTTGTATTTTACCTTTTTCTGGCTAGAAAAGGTGTTCTATTCTCTTCATGCCATCATAATAAAAATTTTCCTAAAATTATTAGCATTTGGTGTAGTGGAAGGAAGTGATAAAAAAGGGAAATGTCTATATATTTAACAGTAAGTTTACATTATACTCTGTGCTTGTTGCTTCATTTCTATCTTAAGTATACAAACATCTTGAAATTCATGCAATGAACAGAAATCCAAGGTTTCTTACTGAAACTGTAATTTACAGAATTTAGGAACGCAGCATAGATGAGAAGAAACTCAAGACAACCTTTTGTGGCTGGTTGGGGGTGACAGTAGGCTGGATGACAAGCAAGACAAACATCATAGCTTCTACTGTAGTTAAATAGAAAATAACTATTATGACTTTGGAAAATCTCTTGTCAATGTGTTTCTACTCTCCCTTATTCAAACTAATTAGACTAAGATAGCTAAAAATCTACTAATGATTTTGACAACCCCAGCTTTGGAAGGTCCCATTCAAGACTGGGTTTAATTGATCCTTTGCAAAGATGACTGTGGTGTTTGCAAATCAGACCTCTCAGGTGTTTCCAGATGGGCCCCAGCACGTAGCACAATCAAAATCACTAGAAACACTCTCAAAATCTTGGTTAGAGGTGCCTAGACCTCATTAGGAGCATGTTTATTATTCAGAACCTGACACCTCATTGCAATAGACAATGTGAGTCTAACAGGTTTTTTGAGTAGTGCAGACTATTCTCAGAACAGCAGCAGCAGCAGCAGCAGCAAAGCTCTCTGCCCTTGGTGGCTGCATCTTACAAAGTCATGGCAGATGAAAACTAGCAAAATGAATTCATGTCTGATGGGTTGTTTTTGCCACGACAGCTGTGCTTTGAAGGTGGGAAAGCCAAGGAAGTTAAGTTTGGCTCATGCAGAGTGTTTGGCTCTGAATCAGCTCTGTGCCCATAGATGTGAATGAGCCAAACCAGTAGGAATATTTTGGCATTACCTTCTGGCTGTCACAGTGACCTTATATATCACTTTACGCGTTTTCCCTTTTGTACGTGTATAATCAGTTCCAATGGATCGTCTAATGTTTTGGCATGACTTTGCCTTGGCTCTGGCTTCAGATTTTCTGGCCTGTTCGTAAAAGTTGCATCCAGCATGCCTGTGAAATTCATTAACAAATATTTAAGAGTAACTAATATACATTTTTATGTTCTAGAAAATGGGGAGAGGGATAAATATGAGGTAAAGATATTGAAAACATAGTAAACAATAAAACTAACATAATAACATCAACTCTTTCCTGACCATCAAAAAATGTCAACACTTAAATTTTTTCTAGTTGCTTAGCTTAGATATTATGTATGTCAAATGTACAGGGCTGTATATGTACACATAAACATTCGTATATTTATAAGCAGGGGGTCTGTAAGACTTATTGTGTAAGAATGAGGGGAAATAAATCATTGTCAGTAAGATCTCATCAAGAAAACAGTGGAGTATAGTAGGGTTTGTTGCCAACTCTGGTGGATGTTTCAATGGAATATCATTGAATCTTTCCTTGGAAATTGTAGCTGTAGTTTTAGAGCATGTTCTGTTACCTGACCTTTGTATTTTCACAGAGCAATGTCATCAATAACACCTCCTGTTGTTAAATTAGTTTGGTGATTAATTGTTGTGAATTTAGAAATATATACATGTCATAGCTTAACTCCAGCTGGCAGCCAGGTACCACACAGCTGCTTGCTCACCACCCCCTCCATGGTGAGATGGGGAGGACAATCAGAAAGAGAAAGGCAAAACCTATAGGTTGAGATAAGAACAGTTTAATAATTGAAATAAAATGTAATAATAATGATGATGATGATGATGATGATGATGATGATGATGATAACAACAACAATTATAATAGTAATAATGGAGATAGCAAAAAGGGAAAAATAACATTCAAGACAAACAATAAAAATGTTCGCCACCCACTGACCAGTGCCCAGCCCAATCCCCCAGCAACGATTGGCCTCTCCCAGCCAGCCTTCCCAGTATATGTACAGGGCATGATATTCTATGGTATGGAATATACCTTTGGACAGTTTGGGTCAGATGTTCTGGCCATGCCCACTCCCAGCTCCTTGTGCACTTTCTCACTGACTGAGGGGCAGCACTACTTAGCAACAACTAAACCATCAATGAGTTATCAACATTATTCTCATACTAAATCCAAAACACAGCACTGTACCAGCTATTAGGAATAAAATTAATTTTATCCCAGATGAAACAAAGACAATACAATATTGATTAGACATAGAGTAGTAAATGAGTTCCAAGATTTGTGACTGTATTGTTATAGTTACTGGTACTAACTGGTAAATATTCCTAATTATTTTCAAATCTCTGTGGAACTTCTGTTGTCTGAGATTCTTTTATTAACAGATTTTTTTGGACACAAAATTTGAATTGGCACAACAAAGCAAGGACAAAAATTGTTACAAAATCTTGTTACTATAGTCATACAATGGCTGTATAACTATCACATGAAAATTACTTCACTTTTCTTTGCACTTTTTGCATTGTAGTAGCAGTTACTAACCACAGTGAAGAAATGAACTTCACTAGATTAAGCACAATACATAAATATATTTAAAATTCTTTATTTCAAATAATGCGATCTAAATAAGGAAAAGCAATTCATTATCCCTCCGAAAGTTGTATATTCATTGCATTTGATACTTCACCTGAAAGTCTTAAAGAAGAGTATGATAAATTGGAAACTAAATATGTAAACTCATGAAGAATCATCATTCTAAAAAATTTCTTCTTCTACTAAAATATATAGATTAGTTTTCATAGTGATGACTGGAATATAAACAAATAAAATACTCATAAAGAAGCTTATTTGTGTTTCTGTGCAGTATGTTTTAACTGAGGCTTGAAGGAAACATCTCTTGAGTTCAAACTCTGGGTCCATTTAGTGTCTCTTCGCTCTGCTGAATTGTGATGAGGACATACACAGCAGGGGTTAGATTGAGGTCACCAATTGATTTCATTTAGGATAATTCACTGTCAAATAGTGGTAACCTTTAATGTGACCTTGAGACGGACCGAAACCAGTAATCCAATGGCTAAGGAGAAAAATAAAATGAAGAGCCTGTCCTTTATCACTCTCTTGAGTGAGAAAGAATGAAAATCATTTAAATAAAAGTAAAAAATCTCACTTTTTGAATAAGTTAGAATTCTGAGAATGAGCTTTCATTGTTTCAACTGGAGTAGCTCGTTGGTTGTTTTGGCTCAGATTCATCTTGGCAAGAGTGCAGTTCAAGCAGAGAAAAAGACAACTCTGTAGTGGAATTAAGACCTTAGATACTTAAGCCAGTTGCTGAAACTTAGGAAAAATGACTTAACGTTCCAAATAATTTTGAATGTATTACTAAAAAACAGCTCAAAGAAACTATTTACAGAACTCTTCTCTTTGAGACTTGTGACTTGCATTTGTAATGATTTGAGTGTCTCATAAATTGAGATAAATGAATAATATATTAATTCTGTCCACTGAACATTTTTTCTATTTTATGCACGGAATATAGTTTGCTGTACAAGTGCATAAATATTTATTTTACATTTTAAGTGAAAAAACCAGAAAATGGCTTTTCAGCCTTATGCACTAAACTTTCAATATCTCATGAAAAAAAGAAAAAAAAAATCCACTTAACAACAATGCACCAGGCTGTTTGGTGTGACACCTGTTTCTCACTCTGCCCCTTCAGTGGGTAGGCTGGAGATGGACAAGGGGCTGGGATGGGACACAACTGGGACAGCTGACCCCAACTGATCAAAGGGATACTCTGTAGCCTATGATGTTATGCCCAACAATAAATCCTCAGGGAAAGGAGGGCAAAGGAGGGACATTCTTGTTTATGCTGTTTGCCTTCCTGAGTAACTATTAAACACGCTGTACAGAAAGTAGCTAAACTCCTACCTGCTGAGAGGAGATGGTGCTTAAAGAACTTACTTTGCTTTGCTTGCACACAGAGCTTTCTTTCACTTATTACATTGTCTTTACCTTGATCCATGAATTTTTCTCACTCATTTGAGCTAGAAAGAAATACATACGTAGAAAGAAATGTACTCTAGAGGTGACTCTTTTCATTGACCATGGAGATAACATAATTGAGACCTAGAGTATGCTTCTAATACGTAAGCTGGAACAGATGAACCCAAGAGTGAGTGCACACTACGACTCAGTTCCTTCAAAAGATTCAGACCCTGGTTATCTTGCTATGAATGAAGTTAGGAAAGAAGCTGAATACTTCTGAGAATTGAGATTGAAGATATTTTTGTCTATTTACAAGTTTAATAAACAGTTCTTTCACCCTAGATTCATGTTTGTTGACAGCATATCAACCTACAGTGCAAACATATTCACATGGTTTCATAAAAAGTAATACTTAGGAAGTTCTAAATGTTTTATTCACTTCTGTGTAGTTCCTGGGATTATAACCTTATGAAACTGTACATGTGAGCTACATTTTTTTTTTACTTTTTTTTTATACTTTTCTATAAAGTCTGTATTTCCAACAAACTTTTCCCTGCACACTCAAAAAAGACCAAGAAGGATTTGTATAATTTTACTGTGATATGCTTATCCTTTCATATACAACATCTAAATAAAGATAGTTAGTTGTACTGTGGCATGCTCTGCAAAGAAACACACTTAATGCAAAAAAAAAAAAAAAAAAAAAAAAAAAAAAAAAATTAATGGATTGAGTGGATTGAGCAGAAAGAGATTAAGGTATACAGCTTAAAAACTCAAACTGGGTTAAAGTGTTGTTGGAAATTCATTGAGAATGAATGAGTGGCCAGATTGGTTGGCAAATAGAACATTAAGAAATATTTTCCTCCTAGAAAATTTGGATAAGGAGAACTCACTAGGAAAGCTGATGAGACAGAATTTTATCATAACACCAAAATCAAATGTGACTTATTTAAGGCTGTAAATTTTACATTGGTAAATTGATTTCTCTGCAAGCAGTTTTGTGGTGATTGGAAATTAATAGGTGAAAGAGATATAAGGTAAAAGAAAATTAGCAAAATATGTGAAAAAGGATACAGCAAGCCTTCTAGATGCTTTTGAGATGTTTTAAATAAATTTGTAGTAGTATACACAAAGAACTGCCCAAAAACTTCCATGGGGGTTGTACGAAATTTCAAAACACAGGGTAAGAACTAATGTTTAATTATTTTTGAACTAAAAGAATAAGTGGAAAATTATTGACCAGTCCTATTTCAATTTGCCACATTAATCAAAGTAATTCTAAGGTTGTGACCTTAAGAAACCATGTAGGAAAATAATTATCAGTATCAATTCTCTGTGAATATCTAGGTCATACCAATGTAATTCATCTTTAAGGTAAACGATGGTGAGGAAGAACAAAGTTAGATCATACATGCAACTTGACTTGAGAAGAATGCTTTTGTCTGATGATGAATTTTTCACAATATTCTCTCAATATAAACATAGAAATCTTCAAATACATACTGTGGCCAAAAGAAAGAATATACTGCATTCTTCATGCCCAAACACTAATCTTAAAATGAAGCAGGGAGAGCTAACAGATACTAACAGATACTTTACTGATGGTAAAAGGAATTGAATGTTGAAACAGGTTTGTGGCCACTGTGGAATATCCACTGGGGTTTTTAGTATTTTTTTTTTAGGAAGGAGATATAATGGTAAACTAAACAAGGCCACAGATGGATAGAATCACAAATTTCTGGTCTTGTGAGCTGCACTTTTCTGTCAGGTACATAGAAACAGAAAATCCTAATTTTATTTGTCTGTATGAACAAACCTATTGTGTAGGATATTATAGCCCTCTGAAAATAACATAAAATCAGATTGTTCCACAAGCACCTGTGCTAACTCTATCACAAATGTCTGTTCATCCACCTAACCCTATGAATCATGAACTCATAAATCATGTAAAGGAAAGTTAAGGTGATGAAAATGCTCTGCAGAATTTTTGAGGACAGAAAGCTCAAAAACAATCCTTTTGCTGGAGCTATCGGTAGGGCTAGTACACTCTTACACTTTAAGACAAGGTATCTGAAGTGGTGCCATTTCAGTTTTTACATACAATTATGGATTTCCTTTATGAGTGTTTTCCATATTAAAATGGTTTTCCATCTTCCTGGTTAAATATGGTGTAGAAGGGACCACATTTTTCAAAGCAAAAAGGTAACAAACAATAATTTCAGTAATGGCATAAAGTGGTTTTTCAGAGACTCATCAGTCAAACCTCAGATCAATAGTATGTTACTCTATAAGCCTGCTGGACATATGGCCATTTTTATTATAAATAATAATTAATAAATATGTCAGGAGATTTAAGACTGAGGAAAGTAGTATAATCTTAAAATATCTATAAATTATCCATCACTACTTGTCTTTTCTTCTTCCATTACCAAATATAGAGTTGTGGATTTTAGAAAAGCAGACGAAAACTGCCTCAGAGGAGAAAGGCAACAAGTAATAGTATTCAGAGGCATTGAAGATGAGTACTTGAAAATAATGATTTTTCTGTATCAACACAAAACTATTTTCATAGCGGAACAAAATATGTATTACTGCAGTGATGTATTCTTTTACCCAATGCACAAATGTATTTGATATTTTAGCATATTTTTATATTACATGCTTCTCACTGTGCTCTTTAATGCAGTTTAGCACAACTGATTACTGGAAATTTATCTAACTTTCCCTTATGTCAATGAAAAAGCTGCCTTTGAGATGAGCGAAGATAACAGCATTGCTGACAGTTGGTTAGATTTATGATTGACTTCCATAATTTTTTAATTTCAAGAAGTGGTACAACTGTTAGATGTTCCTTACCTCACATTACACTAGAATCATATGAAGGGCATTTATCTTTTTAGAAGACTCATCTAGAGTGTCCATCATCATCAGAATGTTCAAGTTCTTCCTTACCATAATTACACTACAATAAACTAAGTCTAGATACAAATTTAGTCAATATAGTAAAAATTTTGCATCTACTTGATACCTAGTGAGCATAAGACATTTTTCCTGTAAGCTTTCCTATTTTTATGCAAAACCAAAGTGATTTATGTAAATTGCATATATGGTAAGCCCTGAAAAATGAAATTTTACAGTGAATAGTCTCTGATTTGATAGATGAGATTTCTCATTTCCATCTGGATTTGTTTTGTGTCTCTATTGTATAAATAAAAGTTATATGTGCACATCATCTGTATATCAGCTAAGCAATTGTGTTCCTATTATGAAACATGGTGTATGTTTTCTGGAGTCTTAAACATGAATTACCTGTCTTGCAAATTTCCTAATTAGTTCAACCAATTTTCTTTCTGTCTCCAGGTAATATGAGCCAGTGATCTGAATCTGATGTTGTTAACAAACTAGAGTACTGAACAAATGTTTTAGGTCACAGTCTGTTTACGGCACTACAAAGAGTACCTTATTTGTTCCTTAATTTATATATTCGGATTTATTTATTAATTTAGGGGGGGGGGGGGCCCAAGAAAAGAAAAAAAAAGGATTCTTAGACCTTCATAATGATTCACATCTGTTTTAAAGTAACCATTGATTCATCTGTCAGCTTTCAAAGGAATGCTAATTCTAAATGCAAGATTTCAGTGTCAAAAGACAACGTGTTTCTACAGTGTGGTTCAGAGTTCTGTCTGACTGTCTATATGTCTGCATTATACCACAATTTTTAAACCCACAATTTCATTTCACCCATGTTGATTTTTATTTATTTTAGTCTGAAATAATTTGATTTTTAAAAAATATCAGATGAGTAGAACTCGAATTTATTAATCCATCCAGTCACATTTTGGAATACAGTGCATGGTTTGGCATCTGTAGTGCAGCTCATATTCTTTAGTGGAAAATTCCTGTGATAAAATCAATGACTGTAAAGCAGAAGCTGAGCAACCTGTGGAAGTTCACACTGTGGGTATTTTTGTGCATTAAGAAATTAACGCAAAATACTTGTCAGGATGACATTCAGTCCTGCCCTTAATTTTAGTGGGGAAAAAAAAAATCATGAATGTACCTTCTATAATCAATGTATTCAAACACACTATTCAAAATTTACTCCCAATTTAAAATCTAGACTGCATCTTCTGTGATGTTTCAAGTAGTGACATTTTAGAAAAATTCTCCCAGTTGGCTTAATTCCTTGGAGTCATCCTTCCAGGAGAGGTCAAAATGTCAGAAGGGGACACAGCCAGGGCAAATGGCACACATTAATAGAAGAGATTTTCTGTGCCCTAAAACCATGCTCAGCAAGCAAAAGCATGTTACAAAGGGAGGGATGTTCCAAAGTAGCCATAGCTCAGAGGTTGTCCGGCCATTGGTCTGCTTGTGGGACTGGTTAGTGGGTTTAAGTTTTTTTTCCCAAGTATTAAACTGTCTTTTTCTTGACCCATGTGTTTCTTGCATTTTTGCTTTTCTCATTCTCTCTGTCAGCCCTCTGGGAAAGTGAGTGAGCAACTGTGTTTAGGTCAACCCACCACACAGGAAAAAAATAACTTTAGAATTATGTCAAAATGTAAACATCATTTACATTGAATATGTGATATTCAATTCCACTTCCCAATTTTATATTTAAATAATACACAGAAGTTTTATATTGGTTATTCTCACAACTACTATGTTGGTTATCTTTTTATATGCTTAGGTAACATGATATTGTATTCCTAAAATGCATTCAGTCACTAATTCCACAGATCATTATATATCTATGAAGAAAAACTATGATCATTTATTACATTACTGAAGGATTCTATGTTGTCATAGTATATGAGATCTTCTAATATTGGCCATGTAAAGATATTGCAAAGGATTTGGAATTGATTTGCAAATTTTTAGAGTCTGACAATGGTGGGGTTTTTTTCTTGCTGCAGGTTCTGTCTTTGAGTCAACAATGTTTTCCACTGTTAGAGTGCCTGCCATAACGAACGTAAACATAATGTTTTTTATTTATTTATAAATCAAAAAATTAAGATTTAAAATGAAGCTTTGTACACAGCCAAATATTCCTGTAGTTTCATGGAAGATTATTATAAGTAACTTAAAGAAAAGACCTTGATGCTGCCACAAGCATGTTCAAGAGATAGTCTTAACTCATGAAAGTAATATAAAGTGTAGGCAAGAGGTGACCATGAACAGTGTATACTAAAGCTTTCCATTTTCGCCTCCCTAGGAAGATGGGATTGTCTCATTACTGTCAAGCAGATGTTTGCTGCTGATAGAGACAGCATTAGGAATCACAGAAAGATCCAGAAATAATGTCTTTTTCAAACATCACCTGCAAGGAAATTCTAAAATTATATATACACTATATATGTTGAGACCCCAACATACAAATTGCACCGTGGCTTCTTGTGAACAATAGATCTGCGCATCTATTGGCCAATTTAGGTGAAATTGTATAGATGGGTCTCGATTTCAGTGCAATGCATGAACAGAGAAGGCAAAAACTGTAAATACTTTAACTTTGGTTAAAAAATTACAGAATAAGTTAATGACATAAAATCCTAGAGAAATTTGTTAGATAGAAAACTATGTTTCTTTCCTTCTTGGTGAAGCATTGTAAGACATAGGGTAGCACAACAGAAAGATAACATTAAACAGGAAGTTATTGCCCCCATAATTTATCCCCACATTTGGAAAACTTTGCTGGAGACTGTTTCCCAAAGGTCTTCAATGTAAGAGTTCTCAGCTCAACACTATCAGCTTCCAAGAGTTCATCTAGGTTAGGAAATATGTTTAGGGTTCAGGTGGGTTAGCTAACTAACCACCTTGGCGTGGTCTCTAATGATTTCCCTCCTCTTTATTGAGTCAGAACATTTTAGAAAATATATTTTAAAACTTCAGCATCTCCCTTCAGCCTTGTTCTGAGAGCTGCACTGGGTTTTTCGTGTTGGGTTTGTTTTTTTGTTTTTTTTTTAATCTGAAAATCATTATATATATATATATTTCTAAAAATCATTATCTAAATATCATTTTCTATATAATTAGGAGTTTGTAATCATACTCCATTTTCTTCTCCTATGAAAGTCTCTGAACTCTGGAAATTTCAAGGTAAAGAGCCACATCTATGGCACATTAGTTAATTTGCCTACAGAGAAGCCAAATTACAAATATATGTGGCTGGTGTAATGCCAAAGGTAAGTTGTCTCTCAGAAAATCAGATACCATGTCACCTACTGAGGTTCTGTTAGGGGCATTAAACACTATATTTAAACAGCAAGTGAGGAAATCTTGTGGGAATGTGGTCCCTAATACTTTGGGTATTTATCAGGGTTGGTATTTTTTCTGATTTGTATGATCCCTTCTAGCTCTTATAAATGTAACTTACAGAGAAATTAAGTTCTATGAGATCTTCCATTAAGATCTGGGCATCTGGAGGTGTCTTAATAGTCTGTTGTATATGTGCTATTAGAGTTGAGCATCATTCAGTTAAGGACGTAGATAAAGACCTTCAAAGGGAAAACTACTTACAAAGGGAACATAGTGAGTCATGTCTGATTTGGGCTTTATAATGAGAAAAAGAGAAAACAAACCAGGATCGTAAGACTGTGATTACCTGGAAAATCTAAACCTGCATCCCTGCCCTCTAATTCCTTCCTTATCTAGCTCATGTGCAGAGAAAAAAAAAAAAAAAAATGGTAAATTCTGAAATATTTGCATGACTATATCTCCCTCTTGGCTTTCTCCATGAGAAAAAAGTACCAGCAGGATTAGAAGGATATTTATAAAGATAAACAAGCAAACAAAAATTAGTTTTCCTTGTTAAAATGATGTTTAATTACCCCAAAGTGAAACTTCTGTAACATTTAATCTGATAATACAAATAGGGGACAAAAAAACTTAATTAATCAGAGTAACTGAACGCAAAATTGAAAGCAATATCCATTAACTAGGAAAGAAAAATGACAACATAGTAAAGTGCTATATGCATTATTAATTGTTTTAGCACATTCTATTAGAACAACTGGATTAAAAAGTCCTTTGAAGATGTCTTCATAAGCTCCTCTTTTCAATAATCATAAATCAATTATAAAATACCATTATGTAAAACAGTTGGCATACTTAATCTCAGCTGTAAAAATTATTTTACTTTGTTCAGATCCCTCCTTCTAAGATTCCATTTAACTATTTCTAGAATTTTGGGGTTTGTATCAATTAAAAAAAAAAACAAAAACATAGAGAATAAATTTACCATCTTCAGCTAATTGTTTTCCACTTACACTTTCAAAAAGAGAACAGATTGTAGAGAACATTTTATTCTTGCTATGACTGTCAAAAAAAAAAAAAAGTCTTCAGGGCAGTTATTTGACATTTTAAAAAATATAGATATCAACAACTAACGTTTTGAAATCGATTATGGAGCATGCATTATGATATTTGAACATATGTATAGGACTGAAAATTTGTATAACACCTACTAGACAATAGTATTATTTGTGTATCAAAGTAGTCAGGAATTATCATCCTATAAGGGACATTTGTTCTAACATATATGGGCAAAATGGCCAAAAATGGAAATTATTTGATCAAACCTAACAGGTACCATAGCACCGGGAGGAGAATCTGTCTGTGAGCTTTTCAGATTTCCAGCTCTCTGTTCCTTAGAGCAGATTGTTTCATTTTTAACTCTGCCCTTTTGTTGTGCCATTACAATATTTCATCCCACGGTCTTTCTTACTCTGTGAAGCTCCCATAGGGGGCACTAAGAGTTACAAGTTAGCTTTAAAGAAAAGAAGAACAATAAATTTAAAACAGGATTCTTAAAGTGAACTATGAAATACTTAGGATTTTAGAACTACAAATATAGAACTTCCTTTATAAAATGTGCCACCAGCTGCTATTTTCTTCCAAGCTGAAACTAGAATGATACAAGATTGTTGGTAAATTTTGTTCACGCTATAAACAACAGCAACTTTTTTCTCTTTATTTGTTATCACTTCATCATTTTATCGCTTCTTATAAGGATATTAGGATATTCAAAATAAAATGTCTTATCCTGAGAGAGATTCTCAAGGTGGCTGTTTATGTTAGATATTTGTATGTTTATAGCCTGGAGGTTCTAGGTCAGCCCCAATGGTTAAGCAGCATACCCATCTGTGATTATGTGACACCTATTTATACCTCCTCAAAGTACATAGATGGAACAGATTTGACTTCACAGAATACATGTAAAGCTGCAAACTTCATCAGCAACTGTTAATTCATCCTGTTTGCATTAGCTTGCTGATAGTGTAATAGCCTATCATACAGCAGAGTAAAAGAGAATGAAAACAGTCATTTCATTAACAATGAACATGCAAGAGATGATGTGTTTCTTACTCTATGTGTGGCAATGACTTATGTTTTTAGTAGACCGGTCTATTCGGTGTCACTCCAGAGAGGCCACTCCTCTGATTAGTTTGTGCTAATAAAATATTGTTATCAGGAAACCACAGCTGGAAGGCTGTTGAAGAAAATCAAGAGCTTAAAACAGAGATCCTGAGAGTATGAGTAAAGGTCACAGTGTAAGCCTTGAAAACATAATCCTGGTTAGCCAATGTGTCTCAGATGTTCAGTTACTATTCACTAAAGGCATGCAGACTTGTGAACTGGGGAAAACATGCTTTTGAGGAAAGCAAAGATGCAAAGAATAAATATGCAGTGTATGTAAAACATCCCATGTATAGTAAAATGCAATAGCACATACAAGTAGTAATCAGTGAATAAAGATGAAGTAGACTGTCAGCAAACATAAACATAATTTTAAGTACACTGGAGGGCAAGAAGGAAGATATCCTGCATCAATCAGAGATGTTTACTGCCAAATGAATCAGAATGTTGACAACTCACCATACTTGCAAACCTTCTTCCTCAGGAAGAGTAGTGCCTTCAACCTTTTAGCATCCTGGGTAAACTGAGCCTAACAGCAAGGGTTCATACTAGAATGTTTGTCTTTATCAGTTTCAACTCTGTCACTATAAGCTGTTATAGTAATTAATTGTGACTGACTTAATATCTCCTTCACTAGATTGATAATACTTTAATTAATCTAACAATAAATCCTTAGTTCTGTATATAAGATGTATTTCTTAACCCACATAAATTACATGCAGTCTTTGGTCTGGTACCCTGCCCTTGAGCTCATTTGTTATTTAGATGCAGTACTGTAATGCCAAAATATCAGTGTCTGAAAGTACCCACAATTTTATTCACATTTTAGCATTTATGCTGAGTATTCTTGCTTTAACTAATTTAAATCAATCCCTTGAAAAATCATATTCAGATACCAAACTGAATTATTATACAGTAGTCTCATTAACTATAAATGCAATTTCTATTCCTACTACATATTTATTTCCCAATATTTAAGGCATTTTTAAAAGCTTGATGTAACATTCTTTGGTTCACATTTTTATGCAGACATTTTTAACATCCTTCATATATGCTGTCAGGTTGGGAAGCTTAGCTGTGGCTTCTGATCATTTCATCCATACAAATAAAGCATTGGTTTTACAGCATGTACTTTAACATAATGAATTTCAGAAACACAGTCAGGGACTAAGTCAGGAGACTAACCACACTCATTTAAGGCTGTCAAATATTTATAAGAAGAAATAAAGATTCAGTTTAAAAATTTCTTATTACAAAATACCTAATATACTATTTTGATAATAAAATTTAAAATAAAACTGTGAAATTTAGCCCTAAATAAGACATTTTTATATTTATAATATTATTTTTGCATTCCCAAACTACCCTACAGGCAAATGCTGATGGATCCTAGTAGCTTGACATAGTTACTGCAAATTAAGAATTACTGACATATGTACACTAATATAATGAAAATATGGTAAATCAACATAGCTCTATGTTGATTTTTCATTGCTGATTTATACGTGCGATTTCAGTGACTACTTCCTGTTCCAGAAGTACTGGGTACATTTTGGGTGTAGGAAGAGAAGTCCATTTGTAAAAAGAACTGATGATGGTGTGGCTCTTATGGCTTAATACAAGCATCAGCTTCATTAGGTTTTATTTGAGAATTCCTGAAAGAAAAGAAAGAGGTAGATTCATAGACCCATTTGCCATCTCTCTTGTGTTTTGTAATCCTAGCTTTTTCCAAGGTTAAAACCCTGGAATGGGATTCTCTATTACTCAGATGAGTTTGAGTTAATATCTCCCACTCCCAATTAAAATACTTATGACACTGTGTTTTTGAAGAATAATCTTTGATGATCATTCACTTTGAATAGGTGCCTTAAAAAAGTGTTGGAGTCAGGACTGAACTTCCAGCTAAGGTATCTCTCAGCTGAGTGCCTGAATATGAACAATAGCCTGTAGTTTCACTAATGATTAGTAGTCTTCTTATTAATTAAGTCATACAAAGTGAAACATTTCCAGAAGAAAATATTTTGAGCTTCCCTGTATTTTAGGTTGAGTTGCAATGGATGACAAAAGTAGTAACAGAATAGTGATCCTTTGTGTCACCATCCCATCCTGGGCAGCAGATCTGCCAAGTGAAACCTTAGATTTTGCATGAACTATGTTAGCTGTAGGCTTTTCTCTACATCCTTATCTTTATAACTACTAAGTAGGACAAGATGTTAGTACTCAACACTCAGTGTTGAAGAGGGGCTGAGACACCTGTTTATTCAAATCAAGAGTACATATTTGCAGGAAAATGTGCACACACTGGCTGCACAGATATCCATTTGACATGAATGTAAAGGAAGAAATGAGCAGCATACTGTTTTCTAAAGCATATTTTCAAAGACTGAACTGCTAGGGTGTGTATGGATGGGAAGGAAACAATGAGGATTTCACAGATTACAAAACACAGACTTGGCACAGTTCTATAGAACTATTAGAAATATCTATAGAAATATCAGGGCTATAATTTACAGTTTAAGCATAAGACTTGTTCTTTTGCCTATGTCAACTGAATGATACATTAAAAACAAAAAAAAAAAAGTGTTCTGGTTAATTTTTTTGTAATTCTGTTGTTTGGGTTCTTTTTTAAAATCTATATGGTGCTTTACATCAGTGCAGAGCAGCTTAGGCCTTTCCCAGTTTCATTACATAAGAATGGCAGACTGAATCCCTAATATGTAAATTACTGATTGAAACATTAAGCTAAGACTGGTTTCATTATTCAGACTTGACACAAATTATATGAATGTCATGGATTAAGTTAACAAGTAAATAATTTAAAAGGGATAATAGGTGTTTTCATCCACCCTCAAAAGGTTTGAGATTAAAATGAAGACCAGGTTTTACATCTGCTTTTCTACTTGTTCTTAGACAGTCAAATCTGAAGAAATTAATATGTGGAGCCCTGTTTTTAATTGTAGAGGGCAGACAGAGACCCATCAAGCTTCCAGTTTTACAAAGATAAAATATAGCTGCAGTCCCTGTTTTAGACTTATATACTGGGACCTACTGTAGCTTACTGAACAACTTAAAGCAGGGAACAACTCTCCATCCCTCTGGGAGTAGCCATCAGATTTGTGTTAGTTCACAGATGGCTTCATGAAATAAGCAGAAATGCAGCCATACAGCACTTACATGCTGTAAGTGCTGTCACCTGTTGGGACTGTGATGGTGAGATAAGAACTGGGACCACAAGATTTCTCTCCCTGAAGAATATAACAGAAAAAAAGAGTGGGCAATAGGAAAAACTTCATGAAATTTCACAAATCCTTAGTATAAGAGACCCACACACATATTGTGCTTATTACGGGGTAGGCAGCTAGGCTCTGTTCACACACCTGAGAAACATATGACTAGCTTTTAGGTGAAATGTGGACAATGCAGTTAGTTTTCTCACTCTGTTTATAATAGTTTTTTGGGGTTTTTTCCCAAGATGAAGTTCTGATTTTCTTTAATTAATGTCTAAGAACAAGTATAGGTCTCCTAAATTAATTTGACTGAAATTCCACAATCTTATTAGAAAATCAAGTGTTCAGTGCACAAAGGCTAGTATTAAGCCTTTAGTATCTACCTGAAGCTGAAACAGCAAAGGAAGATTGCAAAGGAAATGTAAGGTAGCTTTGGAAGATGTGATTTATAAGTCCTTTCTGCAATATCATTCTTTCTATCGCGTCAGATATTTCAACTTTTAAATAGGTTGACATACCTTAACAGAAGTTATTTCTCTCTAAAAATACAAGGATACTCTTGGATGAAACACAAAATTATGATTTAAAATTTCTTATGCCTGTTTAATTTAATACCGTGTTACAGAAGTTACATACAATCCGCTCTCCCCTCCTCAGCCGGACTGTCAAGCCCAGCTCGCAGCATCTCTGCCACAGCCAAAGTGCTCTGCTGCCATCTTAAGGCAGCACGAGCAGCGCCCGAGCAGGAGGTGCTGAAGCTCTAAGTGCCCACTACTTAAAGAGACCAATTAACCTCCCTGTGCAAGCCACCAAATGCCACTTTAGTCCTTATGTCACTGCAGAATCTGTGCACAAATTACTATGGCGAACAGCACATTTAGTACTTTCAGTATTACTAGGCTGCCTGGATAATCCTCAAAATGACAAATCACTGTCTGCGCTATTAATTTTCTTTCTGTCAAGTCTAGAAAGATGAGAGATTTTGGGGACATGGTACAACATGTCAAGGAAATGCCAGCTGTCTCCATAACATCTCCGTGCTAACAATGGAGGGAGATTGATTATTCGTACACAGTGCTGTTTTTTTTTCATAACTTTAACAAATCTGAATTCCTCAGCAGATAAAGTAATGGAATCTGTCAGTCTGCAGGAAAATACTCAGAGCAGGAACAGATATTTAAATAATCAATATTGTAACACTTGAAGGTAGTTTCAATAAACCAAAGGACTTTCACACAATAAAAGATATATTCCTCTTCCTCATTCCTCATGATGGCTGTACTAAAGACATAATCACAGAGACAAACTCTTAAAGGAATGATCATACATTTTTCTTTCACAAAGGAAAGCACTTCTTCTTGGCAGGTATTAAGATTTGATATATATATGCCAAATAGTGGAAGCTCCAAGTATTGAGCAGCACCCTTTGATTAGATATGCTGACAATTAATGACAGATCCTTATATGAATTGCAAGGATACCCCTACAACATTTCTAAAGGCTTATATACATCAGAGTGAAGACTGAGCTCTGATTGTTTAGGATTACTTTCTAAATCTGGGAAAGGTCTTCCAGGTCATGAAATAATAACAACAGTATCTCTCATGCTTCACCTTATAAACTTACCAAGGTGCTATTTGATAGAAATCTCAACAGAAATCAATGAGGTCTATCCATAAATATATCCAAAAAGAACAGTACTGTATTAAAAAAAAAAAAAAAAAAAAAAACACACCAAAAAAAAACCTGTCATGTGTGCCTCAGAGAGAACAGACTATGGCATACTCTCCCCTTTTCTCTGGGAAACCATTCTCAAACATTACTATGGATTATGGCTTATAGCATACATGGGACTAGAACAGTCCTCACAGTACTGCTTCTTGAACCTCCTGGACAAAAAATATCTATATTTTTTTCATGCATTATGTTTATTTTTCTGGAATTTAAAGACTTCAATGAATAGCTTAGATTTCCCTGAAATTTTGTTTGGGTTTTTTTTTTTTTAAAAATGTACTTACTTACAGAAAGCACATTGTTTTTTACTAAGGGATATATATTCAGTACTTTATTGAGCCCTCTATATTGTGAAGAAGCATATACACAGTGCACTTGCTCTCTCTCTCTCTTTCTGCCTTTATTCTTATTCTTTGCTATAATGGATCTGAATAGGAATTTTTATTTATTTTTTTTTTTTCCCAGGGCTCAGTTAGTAAATGGAACATAAACTGAACATTGACTTATGTGAATTATGAAACAGGATGTGTTATGTCTCATCCTCACACAGATGGATTCTAAATATCTTTCTTAGAGTTCAAGGCCAGACAAGATTGCAGACTTCACTATTGAAGAGAACTAGTCCTATCACAAAGATTCCTTCTGTCCCCACATGCTTTTCACAGGATGCACACTGTCTCAGAATAATGCAAATTAATAAAGAGGGATGATGCTGAGGAAACAGAGTCAAGTGATCAAGTGCCCCAGAAAGTAAGACGTCCCAGCTCTCCTCAACAGAGAATGAGAACAGGAACAAAACTCATGTATTCGTCTATTCTGTATAATGGTGAACATATTTTGGAATTCAACAAATATTGCCATATCGAGAGTTTTTATGCTGGTCTTTAATTCCTGCTTCTGGGCATTACCAAAGGCAAGAAATGAACTATATGTATCTTCAGTCTGATTATTAAGTGTGATTTTTTTGTGTTTTTTTTTTTGGTTTGGTTGTTTTTTTTTTATTTTTATGGAAGACATAGGAGTCATGAAGAAGACCAAAAGTAAAAAAATTCTTGGAAGCAGATAAACTCTAAAGACACCACCTACAGAAAAAAATATAATTGATGTTTTTAAGCAATTCCCCTGGCATTAACTTTAAGGTTGAGATATTTGAGTTTAGATGGTAGTTTTTAGGTGGTTACATATGAGCTAAGTGTCTTAGCTAAGTGTCATGTCTTAGCTAACATTACGGTTATAAGATTTGGTTTCATGTCTTAATTTTCTTCAAATATTTTCTTCTTTATTTTGTCTCTTTATTCACTTTATTTATTTATTAATTTATTTTATCACTTTTATTTTATTATTTTTCTTTCTATCCACTTTGTGTTTTCTTTCCTTTTCTTCTATCCTGCATTATTAATCATGTGTAAAGTTCCTTCATTGTTTCCCTTTCAGTTCCCAGCATGGCCTATTGTATTGGTCCTTCATTGCCAATAAACCATGTGTGTAATGAAGCTAGTAATTCACAAGAAGAGTTTTAACCCCCCTCTTCATAAATTTATAAACTAGATCTCAGGATATTGCTACATTTCTTTATATATTTTCCTTTCTGACTCTGCCCATGTTCCTTCTCTACATACAATTTTCCCTCATCTAGTCTTCTTTTTGTTTTTATGTCCATCATTTTTGCCCAAAAGTTCTTTCTTAAAGATTAGAAAAGGACATTCTGCTAAATTATTTGCATGGGAATAGCATACACCTGTAGAACCATATAAAGCTAACATAGTCCCTATATGTACCAGCAAAGCAGAGTATGACTCTCATATTTATCCTTTTTTACCCACAGAGAAAGCTAAAAGTGTCAGTATTCTTAAACTCAGGAAAGACAAGGGACAGACAACTAAAATCAGAAGAAAATCAGAAGGAAAATATGGAATCAGGATTGAAACCATTTGCTGTAGCAGTACCACACTGAAACTCAAAATGTAGAAGCCTCCCTTAAGCTCATTTTTCCCTGCTGCAGTCTTCACAGCTACAGACCAGGGACAACTTTTCTGAGCTGATAAGATCTGACAAGATCACAGTTTGTTGTGGAATAGCTTCAGGCTACCATTTTCTGTTGTTGTTGTACTTGCAAAGAATTGGAGAATGATATAACACCAATAGGAAACAAAATCCAGTTCTTGTACTTAATGCTGCAGACCTGTAGAACTGGTTTCACTGGCAGAATTAAATTTAATTTACTATCATATTTAAAAGTTAAATACAAATACATGATATTCCAACCATAAATCTGTGTATTTGGTGTCTGTTCACTAGATTTTTGTCATGGAATACAGTGATTTATCTACAAAGAAGAAAATAAAAAAGGACTAGTTACATCATCTCAGAGTGTAAATGTCTGCCCCTTACTATGAAACCTTTCCCCAAATGTCCTCATGAATAATTCCTTAATGTATATAAAGAGTTCACAACTTCTAACTGGCAGTTGTTCCTAAGAAAAGAATGCATTTGTTTACACACAGATAATTATTTTTTCTCATTCATGACTGTCTTTTCATATGATCTTCCTCTTGGAAATGAAGATTTGGATTAATTTTGTCTAACTTTAGATATCTAATTTAGGCATATGGCTCCTCTAGCTCCTTAACTGGCCTATCTTTTACATGATTTTTTAATGTAGTGAATACAATCACAGTAATGTCTTTTCCTCTTTTTTAATTTTTAATTCTCCTTCTAAGAAAATGGGCAACCAACTGATTATTGCTACACCTTTTTTCTTTCCCCATGATAATAGTGACCACTGGTAGGTCTCATATATTCACTGCCTTTCACACTTGTAAAAATTAGGCCAGAGCAAATAATTACTTATAGAATGATCTCATGTGTATCACCAGCCATGAAAAATGATTCAGAAATCTTCTAGCAAGCTTGATGTTAAAACTAAAATTTCAGACTTAAATGTCCTAGTTACAGTGGCTGGGACCAGTTTATCACTGTGTGGGTATAACCAAAACTGTGTATTCTGTGTAACATCTGATGAACTGTTAATAATAGATCATTTGCAGCAGCTGCCCAGGCTGACCCCTCAGGCTACCAGCTGGGTGTTAAAGAACCCTGAGAGGCATGGGAGTGTTTTTGTCTTCACACCAATGAGTCAGCTGTGATAATTCCCCTCCAGGGAGGAATTAGCACCTTCACACCCAGCCTGAGGGGTTGTGGCTGCTAACGGGCCACTAGGGACTGGCACACTAGGCAGTTATAATGGCCTAGACCATCAAAGATTCCAAAAATAACTCACAGAGTTAAATCACCCATTGTGAAACTCCTCGCCCTGGGGCAGATATTGGGTATTCCCACCTGAACCTGAGCATATGCAATCTTGCAGTTTTGGAACTTGGGGTACCACTCATTGGATCCAGAGGAGGACCAGAACCTTAACAGGACTGCGACCATCATCCTTATCAACCGTTTTTTTCTTTCCTTTTACTTTGTAATCAGGAGGACCATGTGGCACACAGCACAGGGGCTAACGAACATCATTCTGTTCGTGCCCCTGGGGTATTGTGGCTTGGAGGGGCAGGTGTGGGTTAAAACAAATTTTCCTCTGTATCACTGTCTTTATTGCGATCTCTCTTGAGTCAGACTCATTTCTCCTGCTGGTTTACCTTTAAACCAGCACAGTTAAGACAAAACTGTGTCTCAGATCAAGGGGAAAAAATCACAGCATCATCAAAAAACATTTGGTTGGAAGGAACTTCTGGGTCATAAAGTATGACAACCTGCTCAGTGCAAGCTAGCTTTGAAATCTCAGACAGCACAATCTTTATGAATTAAGATTCCATAGCATCTCTGTTCTTCAGCTTGAAGAGTATAATGAAAATGGTGTTTCTTCATATACAGTTGGAATTTCCCTATTACAGGTTGTGACCATTTTTAGGATCATAGAATGATTCGGATTGGAAAGAGACCTTAAAGTTCATTTAGTTCCAACCTCCTGCCTTAGTGAAATGAGGACTAACCTTCAAGGGGTTAACTGCAGTTAAATCTTTCAGGATCACCTCCTTTGTTTATAAATTCTCCTAAATATATAAATTTTTTTATCTGTCTTTGTAACCACTTACCTCTTATCTGAAACTCTTCTGATTTGTATTCTTTGTCCTTGATATTTAGTGTTTCCTTGTCTTCTATACTCAAGAACAGAAATATATATTTCAGGCAAAGAGGATAGCATCCCTTTGAAACAAAGTAGCCTGTATTTCTTATCAGATAAATTGAGTGCTCTTTTGAATACTTGCAGCAGTCAAAGAAACATGTAATAGCCTGAGTAGGTTTCTGCCTGAAGGTCACAATCAGCATACAGTGGGCCTCTTGATGATACATCAGCCACTCCACTTCCTATGTTCTGCTTCGAGCCTGATGTGTGCCTTTCCTTCAGAACGACCATACTCAAAACAACAGGGATATGCTGAAGGAAATCATATTGTTATCACACAGAAGTCTGGAGCTACTGAATGCAAAAAGTAGTCCCTTGGAAGGGATTGCAGGTGGTAAAATTGAAAAAAGTTCTGAGGCTACACATGCATCCCTCACCATCCTATTTGTAAATTTTTCCCAAATACTGCCCATTCATGTTTTATTTTAAAAGGCTGTGATTTTCAGGAATATGATTTTGTCTGTGATTCTAGATCTATAGTCTTGCTATTTATGCTCTATTAACTTTTGTCCATATTCTTTGCTGTTTTGAAACTAAATATTATTGAGATTCTAACACACACACAAGCATTAATGATATAGGAAAAAATATCAGAACCTTTACTCACAAGTAACCCTTAGATGAACTATTGAGGGAATGAATCTTTAGACTTCTGTTTATATTTACCATCAATTTCACCTTCTCATAATAGTTTTGATTATGGCCTCATTGATTCAAAATCATATCAATTTGGGATTAAAAATCTTGAAGAAAATACAATTAAGTCTGTTGAACGTTTCTGTGACAATTTAACTTTGCTGAAACTCTTGATTGTTTATTTCATCTGAAGCACAGTGTACAGGGGGCTATTCACCTGTGCAGAGACTACGTGAAACAAAATGTATAATATCCTTCACAATTAGAGGTTAATGAGAAAATCATTAATTTCAACAGGACCACAACTGCATTTTATAGGCAGTGTGATACTTAATTGAAATAAAATATCTCGGCTGTTACACAATCATGTCATTAATACACATCCCTGTTCTTGATAGTGTCTTCTGGCACTTTCAATAGGCTAAACTCTAACTATTTAAAGAAGAATCGCAGTCATAAAAGGAGATATGTGGACTATACCTTATCACATAATATAGATAAAGTAGATAACAAAGGAATACGGAGAATAATAATGTATTTCCAGTCTGGTTTTTTTTCTCCATTTCAGACAGTGTCCAGTTATATACAGATCCATTCTTTCTCATTCAGATTTTTCTTCAATAAATTTTAAGTATGTCTCTACACTGACTATTCAAACAAGTGGAGAATGTAGAATTTATCTATATACAGTAATTTAAAAATACTAAAATCCTAATATAGGGAGTTGTTATATATGAAATTAAATGTGTGAGTTCAAAACCAGATTCCATTTGAAGACATAAGGACAAAAAGAAATATTTTGCAGGTTGAGAATATATAAAAGAGTAAAGTATATGAACAATTACCACTTGAAGTACATCAGAAGTTCTGCCAAGTAATTGTTAGCTAATTTATACCATTTGCTATTTTTTTGGCAACTGATGAAAAATTTAACGTGGAAATTTAATGAGTTATTTATAGCATGCAAAACAAAATAACAGTCTTAGGGAGAGATTTATGTTCAAGATTCTTTGGAAAAAGTGAGCAAGAAAGAACTCATCCAAGATGATATAAAAATGTGATATTAGAAGAATATCTGTTCCAATTTAATTAATATTATAAAATATGTAAACTAAAATATAGTAATCTGTAACTAGCAATACCTTTATTTTTGGCCAGAAAAAAATAATACATTTATATTCTTGATAACTATAAATTGCATTTATTATTTTGGAGTCTCTAAATCAATGGACGCCATTCAACAAGGAGTTGTTTGAGACTCTCTGGATGGCCCTATGAAACATCAGTTAAGCTTTAAATAAGTGTCAAAAAAAGAATAAACAAGATCATAGCTATTAGAAAAAGAAGAGAGAAAAATACAACATGTCAATATACTCCTGCTTAAATCCATGGTGAATTGACATCTTGACTGCTATGTGCAGTTCAGGTTTCCATTTTTTCCACATCTCAATAAATAGACATAAAAGAGAGGCAGAAGCTGTCCAAAATTAAACTTTAAACAATGGTACCATGCAATAATATAGAACCCAAAGATTTATGAGTTCTAAAAATAAAGCTGATAAATTAATAGAAGAAAACATCCTCTTCAGGATTATTAGAGGTAACAATGTGCAAATCACAGAATCACAGAATGGATCAAGTTAGAAGGGGACACAGTGTGTCATCTGGTCAAACCTGCCTGCTCAAACAGGGTCATTCTAGAGCACATTGCACAGGGTTGCATGGAGATCGTTCTTGAATATTTCCAGTGAGGAAGACTCCTAAAAACCTTTAGGCAATCTGTTTCGTTGTGCAATCAACACACAATAAAGTTCTTCCTTATATTCAGGTGGAACTTCCGTGCATCAGTTTCTGCCTATTGCCTGTTGTTCTATTGCTTGGCCCACGGACAAGAGCCCGGCTGCATCCTCTTGACACTCTCCCTTCAGATATTTATAGACAGTGATGAAGTCCCCTTTCAGTCTTCTCGAGTTTGAACAGGCCCAGCTCCCTCAGCCTTTCCTCACAGAAGAGATGTTCCAGCCACGTAAATATCAAACTGCTCCAGAAGGTCCGATTCACTCCTGAATTGAGAGTCTCAAAGCTGGACACAACACAACAGCTGTGTCCTCATTAAAGCTGAGTAAAGGGGCAGGATCACCTCCATTGACCCTGCTGGCAATGTTCGTCCTAATGCACCCCAGGATACCATTGACTCTCTTGACCACAAGGGCACACTGCTGGCTCACGGACAGCTTGTTGCCCACCAGGACCCCCAGACTCTTCTCTGCGGAGCTGCTTTCCAGCAGATTAGACCCCAGAAATAATGATTGTGATGATGACGATGACAACAACAACAAAAACATTAATAATAACAATAATTTAAAAAAAAATCCCTGACTCAGATTGAATGAATTTTGGAGGGTAACTGGGGAAGTAACACTACAAAGATCCCTATTTCCCTAAACTTGTTATCTTGGCTGTTTTCAGAGACAGGCTATGGACAGCACAGTAAGTTTACGTATTTATGGCCTTTACTATGCTCTTAAGTAAGGGGAATAGGGAAGATAAACCAAAGAAAGTAGATCTGGGAAGTAGTGTTTTGCACATCCGTATGCAGAAATATATATATAGTCAAATTTGCCTGGTTGTCAACATTAGTAGTCCAGATGTAGAAAAACCACTGAAGTATGAATGCAAAAAGTATGAAGCAAGATCAGTCTTTAAAACCATGAAGAAAAATTCTGTTAAAAAATTAAGTGTTAGAATTACAGCAGTAGCCCCTTCGTGGGGGGAACTACTTGCACAAATGTTGTTTTAATGTGAATGCATTTGAAATCTTACATTGAACTGTTACCAGTAGAAAAGATATGAAATTGATATGTTTTCCTTCCTACAAATCCATGGGAATTTGTTAATACCTTGGAGTGATGGTGCAATATAAAAACACTCCTGGATCACTGTTGAGACCTACATCAGAGTAGTGTGTGAAACTCTGAAGCCTTCTTTACTTTCGTTTAAGTCCAGTCATGGCAGAAATATAATAATATTGGTGATACATTTCCTCCTAGACAACTTGTATCTATTGGAAAAGTAGCATATATTTAATCAGAAATGCAGAGGGGAATGGAAGTGAAACAGACATTAATCTATTCCCAGTTCACTGACTGCCTGAATGAAATTCAGGTGTGTGGCCTCATTTGTGAAAGACAGACGAAAAAGTCTTGGAAATTATATAGAAAAAAATAAATTGTTTTACTGGTTTAAAAGGCTGATTATGTATTCAAGACACTGGGTTTTAGCTTGCTTTAAAACAAAGCAAAAATGGTATTTTGCCTTAATCACATAGGTAATAAACACAGTTCTGTTACAGTCTACTGAAAAAACATAGAAGAGGTTGCTATTTTTTTTACCACACTTGCTCGCAATGAACACAGTGACATATGGACAGGGATGTTTTTTCTCTTGAACTACAGCCAATTTAATTAGAAAAAAAAAAAAAATCAGGGGAAAATATTGGCAAACTAAAAGGGGGAAAAAGGAAAAAAAGTGAGAGAAATACACACTTACAGAAGCTCAAAGAAATGCTTTGACTCCATTCTTACAAGTCACCCATTTGGAAGCTGACAGAGCATTCATATTTTATGCAGTTAGCCCATGCTGTCTCCCATTGAAATGGAGCAGCAGGGGGCTGAGCAATTCCCACCGAAATCAACAGTAGCTGACTTCAAGCTGTGTTGTCCTACTATCAAGACTTGTCTTCGCAGATAAGGTGTAGCGAATACTGATAATCACTGTAACCTCACCCTTCCCGCAACTCCTACAAGACTTGCTGAAACATGCTGTTTGACTAATGCAGGACTGAATAACCTTTCTGAAATATTCACATTTGAATAAAAAAAGAAGCAAAGGAAGGTGATGGTATGCATCTGGACTTCAACCTGGATTTAAAATCTTTGCTAAGGGATTTTCTGTGTGACCTTAGGGCTTGCAGTAATTGCCCACATGCCTGCTATTATCCTGTAGTAAATTGTAGAAGCTTCTCTCCCCAAACATCTCAGATTAGTTCATACTTTCTATGCATCATCTGACTTAACATAAATTGACAATATGTCTTACCCTGTTTATAAATCTATACTCCAATATGTCACCCTAGCTCCTCTAAAACCCTGCTGAGCTGCCAATTAACTCTGCAGGATTCTACATTTCCACCAGCTGACATGTGAAGAGCTGCAAAGGCCTGTGGCTACTAAGATGAGGGGAGTGCTAACTTACACCTACTGAGCTTCCAGCAAGGCTTTTGGGCAGTGTATTTCTTCACAAAATGTATTTAGCTCTGTAAATTATCTGACAGCATGCTTACACTACCAAATCAGACACTGCATATATAAGACAATCACAGACAAACCTTTTTGGAAACCGACTAATGTTAGTGTACCTTTATTTTGTGTAGCTAAAGGCACACAATACATTCAGGAAATGTAGTAAGGCTTGTTATCCAAACACTGTTATGTGTATTTTGTAGCAAACAAACAGATTTTTGCTAGTCACCAGGATAATCAATATGCTGGGACGAGGCTTGTTAACTTGTTGATACCTCTTCATCTCGAATACATTCTACTTAGATGACAAGGACAATTCCCTCTCTACAACATAGAGTCCATGGGGAACTCTGAGTCTGCAAAGTACTTGCTTGATGTGTTTCACTGTTCTGTGGCCAACATTATGAGCCAAGTTTCATCTCACAGCGCTGCTCCTGCAGAGTACTGGGTACTCTACTACACAGTACCAGAAGTAGCATCAGGACCCACTCTCCAGGTGAGGGCAAAAGGCAGAGAAGAATAAGACAGATTTCTCAGAGAAATTTGGCACAGAACTTTAAATTTTGAAAAATTTGCCTTTGAGATGGGAAATAATTGGGGCTGAGAAGAGTGAGCTGGTTTGGGAGGACTGTGTATTCAAGTGAAGGTACAAAGTGTACTGTACTTGAAACTATAGATCTTAATTGCCTGGTCACACATTGAAATGTTGCACTCTTACTTATAAACTGAGACTAGGAAAGTAAGAATTGCTTATATTGTACAAGACAGGGTGATACAGTTTAATTTCCATTAATAACTTGGGAGAAGCAATGAGGTTTAGATTCTCCGGTGAGACAAGTATAGGAAAACTGGATGTGGTTTTAACCCTATGCTAACTATCGATCATATCTGAAAATAAATCTTCAAAGCAAAAAGTATAATTGAGATATTTTTGTACCCTACTGACTTTGAATACCTGAAACTTCTTCCCCACCTTCCCATTTTCTTGTGATTGACTAATAGGGCTTCCTGTTACACTCACTGTGTTTTATTTTCGGTGAGAAGAGCTGAGGAAAAGGCTGAGGTACTTAATACCTTCTTTGCCTCAGACTTTAACAGCAAGACCAGTTATACTCTAAGTATGCAGCCCCCTGAACTAAAGACAGAGATGGGGAAGAGAATGAAGCCCCCACAATCCAAGGGGAAATGGTCAGTAACCTGCTACACCACTTAGACATACACAAGTCTATGGGGTTGAATGGGATCCACCTAAGCAGACTTAGGAACATGGTGAAAGTGTTCACTGAGTATCTTTCCATCATTTGTCATTGATGGTAGGAAAAATTTATTTGGAGAAGCAGCATTGGGACAGGCAAGTGGTTGAGTCACCATCTGTGGAGATATTTAAAAGATGTACAAATATGGCACTTGGGAACATGGTTTAGTGGTGGACTTGGTTAACAGTTGAACTTCATGATCTTAAAGACCTTTTCCAATTTAAATAATTCTAAGATTCTATAAATATCCTTCTTCAAAATTATGTCATGGTTTAATCCTAGCCAGCAACCAAGTACCGTGCAGACACCACTCCAGCACAAGTGGAACTGGGGAGAAAGTTGGAAGCATAAAAGCTAGAAAATTTTTGTGTTGAAATAAAGACAGTTTCATAAGGAGAAAAAAAGCCACACACACACAACCAAAGTAAAACAAGAAATTCAGTCACTGTTTACCAGGGGTAGGCAGCTGTTCAGCCACAACCAGGAGAGCAGGGACCCATCACATGTAATGGTTACTTGGGAACACAAACACCATGATTCCAGACATTCCCCCTTCCTCCTTCTTCCTCCCACTTTATATACTGAACATGATGCCATATGGTCTCAAACATCCCTTTGGTCAGTTTGGGTCACCTGTCCTGGCTGTGTCTCCTCCTCACCTTCCATACACCCCCAGCCCCGTTGTCAGTGTAGCACCACAAAAAAAGCAGAAAAGGCCTTGGCTCTGTGTAAGCGTGACTCAGGAATAATAAAAACATGCCTATATTTTCAACCCTGTTTTCAGCACAAATCCAAATCATAGTCCTACACTTGTCACTGTGAAGAAAATTAATTCTACCCCAGCCAAAACCAGCACAAAGTCTGAATGTTGTGAGTTGTCTTATAAGTGTATAACTCCAGACTATATATTTCAATGCCTATCTACCTATCTATCTATCTATCTATCTATCTATCTTTTTGGATGTTTCCAAATTCAAGTGCATTTAGATTCTCAATTGTATTTCAACTCCTACGTTCCTATTTATTTTAATAATAAAATAATAGTGTAAAGACCCATTGGACATTTATGTGATAAGACAGCTCCTTCTAGATTAATTTAGAAGGAGGTAATACTTACTGTTAATAAGTAGTAATAGAACATCATTCAGTTGATGCCATTCAAATGAACCAAAAGAATCAAAGATACATGAAATAAGAAGAAATGAGTGAGCAACTCTCTGCTGGAATCCTGGAGTCACCACAATGAAGCATGACTTCTAGTGAGGTATATGCTCACAGACTCACAGCTTGATAGTGATAATTCTTCAAGCAAGAAAATAATTAGTTCTGCATTCTAGGTGAGTGCTTCACATTAACTTAAAAGCTATTTTCATTTTGTGTCTTCTCTTGGCAGTGGTATACATCCTTTTCCACACAGGAGATTAGTTTGCGTCCTGATTGTTAAGACACAGAAGATAGAAGAGCGACTGTGAAGGGCACTGGATTCAGTTTTTCCATACTGTGCAAGAATTCTGACTTGCAGGCTAGTATGGAGAGGTAAGAATGCTGCATTCATTTTTTTCCTATCTGTGTTTTTTACTGGAAGCAGTTGCCATTGCTTTGTTTCATAAAGGCCAAGCCATCTGGTAGGTATGATCAAATGCATGGGGTCCCTCAGGGGAAGCAGATGAAAGAATGCATAGCTTGTGAATCTTGATAGGGCTTATACATAATACAGCTCTGAAGCTTCTCGGCTTTGATGAAATGAGACAAGTTTCAGGTCCTACTCAGACTTAGAAATTGAATCAAATAAGGAATGCTAATAATGAAAAATTTGTTGAGTACTTATGGAGATTAGATATTACGGAATGTTCAGTCTGTGGAGTCTTTACATAAGGATAGAAGACCCAGATTTTAACTCACAGATGGTGTGTGAACAGTGAACTTTAAACAAGAATACAGTGGTAAGAAAATCAAGATGAGATAGAGGTTCAAATAAGATTAACACAATATTTTTATGGTTTGTATCATTGGATCAGTGGTGTAAAACCAATGTTGGGAACATACATCAGTAAAGATACTCATGTATACTTTGTTAGGGACTGGTATTAGTGGTAGTATTTAGAGGTATAAAGGTGCTTTCAAATGCTCTTGCAGTGCATATGTGATAGAATTCAGTTCATAAAATGCAGCTTGAGTTATTCATTTAATTAAATACAGGTTTTCTTCTTATTCAGTCCTTTGAAACGCAATTTATTCAGTTTGAATAAAGCCAGAATACAGGTAGTAGTAATCAAAAAAAAAAAAAAAAATCCTTGTGTTCCTAAGCATTTTATGTATTTTGCAAAACTGAGCACTATTTTCACTTTCCTTGGTTTTACTTGTTTTGGTGGGTCTTTTTTTCCCCAGTTTTTCAGTTATATCAGTTGAATATCATGATTACTGTTCAATACATATGGCTCCCAGTATCATCTTGTGCATCTCTTCTTCTGTACCATATTTTTATTCTCCTCAGAATGACAACTTATAGTCTATTCATTAGCAGGAGATGTTGCACCATACAACAACACAAAGATAAACAAAAGCTAAAACTTATGTAGGTGACAGTTAAGTGACTGTTAGATCATAGTTATCACAGCTAAAACAAGCTAAAATCAGTTTGAACCAAAACCAGTTAAATTGTTGGAGTCTGCACTGCGAGGTAGCCTAGCCCAGTTTCCTCTTGGAAACCATGTTAAAGAGAATGTAAAAGAAGGCTATGATTGGTGACAGCCGTCATGGCTTTGCTAAGGGTGAATCATGCTTCACAAATTTGGTAGTTTTCTACACTGTGTTTACAGTGATGGTGGATAAGGGAAGAACAACTTACATCATCTACCTGAACCTGTGCAAAGCATTTGACACTGAATGAATTTGACAGATGGGCCTCTCAGTGGATAAGGGATGAGCTGGATGGCCACACTGAGTGCTGTCAACAGATTGATGTACATATGGAGCCTAGTGATGAGTGTCATTATTCACGGGGTGGTATCAAGACCAGCACTATTTAGCATCTTTGTTAGTCTCATGCACAATTGCATCAAGTGCACCCTCATCCTGTTTGTCAATAACACCAAGCTGTGTGGTGCATGCTGGACGGAAGGGGTGCTATCCAGAGGGTCCTTGAGAGATGGGCCTGTGTGAACTTCATGTGGTTCAACAAGTGCCTTGGGTCAGGACAATCCTAAACACAAATATAGAAGTCCTAGTTATGGATATAACAATTGTCCACTGTGTGCTTCTTCTGTACTTTTTCTTATGTTATCTAGGTTCTCCTATTGCTGCCACTACAAGAAGAAAAGAATCCTATTAAATATGATTCTAGTGGTTGTTTTGACCCACAGGATGGGATGTGAGATACTGGATTAGAATCTCACTGATTTATATACTCATACGGATCGGAGCCACCTCAGTATGTGTGTATGCAGGAGGGAAGGGCTGGGCTGGGTCTGCAGACACACGAAAAGACCTGCTGAGAGCACATGGCAGAGCCAAGAGCACATGGGCTGCAGCTGACCTGGCCACCAGAGCCACATGGCTGGGCTGTCAGTCAAAGAAAGCCTGCCTGGTAACCTGCCCACACCACACCCCCTGGAGCCTCTGATTGACTGCGGCAGCCCTCACTTTAGCTAAGGGGCAGTGAACAGTGGGTGAACCAAAGATGGGGGGAGTGGCTGCAGTAGCCAGAGTCTATAAAGATGCCTCCATGGGGCCTTGGCCTGTTCTCCTCAAAGTCATCAACATGTAGCCTTCTAAGTAATAACTTTATTTTTCTCTTCCCTCTTTCTCTCTTTACTCTTTCATCTGCTAATCTTTCGTCCTTTATTCTTGTCTTCCTTTTGTGGATAACTTAAACACTTATTTTCTGTAAGATGTGGGTACCTCACTCAAGTTGCATGGAGTTTGTGTTTGCTGGGTGTAACAAAAATTCCTTACCATAACAATGCTTGTTAGTCCTGGTAATCTGTTTTAATACTTTAGTGAAGTTGCATGTTTTTCCTTCAAAACCCTTTTTGCCAAAATGTCTATATTTTCAGTAAGTTAAAAGAAATCTCGTAGAGAAAAATGTGTAGCTTTTTCTTTGGACATGAATTCAAGGTACCAAAGAACCAGTGGTTTTACAAAGGTTTGTGTGAGCAAAATCTCTGGAAGCCTGAAATTAAAGTGTACAGCTGGTAAAACCTGGGGTTTCTGGACTGGGTTGTAACACCAAGTTGGATGGTCTTGAGCAACCTGGTGTAGTGGAAGGTGTCCCTGCCCATGACAGGAAGGTTGGAACTAAATTATTTTTAAACTGCCTTTCAACCCAAATCATTCTATGAATCTATGATTTTAAGCTTTGTTTAAACATATATATTCCAATTTTCCGTAAGAATCATAATTTAGACCAATATTCCTAAATTCTTTCTTATTCTGAAAGTAATATAAATTTTCTGTAAATATTATAATGCATGATAGAAAAAGTACCACCTTATTCACATCTATTTATATGTTTCTTTCATTCCAGAAAAGGTTAATATATGCTTATCACTCTCTGACTACATCAGTATTTCCTTGAAATAGAAATAGTTATTTGATAGAAAAATATGAAAGGGGAGTAATAATTTGTTAACTGAACTTGAAATACATAAGAAAAAAATTGCAATATTGAGTTAGGGCTATGCTCAGCAGAGATTAAAAGGTAAAGCATGTTTCACAGCAAGAGAAATTCTGCTGTGTATCTGAAAGGTTACAAATGTGATTAACTGTGGCAGGTCTCATGTGCTCCACTCATAAATCTCACACCTGGTAATGCATTAGGGATGGCAGGTGTAAACATGATGAAAAAATGCAGTTTCATAATACCATACAAAATTAAGACAAGAAAATTAAATTGAGATTTGGAAACTGCAAGGGTATTATTATTATTACTACTACTACTACCACTACACTTAATGATGTGGCTAGTTTTTAGACTCAAAGCCATCAACATTTATGAATATTTAGGACAAAGTCTTCAAAAGTATTTCTAATGGTGTCTTGCAGTTACTGGTATCCATATGTACCCAACATATGTGCTCTGGAAAAGGATCACTTACTACACATTATGGCATATGTCACCTTGGCAAAGAGGGCTCTGCATACCAAACTCTTTAAACACAGTCTCTCTCATTTGTGTGCTAAACATGGTTGAGGTGAAATATTATGAAATAAAGTAAAAAAGAGGTTAATTTACCACATCCTAAATAAGATTTTATCAAGTGTGCACTTAAAACTCTTTATAATTTTAACAGAATTCTACTTTGTTTTGAGCTGGGTATGAATTTGCTGACTCTAGGAATGTTTTCAGAGTCCAAATAAACACAGAGATTCTTCACTGCCTAGGAGGCAGAGGGACTATGTTGATATCAAACACTGCACACACACATACACATCCCACCTGCCCCATCAGCTTTGTTAGGGAACACTGCTACAGCATCTGGCATGTTTGAAATAAACAGAATATTGGTATAAAAGTTAGGACCTAATTGCACTGTATAAAAATGATCTTTTCTAAAAGGAAGATTTACTAACAGGAGTACCACTTTGCCTTTCATTCTTTCATATTTACATCACTTCTTTGCATTTGCATTTGCATTTCTTCTTCTCTCCCATGGCATGTTCTTCTCCTGCTTTTACTTCTTTAATCTCCTCAGTTCCCTACCGTTTTACCTTTAAGCAATCCCTTGTCCACATTGTACTGTCTCGTCTCTCTGGTAATTAGCTGCCTTTCCCTCTCTTAAGTAATAAATGGTCAGTACCAGTAAAGCATTAATATCTTGATCATTGCTCAAATATTTAAGAGAACAGTGTTATTAACACATCAGTTTCTACTCGGAAGAAAAATTGATGGAATATTTAATGATAAGAAAGAAAGTCTCTTTTATTTCTAAAGAAATATTTCACTAGACCACTTGGTTTCCCACAGTTTTGAGCTGTTTCAATTGAAGTTTTAGCTGGCAAACCTAGAAGGTAACTCACTTGCAGGTGGACTGTTGGTGGGCTTATACCCTCAGTGTTGGCATCATGTCAAACATGTTTGATTTCATTATGTCTACAGAAACCTAATAAACCACACACATAGATTTCAAGTATTACAAAATCCTTAGCTGGCAAAAGATAATTAGAAAATTGGCCTTTGACGGTGGCGGGGTGGGGGGGAGGGAGGTGTCTTTTTCAGGTATATTGAAGCTATTATCAAACAGACTGTGAAAAAATACATCTATACTGGCATTGTCTGTCAGGTGGTGGAAGTAATATAATTGCATTAATAGTCAGTAGCCTTAAGAAATGCATTGATTATTCCTATTTTCTTAAATTTTAATTTACTGCTATCTTATCTCCTATCCCCAGGAATGGCTCAGGTGTCTAGGGATGACACAGCCTAAGTTGGAAGATAAGATGATTTAGCAATAGAAACATGCCAGTTTCCACACTAATAGGCAGATCCCTACTCTGTATGTAAACAAAGTATTATTTCCAGTTTCTGTCATTGATATTTAAAGATAAACACTAACAAAGAAAATCTTAAGACCAATTACTATTACTGGAATAAATTAAGATTTATGAACAGAGATGATGATTATGTATTTACGTGTTCAAGTTGAATACAGCAAAGGTTAAGACATAACATGGAGTTGTTTAATTCAAAAATAATTATTGAAAAATAATAGTGCTATATCTGTCTCATTATGCTCCTTGGAAAACAAATTTAAAAATCGCTACTATTTTCCTTTTTAAAATCTTTTATAAATGAAACTTTTCAAAACTACAAAAATGCGAAATGTATTAACCAGGTCAGTCATTAAAAAATGTTTGGCACCTCTAGCACACCTATTACTACAGTGGACAAATAAGATAATCCTAAATGGTTAATAATGGAAAATATGCAATCTAACAGACAGTGGATGATATATTACTTAAATTCTGCAATTACAAGGTATTAAAACAACTGCTCTTACTTCTAAAGAAAGTAATTTCCTTGAATCCTTTAAAATGAAAATAATTTTCTAAGTTTGTCACTCTGCACTCAGATCTGAACTCATTAAAAAAAAAAAAAAGAGAGAAATTGCAGTCATATAGAAAAATAACATATATGCCTAGAAAAACAGGGTATGTGCCTAAACTATGCTGGACATATAAAATTGCCATCAAAGTAAATCTTCAATCATGTTTTCACTTTCAGCCAACATTTACTGTTAAAAAAATTAATCCACATTATTTTTCCATCAAGCAAGTCTTTCATTCTAAATTTTGTCTTGCTTTCTTTCTCTTCTATATTTAAATTCTAAGATAAAGGTAAGCTAACATAATAATTCATAAAATTATTCAGAAACTATTTCAAGAAGCAGATATTTAAAACATTGCAAAATATTATTCCTCTGAATATTTTAATCAGCTTCATGAAATTATTTTTTCACACTAAAGTCTGTTTTATACTACTGTGGAAACACAGTGCTGAAATATTTTTTAATTTATGTTTTATTCTTTCATTTATATTAGCAGTGTTTTTCTCATTAATTTCTACATTAATTATTTTTCTCTTTTTATTCTGCTTCAGTAGCAGCTAGAAAAGTCTCTAAAAATCATTTTTTTTCTTCCCCTATGCTATGTACTGCTCATGTTCAGGAGTTGAAACTAGATGGGGACTGGAACTGATTAAGATCCCTTCCAATCCAAACCCTTCTATGTTTCTCCTGGAACCCATTTTGACTTGATTAAGAAGAAGACAAGACAGCTGATGGGAAGATTAACATTCAGCAGGGGTAACTACTGAAGTTTCACAGTCACCTTAGACAATTCATTTAGGAAAACTAGACATGGACATTTTTCACAGCTGATTCATATCATGGGTGGATTCCTACTGCTCTTAACTTTTATCCACTTTTATCCACTGTCAGTGAATCCAAGGAGAAAGAAAATCAGGCCAGAAGGTCAAATACTCTCAATCTCTTTTGCAAGCACTCTGCCCCCTCACAAGTGTGTTTATCTCCCTGTATACGAGGCTACACATAAATGCCTGGTTTACTCAGAGAGGGTGGAAAGATAGAACTTCCTTTCAGTTCTCTATGGAGTCACGTTTCTTGCTTACTCCCTTGAACTACTTTTATGCAAAGATGCAGTATTTTTCAAATGTGATAATTTATCTTTCTAAGAGTAATACATAGTTCAGGTTACAATCCTGTCAGGTTTTGTGAGCTCAGTTGGGTTTTATCTGAAATGACACATTGAAATCAGTCCAGATATATATATAATTCACTGTCGTAGAAGTGCTTTATAAAAATGCCCCAGCATGGTGCTCCTACATACAGGGGTGAAAGTAGTATGTGCCTTTACCTGAAAGATAAGGAAAAACTTTGACTACTTATAGTTTCTGAATATGTGAGTTGTTGTTGTAAAAGAATTTTCAATGTGTTAGAAGATTTCTCCCTGCTTCTTTTCTGTTTGGCTATTTATGTTCTACAGTTTCCAACATGTTATTTCAAATGTGTATGGTGTATCTCTGCACCTTTAGTTACCATCACATTGTATCTTTTCATTTAATAAATATGATACACAACTTTTAAATCCCGACTTTGTATGTCATATAAGCCATATAATTAATGACTGGGTTTTTTCCTAGAATAGGACTTAGGCACAAACATTTGAGTTCTATTTGAGTTGAATAGCCAGACACCTCGTCCAAAAAGACATTGAGATAGAAAGTGCACTTTAGAAACTTGAACAGCGATTAAAGTTCCTTTTAATGTGACAGATACTGTCTGAAATTCAGAAGTTTAGCACTCAAAATTTCCAGCTAACTCTAAGGTGCATCAGAGACCCATGTTTCAATAACATTTCAGTATGTATCCATTGATTTTTTGGCATCAAACTCACCAAAATGTTTGAAGCACACCTCACCATCCAGTGACATCAAGATATAGTGTCTCTTAATGTCGAGAAAGTTGGGATTCTCTTATTTTTCTCATTATTTCTGTTCTATGTTTTTAAAAGCAACAGAACAAAACAAAATACTTCTGCTTTTGAGACATGTTCTTTCTGAACAGATGCTCCTTTGTGTTGTACCCGTGCTTGCATAATTCGAGACCTTCAGCCTACATGCAAAAAAAAAGAGAAAAAAAAAAATTCACCCAGATTTTTCAACCACATAAAGCCTTTCCAAGACGCTTAAAGTGCCAAGGTAGTTCCTGACAGTCTTTAGTTCATGTCTTATCGCACTAAGCTATAAAAGAAGTGTATTAATTTAATGTTTTAACTTACAAATTAAATATTCTCAAAAAATGCAACATAATCCTACAGAAGCACAGTGTTTTCTTCAGGATGATAAAAGGTGTATAGAAATAAAGGTCGGTGGATAAGTACTGTGTAGAGTTCATGCTCACTCTCCCTTTTCTTCATTAAGGAGTGTAAGAAATACCAACCTGACAGATTACATTCAACAGATTTATGATGGAGCTGATTTTCCATTGTAAAATGTGAAGAGACATTTACAAAGGAGATATATAAATTCCATAGAAATTTCATAACGTGCTTTTCAATGGTGGGGTCAGGAATATGTGGAGAATTGTTCAGTACATCCAAAATCCAATATCTGAATTCTCTTCTATATCTTAAAACAACATCAGAGCCTTTTTTCAAAGGCCTGGTTGTTTCTGCCCTTCAGTACACTCACTATCAGTGTTTCTCATACTTAATGATTTCTGTCTCATTGAAGGAGTTAAAGATAAAATCCACAATCCTGAAAAGTCCGGACTTCTTCAAGCCTCTGGTTATGAGGTAAGACTCATGAAGAAGAGAGCAACAGCTCACCTTAGCCATCTTCTATGTAAAGGTGCAAAAATACAGACACAAACACAGGCGTGCATTGAATTACGTGAAAGTCTTTAGCTGCATTGTGGTTGGGTAAATTCTGATATAGGTTCTTCCCCATCTGTATTTATCTCTTCAGGAATTTCTTTTGGGAAGAAGACTGCTGTTTCAGTGTTCAGAAAGGCTTGAAAAATTTAATTATTCCTGATTCCTACAGTTGCAATTGAGTGACAGCAGCTTCTTCCGGTATTCAGTGTAAGTCCTCAGAAGGTAAGGACAATCTAGTCATGACAAAAGGGCTGTACGGTTTAGGCTCTACATGTTTGCTTTCTTATTTTTCTTGTGATTTTTCTTTCCCATCACTTCTTCCCCGCAAGGGTCATATTATTTACCATTACAGGGCTTTTTTTGCTCTGAAAACTGCTTAGCACCAGAGAAGCAAAATGGGGAATTTATTGGGTTTTAATATATGTATGTGCATTTATTGTGCTCCTAGTGTTTTAGCAATAGGGAAATATGAATGCTAAATAACCAATATGTAATTTCCTACTAACCAGCTTTATGCTATTTCTTTACCTTTTTTTCTGTTTCTAAAATATAATTTATATTTATATGCTTCTAATAGGTCACGTCTGTTTTCATTTCAGTTTGTTTATCTTTGCTCTTTGGGGCTTTGAGTTTGAGTGTTTTGTTGGTTTCTTTGCCATTTACATTTCCTTAATGTTAAGCCATTAGAATATTTTCCTTTTGAACGGTACAAATTAGGAGTCCCTATTACACAGACATGGAATAGAGAGCTTCACATTCTAATTTTCCCCTAGGAAAAAAGTCCTGTCATGAATTGTTTATTTTCTTCCTGACATAATCTCAGTGACAGGTTCTTTGTGGAAACCTACTTACGGAGTTATTATTTTACAAGATTTTCTATATCCAAATGGCATTCCTGGTGTCATTGCTACAACTGACAAAAGTTCCCTCCTGCTAAAAAAAAAAAAAAAAAAAAAAGTGGTAAATAGTTTTTAATTTTGGTGATGCATCCTGTATCTGTATTGTATGCATTTCCAGTGCAGCTTTCTGCAAATTGTAATTGGATCACATCGTGTGCATTTTGCACATGCCCTCATTAGTGTGAACAAAACAGAAGAGAATAACCAACCCTTTTGGGAGGTGTCTGGCTACACTTTGCTATTTCCTATGGTTTTCTTGCTTATAGATTTTTATGCAATGTTGAACTACAATGTTACTACTCTTTATGAAAGAAGAAACAATACTGAAACTCTGGTCACATCAACCTTACTGAGTAAGCCCAAAAAAACTTTTTCAGAACTTTTTCCTGAAACAAAAAGAAAATCTGTTTGCCACTCTTTCTTAGTACACGTACAGTTCTTCTAAACTTTGAATTAAGTAGGAACTAAGATACAAGCATAATAACAAACCTCAACATAAATAGTTAAGAAAGACAGAATGTGCTTATAGTCCAAAGGGCCCAAAGCAAGAAATTTGAATTTAAGTAATCAGCTCTGCTTTAATAAATTCTGCCCTCTTATAGTGTAGAAAAGTATGGAAGGCTAAGGACAGGACCAGAAGCTGATATTATTCTGAAATTGAGATCCTTATGACTCTACGGTCATCAAAACACAGGTTCCTAGAGCCATCCATGATGATTAACACTATCCCTATTAGGTCCAGTTGCTATAGAAGAAGAGCATGAGTCTGTCAGAGGACTTGTTTCATGTTTTCCAGACCTATGCTGATTTTTCAGATCAAATCAATTCAGCTTCTATTGTTTATAATGGGATATTAGAGGCCTGTATTATGTAGACTCTTAAAAAGAAAACATATCAATTCTTCATACTGAGTCAGGCCCCTCTAATTTCACGACAGTGCTGCTACAGGCTTAACTCCTATGTCATCAAAAATGGTATCTGGATGTCCCATACAGGTTCAGGATTCCACCGATCCAGGCTGTATGCATGAGAGATCACAGAAATAAGTCCCCCGATAAAGAGATTTTCATAGTTAGAGAAGACTTAATTTAATTCACTTTCCTAAACACAAGTACTTCACATTTGTGAACCTCCAGGGTACCTACAATATCCACAAAAGGATGGCAGACCCAAAGGGTCACTGAGGGGAGATACATGACCTCCTGCACTGGCCACTGCAAGAAAAGAGGCAAAAGGTGGTCTCAAATGTCAGTCAATAATTGTATGTAGAAATTTGAATTAAAATTTCAACAATATTCCATGGGTAGTGCACACAACATGAGTCAACAGTGATATAATTGCAATCAAAAACAGAACTACAGAGGCACAGCATCGCAATTGTCAAGTGCTTAGGTACAGTACAACATGCATGAGTTTTAAGAGGAAGGTTATCACAGGACTTCTCAAGAGCATGAGAAGTAGTATGAAAAATTGGGTTTACTGTAGTTTATGTAGTTCCTGCTTTCGTTGTGCAGTTTTAATGCCAAAACTGCACAGAAGAGTTGTTAGAGTACATGGTTTCTTGGGCTAGGCTACCCTCCACATATCACATATTTTGCTTTATTTGAGAATTTGTCACTTCAGTTAGACTAGTATCCCATGATTCACGAAGTCTGTTGGAACATCATCAAACTGTGTGAGGAGTGGGGAGAGCTCCTCTGTATGCAGTCTGATGAATTCCCTGGAGCTAACAAACTGTTCTTTGCAGACAAATGATGCAGCATGAACATTCAGATATCAGTTTTTTACATTTTGATTCACAGTCTCTATATAGAAATACAAAGCTGGGAAAAGGTGAAAACTGATACCTGTGGTCTGATCATGTCTAATTAGCACTGATAATACAACACTTTATTACAAGGTCAATAGATGATGAGTCTCTATCTTTTATGCAACCAGCAGGTAACTAGAACACTTACCCAGGAAGTCAGACTGTTGAGGTGTTTGAACTCCCAAAACAACAAAGCTATAACCAGTCCTTGTAGAACAAGAATTGGAGGTAGGATCGACTCAGTGTAAAGATGATGCACCTCTTTGAAATGCAAAATAGCTGGAAAATATGAGCTGGAATACAGGTGTTCCTCTTTCTAATGCCCTAAAATCATTAAACATTATTCCTGAAAAATTTGCTCACTGAATCATTTTTAAGTTGCTTCTTGTGGGGAAATAAATAAATCTATGCTCTGCTACCTCATTATAATTGCAAAGAAAAGTAGCATCCAATGCTAAGGAAATTATTAGTATGTCTTCCAGAAAATTAAAGGTGAAATCTTCAGTGGAAAAATAACATTTTCTCAACTCACTCTGTATATGCTTTCACTTCTCTCTCTCCAGTTTCAGTCCTTTTTCTGTCTTCTCATCCTTAGGAAAAATGACAACTGAACTGTAATGCATGGCCTCTGTCAATAGTCTAGATGTCTAAAAATTGGACATCAGACCAGCGTGCATAACAGAAACAGCCTCAAGGCATTCAAAGGGGACAGAGAGGCTGTGTGCCAATGTTCCCTTCTATTTAACATCTCTGTGATCATCTTTAAGAGTTCAGCTACTGTTGATGTATCAGCACCAGAACAGTAATAATCATTTCTGTCCAAGGGGGCCTGATGAAATTACATTTGGCAGCTTGCACACAATGCCATATAGATAACTTTTTTTCTCAGGCTGGTCATCTATGGGTTTACTGCTCCTCTTCTGTACTTCCCTCTTGTTTATCCTCCCACCCAAGTTCCCAGATCCCAACAGGAACAAAACTTTTGGCTGCTCCTCAGTGCATGCACTTCTTTACTCCCTGAGATTCATAAGAAATACATAGAAGTACACTTTGAAAAATAAAGAGCAAAGTTTAATTCTGGAATTCTCAGCAGGTGTGAGGTCAAAGTCACACAAACAACTTTTGCATATGGAACATGGAACACTCAACAGAGCTCCTGGATGCATTATCATGCATGCAAATCCTTTCATATTCAAATACTTCTAAGCTCCACTGCACATGCATATCACGATTGTGAATGTGCAAGCAGGGTGCAAATGCTTGTAATGTTCGTGTTCCTAGAGTACTTGTGGAATTTTAATGAATACATGTATAATTCATTTAAAAGGAGATAACTGGCATGTGGCATACCTGAAACTGTGACCTGTTCTATTGATGTTAATGATAACAGCCTCAGCCAACTGCTTTGATGAACCTCCTTGAACCTTACAGTAGCTCATATATTTTCCTCCTGCTATAAATGTTTTATTTTACCTGATACAGTAATGAAATTGTCAAGATAATGAAGAGAGCAATCACTTCACACAAATGGCTAACTTTAATTAAAAATCACAGTGTTGACTGCTAAAATATGGAGGTAACAGACCATTGATCGGATTACAGAGCACTGATAATTGAGATGTGGCTATAGACGCAAAGACCTGTGAACACCTCACGGAAGGACATAATGCTTGCTGTCAGTAAGCAGTAGTCTCAACACCTCATTAGCCCATATATATGTAATTCTTTACTCAGCTGTTAAATCTACAAGGGCAAATATTACCTGTTATACCACCTCCAATGTAACAGTTGGAATTAATGAGGCAACTGCTAAGGTGAGGGATGTCAGTGTTTTAAGAATGTGTTTCCAGGAGCAATGAAAGAGTACTTGTTCTGCACAGTATTACTGAGGAACAGAAGCTCTTCTGTCTTGGAGCACTGCATGGCTACCTACACAAGTAACGCTCATAAAGGGAAACTGCAGTTGTCTCTTCTGAAGAATGTCTCAAACCTCTGCTGTTCTGAATGTAGTGATTAGTTTCATGTTTTGCTATTTTCTGTTTTCTGTTGTCATAATTTTCATCAGTCACAAGTTTATAAACTCATATCATAATGACAGAGCTGGATATTCCTTTTAACAAGTTCAGGCATTTTCAATTAGAATAACCATTGTTATTCTCTGTTTCTCATCCTCTGTGTCTGTTTTGAAAGAGTAGAGAAAAAGAGAAATAATAATAAAAAAAAAATCAAAATTATGAAGGTGATGTTGCAAGATCTGAAAGGGTCCAGAACAGTTTTCAGCTGTGGATACACACTGGTCATTGTGGATTTGTTGTGAAATGCCAAGGTCTTATGAGACTCACTGCTGGTGCTGTCTTTTCAAACTTCTCTTGTTTACTACTGGCAAAGGAATCATGCCCTTTCCTACCAAGTGTCTTTGTTACCTTTTCACTAAATTATTACACTAATTTGCTTCTGCTTTTAAGTCACCTTTGAAAGTCACGAAAGTTTCACAGCAAGACACATTCACTCTATCTGATTTCTTTGTATCAGTTGCCAGTTTACTGTCAGATAAAATTTAGTGTTTGAAATTTCTATGTAAAACTCTGTGTTGTATTATGTTTTAGCAAAATTTGTCTTATGGATAGACCTCTTAATCAGGATAAATGTTTTTTGAACTCATCTCAAGCCATGTAGCAATCCACACCTCTATCTACTATAATCCCATGGATACTTTGATTTGCTGTTAATAAAGATTTGAGAACTATGAAAGGGACCCCATCTGATGGTACATATAAAAGTACCCATTTAAGTTCTAAATAAAGCATATTGTATTTGTTAATCACACCATTATTTCTCGGCAGTTTCATTACAATGAAAATCAGGATGAGTGCACCCCACAGGTTTTAGAAATTTATTGATAACATTTGTTTTCTCATCTTTTTTTATGTTGAAGAAGCTTGATTCTTTAAAATCAAAATTTGTCACAAAGAAAATTCAATATCCAGCAGTACACATAGAAAGTTGAAGGAAGAACTTCTATTGGATGCTGTCAGTCAGATCTATTTTGACATTGGCTGTTTTCAGACAGTTTTGAGCCATAACTTTTCCTAAGATTACAACTTTAAAGGTTGCATGACAGTTCTATGTTCAGAGTCACTAGGGCTCAAGTTTTCCAGAGGAGATTGAGGTCTGGGAAAACAATGGAGGAAGTTATTTCAAAGTAGTATGAAATCAAGTTTTAACATATTGCATTATTGCACAAAGCAATAAAAAAAGGTTTTGTGCAGTCATATTCCAAAGCACTACTGCAAATCTCTCTAGCCTAGAATAATCATTGTGGACTACATAGGATCATTCCAAACACTGACAGGGTATGGTCAGACCTGGCATCAAGTATATTTACACATCATTTCTCTTGGTGAGTAGGTATCTCTTTCGGGCAATCCCTACTGACGGTTTTCCTAAGAGGCAGCCTGCCTAACATTTAAATCTACCCTTCTTTCAGTCTTGAAATTCTTTTGAGAAATCATACCAGGAGTTCAAGATACAGCATGCTATTTAATCGGAGATAACAGGCAAATATGAAAACTGGACAGTACTGAATGAGTTGTTCTACCAGGACCCATCAATGCCCTTCAGAGAGAGTTGGCCAATAGCCCCTTTGCACTGCTTATGCTCCTACAGAAAGAGAGACAGGAGTAAAAATGAACAGTTTTGACAACTGAAAATTAGTGGTTGACCTCCTTTAAATCTACATCTCATAAACTCATGTGAAAAACAAAGTCTTAAAAAGCTAAGGGTGCATAAGTGTGACTTTATATGCTTAGCAAGCTAAGGAGCTGTTTAACTACCAGATCCTTCTGTCTACATGATCATGGAGAAGAATTTTTGGAATATGAACATACCCTTGACAGCTGCAATGACACCAATTCACTTAGTTGCCCTTACATTGTAGCAACATTCAGTCATTATCAGTCAAGATCTATCTGAACAAATGACCTAAAGATAAAATGTTCCATATCTATTACTTATTAGAAATCTTCTGGTTGTTTTTTTGGTTTTTTTTTGTTTGTTTGTTTGTTTTGTTTTGTTTTGTTGGTTTGGTTTTTTGTGGGTTTTGTTTTAATGAAATAGTAAAGTAGTTTTAGTTAAGCAAATAAAGGCTTAAACACATTTCAAGACAGGTAAATACATAAATACTTAATCAAGACCTGTATAATTTCAGAAGGACTATCTCTGATAGAAAATAAACATTTGTCTACCTTTGAATTTAAATAAACTGGCCTATGAGAGCTGAATTTCAACCAATGTCAAGCTTAAGTTATGCAATAAGCAAAATACAGTAGAAGGACAGTATGAGATGAAAATGACATGTCTCTAACAATAGACTTTGTGCTACTTTTCTGTCTTTCTAGGGTGTTCAGCATTTATAAGGTACACCTTAAGGAGCTTCCATTGCTGTATGTATTACTAGCAATATAGGTTATTACATATCTTCAAAAAGCAGAGATATTTGCAGGTTGGGTTTGTATTTTTTATTATCTCTCTCTTTAAAAAGAACTATGATACTAATATTGTGCATGATAAAGTGATATTTATACATTTTATTAATTTTATGACTACTTAATAAATGTTATTAATTCAACTTTAAAAACTCATACTCTAGAGAAGCTCATAAAAGTAAATCAATTCTTTTTAAGTGGTAAAACTAAAATTTGTTTCAAGGGGAAAACTGAATGCAAGCAAAGACAGAACACTAAATTATGGCCACAAAAGACTTTCAGAAATCTTTTGACTTCTGACGTTCATATTGATATGCAGATGTACACACATTCTCCCTTAAGCAGTGTGACCAAATAAGCTTCCTTTTTCTAAGCACATTAACATCATCATCAACTTTGTTAACATAAAGAAATTTTACTGATTTTCGTTCTGTGTATGTGAATGCCAGTTTATCTCTTCTGAGCCTGAATTTATATAGTTCAAAGGGGAGAACATATCCTCATAAGAAATAAGTGTTTATTTTTCTAATGTTTGCTGTGCTATTATTATAATGGCAATTTGAGAATATTTCCTTATTATAGCCCACTAAGTATGTATATGCCCTTATACAATAATGAAACACTTAGTGTAAGTTAATATAAAAATGGCTTTTATATAACAAATGTTCATGACATAAAATTTCCCTATAATTTCTCAAAATCAAAAGCACTGTCAATCTGCCCATCAGCTTCTTCACTTTCCCAGGAAATCTCAGATTATAATTATGTCCATTATATTTTTTTCTTCTAGTGTGACTGTTCTCTTCCTTAAGTGTAGTGCAACTGTGACTACTTTTCAAAATGGGGAAAATCAACTATGTCAGGATTTACTAATAAGTGCGCAAGAACAAGTCATGCCTGGAACTGCTGTGTCAGTCCTGACATGCTGTAAGAAACATAAAGTACAGGTTAATGTTAGCCATCTATGTTTTACAAGACCACTAATTAAATCAGTGGAATTGTTCATAGTCTAGTCTTGTTCTTGGTAACACAGATGTTTTCCTATGCTTTTTCACATTCTTCACTTCTTCATTCATTTTTCACATTCTTCATTTTCAAGTAACACTAGCCTCCCAATAAAATTAATATGATTTTTATTTCTCATGGATCTTCATTTATCAAACAATCAAACTGTATAATCTTCATTGACTTCTGCTCTGTTTCCATCTCACAGTAACCCAATGTCAGTTGTTCAACACTGTTAGTTTTCAAGCACTAGAAAGTCTAACAGGCTGTCAAAATTCATGCTGTCATCATATTGGGAAAGAGATTGTGAGTAAGCATGAGATGCGGGTAGTTTTAAATTATTCCTGTCAACTGCTTTTAACAAAAGAGAATCACAGATTTGGAATTAACCCCAGATGAGGTTCCAGTAATCCTCCCATGTTAACAGACCCACTGTATCCATTTTTAGTGGATTTTCATGCACAAAACCTGGAGCTGGCTGGAGGATGAAGGTGGCTCTTTTAGTTTAGAAGTTACATACTGACTCAATTAAAAAAAGACTTCATTACTAATTCTACTGCCAGGTTGTGATTCCAGACTCTGCAGTCCCTGTGATGAAGAGTTTCCAAGCAGGCTCTCTACCAGACATCTTTATTGAGCAATTAAATTGCACTGTCACCAAAATCTCACTTTTATTCAGAATATGGCATACAGAACATTTTTTTAACCTATTAAATGCATTTACAAAATAATTGTTTAATGAATTCAAGTGTTAAAGCTGCATATTAACTTTATCTATTCGAACTTAATATATTCCCCTGCTCCAGTGTGGAGTCCCTGCTACAGGAGACATGAACTTCTCCAAGGTGAGTCCCTCCCGCAGGCTGCAGTTCTTCACAAACTGCATCAGCATGGGTCCTTTCCATGAGGTCACAAGTCCTGCCAGCAAACCTGCTCCAGTGTGGGCTCCTCTCTCTATGTTTTCACAGGTTCTCTGTGGCAATAAGCCGCAGAAGGTGATAGCTCACCATAGTGCTTTTAAGTCATAGGTTTATTCCTTGTAAAATACAGTTTGCCTGTTTTTCCCTGTCTTTGTCTGGCTCCCCAAAACATTTGGTAACACCCTCATTAGTATGCGAGAAACTGGTCAAACGGGTTTCCCCTGTCCCCTGCCTGTAACCCTTTCCCTACCCTCTGTCCCCGTGTCCAGGATGTGACATCACATCCCCCCTGAGACCTCTATAAATACCCATCCCCTGGGAATAAAATTCTCTTTGCTTCCTGCCTACCTCGCATGTGGGTGGTCCTTCCTGCTACATCTGGGGACCCTCGGGCCACGTGAAGGTGGGACAAGGGGCAGAGAGCATCCCCCATCAGCTGCCGCAGTTCTCTTCCAGCATAGGCTTTTTACGGGGTCACAGCTTCCTTAGGGTCTTCACTTACTCCAGCGTGGGCTCCTCCATGGGATGCAGGAGGATGTTTGTCTGTCCTGGCTTTGGCCTGGATAGGGTTAATTTTTTCAGCAGCCACAAGGGGTATGGCCTAAACCCTGGAGTTATTCTATACCACCTCACTCCCCAGGGGGTTGGGATGCCTTGCAGCGTGTGAGGTCCTGTGTATGAGGACCTCATACACATGCAGGGTGAGCAATCACATGTGTGTCTTCACCTATTTTGTACTCTTCAATTAGTGTGGCTCTTGTTACTGTTTGTTTTCTTAATTCTTTGCTGTTTCTAATCCATTGTTCTTATCTTGACCCATGATCTCTACCTTTTTGTGCCTCCAGTTCTCCTCCCCATCCTGCCACATGGTCTGGTGCAGGGAGGAGAGGACCAGGGCAGTGAACGAGCAACTCTGGTCTGGGGATTCAGTGTCAACACTAAATTTGAAATACCCATTCCTAAAGCATGACACTGTTCCACCTTGAAGATTCATGGGCTACAGGAGCACAGCCTGACTCATCACAGTCTTCATGGCCCTCCAGAGCTTGGAGCACCTTGTCTCCCTCCTTATTCACTGACCTGGGTGTCTGTAGGGCTATTTTGTTACATAACTCCTCTCTTCCATAGCTATAATTACTTCTGCATAATAACTTTTTCTTTCTATCATAACTGTGTTGTCCCAGAGGCACTACCACCATCCATGAGGGGCTTGACCTTGGCCAGGAGTGGGTCTATCTTGGAGCCAGATGGCATTGAACATGAGAGAATCTCCTGGCAGCATCTTAGAGAAGGTACCCCTGATACCAAAACATTGCCAAACAGACCAACACTACTGTTCATGTGGCATCTGAATAAAAGTAGTCAGGTTTTTCATGTTAAGTGCAACTTTTGGTCACTTCCACTGCTGCAAAATTCAAGATGGTGCTCACTTTATTGACTGTTTAACAGAGATCAGTCCATTGTATTTTACTTGACAGAATTTTCCTCTGATAGAAGAAGAAGGGAAAGGCACACACAAGTAACTGACTCCATTTCTATTTTTACTTTGCTTCAGGAATGTATTAAAAAATGGAAACATAGGAAAAAGTAGTTTTTTGAAAGTTTAATGCTATTGCAAAAATGTAGTTATTTTGTCAATTACACTACTAGGAAACATCTAAAACATCGCCCAGAGACATTCAGTTCACTTTGCTGACTGTTCTCTAAGCAAATTCAGGAATACCTTTCTGAGACTGACATAATTCCCTAACATTCTCAAAGTGCATTGTAGCTACCTCACCCTAAAATAATGTGTTTTTTGACCAGAGTTTAACCTCATTGGCAAAACAAACAAAAAAAGGTCAAAGACAAGACCATAGTTCTGAATTAGTCTTTTCTTGTCTCACCCCCAGAAGCTGCCAGCTGATCACCTACATTTATGTTTTACAGATCTCTTAATTTAAAAAGATGAATATTACTCATTTAGCCTTGGACCTTAGGAAAAGACAAACTGATCCTCTGTATCTCTGGAAATATTTCTCACATTTAATAATTTTGAAATTATTTCTCACAGGAGATAAAGCTACTTGAAATTAATAAGTTTGGGGGTTTAATTAGGAGGGAATATTTGGATCTGTTATAAATTCATCTGCATTGGGTCAGATACATAACCACAGAAAACAATTAAAAGATTAACATTTTCTCCAGCTAATGATTTGATCTACCATATACAAAGTTATTTTTTATCTACAGTCTAAATTAATTTCATTATAGCTATTCTGGTGTAGAAAGGCTAAAATACTGAAAAAGAAAGTGGGTTCCCATTGTCTATTAGTGTCATTAATACTGGTGGTCTACATGCATTTCTAGATCCACTTTGTCCTATAATATGAAATTATTATAAAGAATTTTTTTCAAAGATTTGTGCTTTGTGATGGGTTTATCATAGATTTGTTAATTGAATCTATCCAAAAAAAAAAAAAGTATTTAGAAACTCCATGTACCCTCTGAAATCAAGATATCATGCATTTTTTGGGGTTTTTTTTTCATTAGTACAAAGAATATGGCATGAGAACCAATTTGAGAGTGTGAGGAGGTATGCTCAATGAATGTCAAGTATTAATACTGCTTTATTAAGTATGTAAATTCAGACATACTAGAAATGTTAATATTAATGTCATTTTGGGGTTGAAGAATTGTCTGTGGCTTTGACAAATAGTCCATGTCATCAGGAAAGGCTGAAATAAGTGCTCAGGCACACTCTATCATACGCCTTTTTTTACAGTCTAAACATTTTGCAGTTTTACCCTATTTTCTGTATTATGCATATGCTATATATGCATATGCCTTTGGTGCAACCAGCTTCTACATGCTATTTGTGAACACACATTTCTTGGCAAAATATTTATTTTCTAAATTTACATATATATACACACATATATAGCTGTATGTAAGGGAATATTAGCAACTTTTCATTTGGAATCAAACAGCTATATATCACTATATATCATGAGATACATCAATGCTAGTGTGTTTTTCTAATACATACAGACAGCTGATCTTAAGTATAGCATAAACATTGATAGGGCTAGTTGCCTAATTCATTGACAGGAGTATAAGAAACAGCCTCTGTTTAAATAACCGTTTCAAAAATCCCACAAATGAATTCTAAGAGACTGAAAAAAGGAATATAGTCAAAAGAATGAATGACTTACATCTTTCATTTTGCCTGTTAACAGTGAAATCTCAATTTAGTTAGCACTGCAATAGTAAGGTTTATACATCTATCACTATTAACTGGGTTTTTCAGTGCCACCATTTTAGATTACTCTTTTAGCATTCTGATGGCTATGAAGCTAACAGGTACCAACTATATTTGACCCAAAATACCAGTCCCTTGGAAGGCACCAATCTCATTCAGTGAAATGTTTTCTCATGTATTGAGAATCAACATTTCTAAACTGTAGATATATAATTACATATTTTGAGTGGTGGAAAGCTAAGAATGCAATAACAAATTTGTAATGTTCCACATATAGGAGCAAATAGAAAAATTGTTATTTTTTCTTGAATTCAACCCAAACCAAAGAGTCTATACAACTTACAGAAATACTGAAGCAAAAGCCTAAACACTTTGATAAGCAAACTCATAATGAATTATGCCACTACACATCTGGTAGCATAAGAGGTAAACTTACTCAAAAAGACTTTATGAAAGCACCATAAATTGTTAAACACACTGTGTTGCAAATTGTTTCAATGTTGTTGAACATGGCTATTCTTGTTTTATTTCTTCAGAATTAAGGATCAAGAATAATTTCGGTTGCAAAGTAGAAAGCTCTAGATTGGAAATTAGTAGACATTAAGGTAACACCATTCACTTGACCAAAATAACTCATCCCAGATAACCTCACATGCCCCAGGTACTGAAGACAACAATAAAAGAGAAAGTTTTTGAAGATTTTGGCACAATTGCATCCAGTGGAAGGTGTGCAATTACAAGGTATACAATGACTCTGACTTCCTAGGAGATGTTATCTCTTCACAGTGCTCATAATACCAAGTTATATTTCCTGTAAAGAGCAACAGAGCCACTGTGATGCACTACAAAAATATCTAGCCAAAGCATACTTTGGAGAAATGTCTGGCTAAGAATCCTGCAATGAGTAGCTGACTGGTGACAAAATAACTAATTATAGATCAAATAAATCAATAAACATATATATTTCTCTGCTGAAAAGTTCTAATGTTATATGCTATTTTTGACAAAAAGTAAGCGTCTTCATAAAACAACTATTGTAAAGAAAAGACAGAAAAGAATTTTAGTCTTATTCTGCATTTTGTATCAGAAAAGCAAAAAGAAGCATAAGGGTTGTAGAAAGGATTCTAATTTCTTTTCTTACACCCTTAACAACCATGTTCTTAAGCCCATTTGTCCGAGCATTTTAACAGGCCATGTCCTCAAAGGCAGAGTATGGCAAAAAGCTAAGGAAGTTTCATTGGAAAAATTGACTCAGCACAGCCTTCACATCAAGTAGAAATGGAACATTTCTAGGCAACTGAAATTTGTCCCAAACAAAGGAACCTGGATTTTTTTACAGTAATTAAAAATTACCAGTTACCCATCAATCCTGACTAGTTCTAATGAATGAATGGAAAACACTTGCAAAAGCACATTATCAACAGTGATTAGTAAAGCCTAATTCCTAAGACTTATTAACCTGTGTGAACAAGTAATATACAGGCATAGTATTACTACTGAATAAAAAAAAAAAAAGAAAAAAAAAATCAGATGTGGCTTCTAACTGCAGAAGAAAAAAATTACCAGCACTAACTTAAGACAGGGAGAGGTCTCAGAGTAGAAACCTTCCATATGAATAGGTTGTCAGAATGTCCTTGCCATTATCACTCCTCTACTAAAGGACCTTTTCCAGTGACTTCATTATTGCAGTTGCCAGTGTCAAATACAGAACAATCAACTGAACAGACTTTGAAAGTCTTCATTGGATTAGGAGAATGTTATATACATAATTAAAGTTTGGTCATAATTGTATTTTCATACCACACCAATTGCAAAGACTACTGTATTTGAATGGGCTGCTACAGAGATTGTAGAAGAGAAAAATTGCTGATTCTTATACAATAAAGTTGCTAGAAAGATAGATTATACAGGGGAAGATGGTTCAAAAAACATTCAAAGGCATCAGAAGTCCCCAGATTCTCTAATGATTTCCCTGGAACAAGGTAAAAGAGTAAAGCAGGCCAAGGAAACAGTAAACAAATTTTAAGTGTAGAAGCTGTTATAGCCAGACAAAACAGGAAAATGCTCACTGAAGGATTACACATCACAACACAATTTCAAAAGATTACTATAGTATGTACAAGAAGGAAGGATAAATTGCATTATAATCATGAGATAACATTTTCAAGAGTGCCTTGGGGAACATTCAGGAAGGCTTACTTATCCTGGAGATTAATTTCCCTGAACTCCATCTGTAGGCAACGTGTGAGAGCGATCTCTCCAGAAGGCAATTCAGACCGGCTAAGTTGGCTCTTGCTTCAAAACGTTTCTGTTTGGGAGCCCAGAATATTGGGAGCAATGCAGAAACATTAGTCACATGGATTTTTTCAGCCAAAGACTCTTCCATGAAAACATTCCTTTATTTAATGATAACGAAACATTTTTCTCAACTGATCTCTTTTCAAATCTGTTTTTTATTTGATTAAAAAAAAAAATACTGACTCTCTTGTGGGTTATGTGGTGGGAAAACTCTTTTTTGAGGGAAGTCAAAGAAAGAATGAACTATTAACATAACTTTTCATTCTTAAATTAACAATATTATATATTAGAGAGAAGAACATACTAACATTTCCATATTTTTGTTACTGGCTAAGTACGGGTAAAAGCTTTGTGGGATATTTGCCTGTATACTATGAGAAGACAACAAATATTTAATAAATATCAGCTGAGGAGCATGAAAAAAGAATTTGTGTTTCTTTATGATTACATTGCTTCCTTTGTTTGATTCTTTCTGGTACACAAACAGCTGTGGCATGATTTGAACAGTGAGAAATTTTCATTACCACAATTTTAAATGTTAAAGTAGGCAACATGTAAATACATTTTAAGTCCACAGTCATATGATTTTGATGATATGTTGGTACAAAAGTGATAGGAGATAACTTTTTGGATAAATAATGAGAATGATAGTAGTATCTCCCTCCCCAAACTGGGCAGGTAGTAAAAGTGGATTGGGGACAGACAAAGCTCTACAGTATTAGTAGGACCCCAGTTGGTCAGACTGTCCTCAAAAATTTACTCTGCCCATCCCTGTCTTAGTGTTCATGTTCTTATTTTGATAGATGTGTATTTGTTATATGTGCATCAATCACACACAAATATAAAATGGATATTCCAAATAGATGACATTCTTGCATATATTTATTAAAAGAAGGAAAAGGATAAACTGAAATTTATTTAAGTCAAGTGTTAAAATCTTCAGAACTGTTTGTTGGCAAATTACAGTTTCCTTCTTGTTTCCAATAGTATTTATTTACTCTAAATATTACTGATATGTATCTGTGGTAATCAATACATATCAAAACCAAAATTTTTATATACACTCAAAATGGTACCAAAATGTCATGGCAATAGTCCATAACTTGCTTCATTTATTAGTAATCTAGTAGACTGGGGTCTATAGAATTAACAATCTGTGCTAATGCACTTCTATTACAACATTTTGATGTGGTTTCTGTGGAGTACCTAAGGGTTAAACATTTCAGTCCTACAGAAGTCATTAGCTACAGAAAGCTGAATTGTAGTCCAGCTGCACGCAATGTCAATTTAGAAGTCATTTACTTCCAATAGAATGACTCATTATATGAAGGTAAAGGCAAAGCTGTTAGTATCTCCTTATTAGATCAAATACTCTGTGCAAAGAAGGATTTTTAAAGTCCAAGACTAAATACCTAGAAAGTCCACACATTTTTTTGTGGTTGATGTCTGTAAATAGTGTAAAAATACTGCAGTGATATGCACTAAAGTCTGTAAAAAATAATGGGAAAAAAATGTGGAAGAATTTCTGTCACTATTGTTTGATTGCATATCTATTTTTCAACAACATAAAGCATGTGAAAAAGTCTGTCTTGCCAGAGTTATTAAAAAAAAACAAACACATTTATTTTCTTTACTTTATAATTTTGTGTAGAACCTCAAATTTACCTTGACAGTATAACTTCTACAATTAAATTCGGAAATTGTTCAAAATAAACCAGCAAAAATATTGTAAAGGATATTTTTAAAAGGTGTTATGACATTTCCAAGGTTATACTAATGATAACATCTGAGTTACAGGGATCGCAAAGTAAAAACAGAAATAACGGTCGTATCTTAGAAGACAACTGTGTGTTAGAGAATATGAAGTTTAATAAATGCCAAACTCCTGGAAAGAGAAAGACTAAAAGATGGAGAAGAGAAATATGCATGTGTCCTGTGATAGGAGAAAGGAAGTAAAGATGATCAAGTAAGTGACTTAGTTTCATTTAATATGAGAAATAAAAAAAGAAATACAAAGAAGTCTATCTGCAACTTTGTGAATGGAGTGAATAAAGGAAGAGAACTTAAAACATTGATTCAGCATAAAGCCTATTAGGAAAAAAAATCCACAACAAACCCAAAACTACAACAGTTCCATATCTAACAGTGGGTTCAGTACAGAAGACTGAAAAATTAATAAATGGGCTGATAAAAAATAATTTTAACTAAATTTGTGCTAAAAATGTTAAAATTTTGTAACATAGATCCTAATTTTAATCTCAGCTGAAAAAGAATGAGCTTAACCTAAATATATTTTTTTGGGGAAATAATGCATCTTATAAAGAGTATATTTTTTTCTTGTTCTAAATATATTTCCAAATTAATTCAAAACTTTCTGGATATTCTAGATGAATAGTTTTATGTCAATATGGTAAAAATTATTCCTGTGAAGGAGGTAATATTCCTGTTTTGTCTGCAGCATTGTGGTTATTCACTCAGAATATGGGATACCTGAATTCAATTCCTTTCTTGGTTGTGTTGGTTTTAAATCCTCCCTTCAAGTATAATGCCCTCTGAAGGCATAAAGGCTAAGAGCTCCAACATAAACATTCAAGAAAATTAAAATTATATCAGGAGACCATGCATGGGTTTACATTCTTTATGTATAATCCGTTAGTGCTCTTAGTATAAGAAATAAACCAATAACTGAAGGGGTAGCAATGATTGTCTGTCCCCCTATATATTGTCTTTTGGGTCCTGTTAGAGCCACTTCAAATAGCTTAAGATTGATCCAATGATCATGAAAATGATAATGCATAAAAATAAATGCAACAAGATTTCCAGTGAAAATGATAGATAATTCCTGATCGATTATGCAAAGGAGCTTGTGGCTTTGCCATCTATTAACAGATTGGTAAAATTGCATTTCATTTCATTTCCTTTTATAAGGGCTCAGCACCATTTTTTTTCCCTTCCAGATCAAAAGGAACATTTTCAATGAAACATTAACTCTAGATTTTCAGTTTGGAGAGGCATTTCCTTCCCTCAGACAAATAAGAGTTTTAGCTGATGCAATTTCTTGAAGGTCATAATAATTTTGAACTGCAAACACTCAATTAGTTATTAATGCAGTTTTCTATTAGGATCAGTTAATTTACATTCATTTTATGTTAATTCAGCTTCAATGATTTATTTTAAGCCACTCCTAATTTACAATTCTCAGAGGAAAAGGGAAAAAACCTATCCTTTTAAACATTAACAGTGGTCCCTGTGTGGCTTTAAAATGTTGCTTGTTTTATAGTGATATTCTTGAATCATTAGTAGGAAAGGTCAAACAGTATTTACTTATATTAGACAGGCACCTTGTGAAACTATCCCTGAGAGTGCTAAACTGATACATGTGCAATACCGGTTAATTCACTGCTCAATGAAAGCCACAAACACCACTTTAGAGTTCCAGCTCAACTCCTGTCCTCAACTATGGTTACTTTATCAAGCAAAGATAGTTTCATCAAACAAGCAAGGTCTTCTTCATGCAGGCATCATAACATTCAAGAAAGAATAGATGTGTTCCAGAGATCAAAAGTGCAGCAGTTTTGTCCTTAGAATTAATGCATTAAAATATATATTTAGCAGTATGTTTTCTATGTAGAGAAATGGCATAATTTTCAATCCTCGGTTTTATTTAATTGTGAATGCAGAACAGAAACTCAGACATGAAAAGCTCCTTATATCGATAATTTCCTTTCCTTGTAAAGAAAAAGATGTTATAGTAATACAGCAATAATGTTATACAATATATACTGTTATAATAATAGCATTAAAATAAATAGAATTCAAAAATAGTTCAGGCAGAGATTCAAGTCATTTTCTCCTCTCACACACCAAATATGCAGAAAGAAAATGTCTGGACATTGCCTTGAGCAATCTGCTCTAGATGACCTTGTTTGAGCAGGGTGGTTGCACCAGATGACCTCCACACATCCTTTCCGGCTTCAACCATTTTGTGATTCTGTGAAAGCATCATCCTGAAAAAGATAATCACCATTTAAAAAACCAAAACCAAACCATCTTTTTTTTTTTTTTTTTTTTTTTTTTGACAGTACTTTTTCAGTAGATAAAATATCTACTAAAAATGTAGTACCTGTATAGCTCTAGGAGTACATCTGTAATTGAAGGGAAAGAATACTTGCCCATATGAAATATTTTAATGTCTGTGTCTCAGACATTTCATACATGGAGAGTTCAAATGTGCCTGAAAATTTTCATTCACTAGAATCACCCATATTTGTCCTATTTCATGTGCATGGGAGTAATAGTGTAATAGTGTAATGTAATAGTAACTGTTTAAGTCTGATGGAACAGTGTCATGGAAGTTTTTTAAGTTCCTCAAAGACATTAATGTGTGAATGCTGAATGAACACACACCACAGACAAAACTATATGCCAGCAGTCTGACTAGCTTCATATGTGCCTGCTTTAAGAATGGACTAAACTTCCCTGACTGTTATACATGGGGATATCCATCTCTTGTGCCCCTGAGTCTGACTCACTGGTTTCTCACTTTGGAAGCCTCCTAGGAAATGCCAAACACCTTCACCATAAGTCTTGTCCACCCCAGAAGATGCCAGTGCTCCAGAAACTGGGCTGCACATAATGGATTTTTCTCAGAAAGCACTGCAGAAGTTCACCTCCAAGATCCAGGAGAATTTGTAGCTGTCCTTAATGTATACCTTTACTGAATCCAGCTAAATGATCCTCTGCTCAAGCAGGCAAAAGTCATTTTTTATTGTGTTTCAAAATTAAAATATTAATTAATAATAACAGAACAGGCAAAGGAGCTCTCACTGTGACACACCATCTACCCTGTTTGTCCTACCAATAATAAATGCTTAGAGTCAAAAAGTATTTCCAGCTCCCAGGAAGACAGAGCTGTGCATATTTATAGTGAAATACAATTACCTCTGAGAAAATTTCTTGCTGTGCATTGAAAATACTGAAACTACACTAAAAGAAAGAAGAAAACCAGCAGATCTCCCTTTGCTTCAATAGCCATTGCAAGTACATGTTTTCAAACCCACTGCTATTAATATAGCATAGACAGATGAAAAGTTCTACCAAAGCAAAAGAAACAGATGATCAAATGTTGAATAATTTGTCAATGTATAAGTTACTGATGCCCTGCAGCTCTGGTAAATAATGCAAACATTTTTTATTTTTTTTAAAGCTTCTTTTCATGATAGAGGTCAAAAATAAAAGTACTCCTTCAAAACCTCAGTGGTCTTTTGATTTTTCTCACTCCCTGGGTGCATAATTAAAAAACTTGCATGGCATTGTTCAAAAACCTTTTTTTTTTTTTTTTTTTTTTTTTTTTTTTTTAGGTAGAGGAAAATCGGACTTTAGATATAAAGCTCCAGTTAAGCTGTATGATGATAACATGGCACCAAATAAGTTGGTTGTGTCCTTCCTCTTTATTGCTGTGACTGTAAAAAGAGTGTGTGTGTTGTGTGTTTGACAAGAAAAAGGTATCAGCTCAGACTTAAGCGACCAAGAGTGGTCACTGCCACAAAGGTAGACAGCTAAATGCAAGAACATAGTCCTTCACATTTTGTAATTAATTCTTTTGATTTCAAGACTTCTGAACATCAGTTAATAGTAATATGTTCTCACTTTCTCTTTTTATTGTATACCATACATCTGGGGTTTAAAAAATTTTAAAAAGTTAAAAATAAATCAAGCTAAACTACAGCTGATATTCATTATAAACTCCAAGCCTGATTTTCAGTTTCAGACCCCTCTTCTCTCCTTCGTTGTTCTCAGAAATACGCCTCCACTTGTTTTGCAAAATATAAGTTAAAAAAAAAAAATTCCACAGCTAAAACATGTACATTAGAAATATATGTGTGTATATTATATATAATGTATAAAAAAATTCTTAAACCTATCATTCTTCAGGATAAATTTAAAACTCAAATCCAAAAAGTCTGACACTATGAACTAATGCAGTACCACTCTACAAAAAGAGAGAGAACAAAATGGTGAAGATCACAATTTTGCTTGCAGGCCTGGTTCCATATATCTCAAAAGCCTAAAAGGATTTCAGAGGATTATCTTTGTCTAGATTGCTGTCACTCCTATTAATCAGTCTTTATTGATTGCTTAGTCTTTTGGTCTCCTCAAGTTCAACAAAAAGTCTATAATATACTGCCCTTGAACACATAAATAAGTCTATTTGAGTCACACGTGCACTGGAAGTATATGAATACATGATATTGTGACTTTCATAACCACAAGTTCCAGAGGAGTTTACAAGCATTTTTAACATATTATCTCAACATATCCATCAAATTTCATCCATTCATTGTGTATCAACAGGTAGAAGAATTTTAAATGTTCTACACCAGTAGAATCCATGTTTAGATTATTAAAATGAAGGTCAAGCAAAGTAAAGAAGACATGAGGTAGCTGTTCAGAAAAACATTATTTTTCATAAGTGCTCTGTATACTCATACAGAGTTTCTCTGACATATTGATCTTATGAGCAAAAGTCACTTAAGATAGGGAGGAAAAAAGGAAAACAATATGTAAAATAAATTAGAATACGGACTTCATGTTGTAGTTATGTTTACTTTTCTATAAGAACACTGTTTTACATTTTATTTGTTGAATATCCACAGAATTGTTTGTCGGAATTTATTTCATGCAAAGCCAAATGTGTTTGGGGGGACTTTGATGAATGCATGAGTGGTGGCATTTTTGATTAAAAAATATTGTGCAAATTAAATGACGAACTACAAATTTTAGAGACATTTTCAATTAAATGCTTGGATTTGTAAATTATTGTCAGTTATGCCTTTTTAATAAAACAATTTTTGGAATTACTTTGATCAGGAAACAAGTTAATATGTTTTTACCTGCTTGTAAAAAACACCACATCTTCATCCTCACAAATATTTGGGGTTTTTTCTTGATCACCTAAGCTTTTAAAGTTAATAAATTACTTCCACAGTGTTATATTTGTGTGCAGTTTTGGGCACCATAATATAAAAAAGACATTAAGCTGTTAGAGCTGTTTGCCCTCCCCAAAGAAGGACAATGAAGATGGTGAAGGACCCTTAGGGAAAGCCATATGAGAAATGGCTGGGGTCACTTGGTGTGTTCAGCCTGGAGGAGACTGAGGGGAGACCTCATTGCAGTTACAACTTCCTCATGAGGGGAAGAGGAGAGGCAGTCACTTCTGTAGTGAGAAGTGACAGGACTCGAGGGAATGACCTGAAGCTGTATCAGGGGAGGTTTAGGTTGGATATTAGAAAAAGCTTCTTCACCCAGAGGGTGGTTGGGCACTGGAACAGTTTCCCTTGTGGATTTCTTCCAGCTTGGTCTATTCTATGATTCTGTGGAATCTTAAAGAGGTCATCCAAAGCACACTGTTGTAAGGAGAATTTTCCTTTCTCAAGAGAAAAAAATAGGCATCTTCATAGATTATTCCCTCGACTTCATCTTTTCCCTATTTTAGAAAATTATGATTAACCCTCTGAAGGTGCCTACTTCTCTACAGGACTCTCCAGGTTGATCTCTAAGCTGAGGTTTAGATGGGGTATTAGGAAAGAGGAATCCTGGTTGTGACATGGCTTATTTCGTTCAAGGAACTTCTGTGTTTTTTTTTTTTCTACTTCAGTCTCTTGGAAACACAGTAACACTTCATAGCGGCTCTCAGTCATAAGGATGACACACAGTCAGCTGAAACTGCTATCTTGTTCCTTCATAATTCTGTGTCTGTAAATTTAGCTCTCACAAAAAGTCTCACAAAATTAGAAAGATTTTGTAAAAGGACAAGCCTTGTTGAATAAACTTAATTTAAAAAAAAAAAAAAAATCTTCCTGAAAAAATAAAACTCCAGATAAGAGGTTCCAGAAAATCAGTCTAGTAAGGGAAGCTGAGTGTGATTAAAAATTCCAGACTGGGCATTTAAAATTTATGGTAGATTAACAATGATAAAACTTAAACAAAACTCTCAAAGTTATGAAGCCTATGACAAAGTTTAAGTGCAGAAGGTTATGATGAAACAAGTTACGATCCATATGCTCTAGTGGTAGATGGCATTTTAATGTTATTGCTTAATGATACATTTGATTTCATTTTATATTGTTTCCCATAAAAGGGAGGAAACGGCACTAGAAAAATGGCTGGTTTCAACTTTTATATTCTTCATGTATGCAAGTCCTGAAAGCAAAACAGTACTATGCAAAAAGAAATTGTCTTTAAAAGTAATAAAATACATGCTTCACAAGAGACTTACTGATCTTTTACAATTCTGTGAGGGAACACAGTGGCTCATAACATTTTTACAATAACATGTTTGCGTAAAAATTACATCTTGAAATAAAGGTATGGATGACTAAGAACTTCCCTGTACACATGCCTATTAAAAAGTCAAGTTTAGATCTTTCAAGATTGATAGTATTTATTTTCAGAACAGGGACACAGAGAACTTCCATATATAATATCTACTCATATTACTTACAATTAAAAGAATTATTGTACTTTCGTTCCCTATTGAAATTCTTCTAAAACTATATTTGGCATGTTCAGGAGATCACTGCAACATATTTGAGCACATAAGTGATGAATAGTCCTTTAAAAATTTAGTCCTCTGCACTTATCACATGAAAATATGGCTTGTAAATCAGCCATCAGAAATATTTTCTTCACTTTACAAAACCTCTTACCAATTCTTTTAATCACAGAAAGGGGGAGGGGGACAGGGAACTTCACAATTGAAATGCAATTATTTTTTTCATGAAATTAAGAACTGGTTCTAGAAGTTTCAGGAAATAACATTAATTGTCAAACCAAGGCAAACACATTAATAAGATGGAAACTGTCAATGTAAGGACAGGTAAATGTAAATATAAAAATGTGGATGTATGCAACATAAAAGGGATTCCTTTTTGCATGCAGCTGAAAGAATGAAAAGAACAAAAATTCCCTCTACCCCACTGGTTATCACAGATCAAATTACCAAGTGAAGGACTTTGATAGTGTATTTCTGGTACTACTTTTATAACAAGGTTCGTTCCACTACAGAGCTCTTTTCATAAAGGGCAAAGCTGGAATAATTCAGCAATTACTTTCCTGTCAAATTGCCCTCTGGTAGTAAGGCAGCTTTGGGAAGGAAATGTCACTCATGCTGTTGACGTGGAAAGCCCAGAAAAGTCACAGACTGAAGGCACTGAAGGCAAATCATGGAAAGTATAGGAAAGAATAAATGCTTCCCTAATTTATTTTGTAATGTTTTATGGGAAGAGAAGAAATATTTAAATTGCTAATGGCATGAAATTTTAAGACTGCATCATAGCACATCCCATCTTTTGTTTACATTTTGTGTTTTCATTACTTTGATGTGCAGCAAATTATGACAACCGAAACTTCAAAACTATTAATAGTCCAGCACAAGTAAAAATCTATGCTATGAATGCTGACACCATTTTCCTAGTACTGCAGTTGGAAAATTACCTAAGAAATTGCAGATGTGATGGTTCTTTTCAGCCTTTTCCAGCAATTTTTTTTTTATTTTGATTTCAGCTGTCTCTGCCTACCTGGCTCTTTTTCTGTGATCCCATTTGCAGAAATAAATGTCATACATTTTTTATAGACTCTGTTTACTGTCACAGGAAATAACTTTTATTTGGAGGGAGAAAACTTATTCATTGTGAAGAACAACAAAGCCATTGTTTTTCTCTGCAATGCTGTGAGTAGATATTGGAATATGTATAAAAACAAACATATGTGTGTGTACATATGCAAGTGCTTTCCTGTAGGGAACATTGTAAAGATATAATCGAATTAATTTCCCTAACTAAATGGATCTTAATGAATATGCTAGGAAAATAAAGTTATCATTTCACAGGAGGTTTTAATTTGAAATTATGGATGATATACAGAGTCAGTCAAGGACAGATGGCCACAGAACCCAAAGCCATTGTGCCTGCTTTGGCAGACCAGTTTTAAATTCATAGGATGACTCAGTGAACTTGAAATGTCATGCTGGATTCTAGCAAGAAAACTATGCAAGGTTTTACAATTTATCACTGGCATCTTAAATTAATCTTGGAACTAATTAGGAAGCTTGAAGGCTCAGAATCCAAGTGCTATCTGTTCCTATTGACTTTTTCAAACAGAAAGTGAGGGTTCAGAACTAAGAATGTGTCATACCACAACCTTTTGTTCTTGTCACTGTCAACTAAAACCAGAAGACAGTTATGTGGGAGAGAACTAACATTTTATAATTTTCAATATGTTAGAATACGAAGGCAGACTTGATTTGGGCTTCACTTTTCAGAATTATTTTTAAAATTAAATAGAAACAGGGAACAAGGGTAGCAGTGAAAAATTAAGAGATTTTTTTTTTTCAAACATTTACATAAAATTAGAGGGAAATGAAATACAAATCACAATCTAATTTGGGTCATTAGAAAACCATCTCCACCAATTTGGCAATCATTGATAACTAATTAGCTGAAGAAAACAGTCAGATGGGCTTCCATTTGTATTTGATTGTATGTTATGATACTTACATTCCTTATTGTAAGGGCTTATTATTTCCTAATAAAGAGTTATAAATTTATAATCCTAAAAAGCAACCTAATCTGCCAGTTATCTTCATCAGAAATCATGAGCTAACCTCGTATTTGTGGAGAATAATAGAGAAGTCCTTTAGTAAAAAAGTCCAAAAGCCAATATTAATATTTCTTGCACCTACCTACTTGTCATCTATTAGTGGGCTTTTTGAATGTAGACAAGGTTTTCAAAAAGAGATGCTTAAATCCTTCACATTCTGAGTTGTTTAGCCTGTTGATCAGTGATCTGCTTTTCAGAAGTGCCATGCATCAGCCAGTTCTATGTGCTAATGGAAACTCATGACCAGGCCTGACAGAAATTCATGCATACAAACATAGAAATTTAACTTTAAACTCATAATTTATAAAAATCTAGACTATTCATAAGTAAATAATTTTCTGAGGGTTTTTGATGTAGAATGTGTCAGCGTGGTTGGCAGCCACACTCTTTCCCTTTTGAGTACTAATCACCACATTGTGCAGGTCTGTGTCTAAGTAAAGTCTTGCAGCTGTACTGAACTAAGCTGAGGTACAAAAGCAAGGAAGACAACTGAAAAAGGACTATTTGGAGAAATCCGTTGAAGTGCTTTCAGATGAGCATCTAATGGAGCCGTTAACATTCTGGATTATGTATTTTCAAATGATTTTTTGTCCTAAAAGGTCCTTTTGAGTGTTTTTGTGAGAACAATACTATGATACCTTCAGGTATTCATTTTCAGGCTTTCAAGTTATTAAACTACAAATAGTCCATCCTCCTTATCTAAGAAAAATGACAAGCAACACAAACTGTAAATCCACCTACTGTACCTCTGTCTAAGTGACCATGGGGAAAAAAGTCTTTGTGTGACTCAGTCAAATCACTTTAAAATTTCAAGCTGAAATTGATGTTTCATACACAAGGAAACCAGAAAAAAGAACAATTACTGGAGAAAACTGCAGGCACTGATATTATTGGTCATGGAAAGTACCATTCAGAAGAATAAGCCGCTTTTTTTTTTTTTTTTTTTTTTAATCTTTTATTCCTCTTGCCTGGACTGCAATTGTGCTTTAGACTGAAATAACCATCAGAGTAGCTTAAGGAAAGTGGAAAAAAGGTTGAAATCTCTATTAGGTCATTACATTTGCTCTCTAGATTTCACTGTTACAAACATATAGTGTGCAGTCTTTCTCCTCACAAATCTTTCCCTTACAGGAAAGACTGAGTTTTTCCTTTTACTATATTAGGGTAAGTGCAAAGAATTTAATAAAATATTTCATCATTTTGTGTAAGGTTAAAAACTTTGAAAATGAGTTGGTCACAAATAGTGAGAATGGCTTTTTATTTTTCATAAGATGACACTTTGATTAAAAACATTTTCACCTCTTCAGACTAGTATTTTCAACACCTGGTCTAGTTAGCAAAGAAACTAAGGAGCAGAGGAGCTGCAGCATATTTAGCACCTAAAAATCCAGTTGAGTCCAAGGCCCAGCTATAAAATCAGTTCTTGCCTTTGCTAAATACAGCTCAATGGACACACTACTATCACACATATGACTTCTCTTTGCAGCAAAGTAGATGTGTGAAATAACTGAATTTAATGAGAGTAGGATTGTGTTCAGTATTAGAGATTTCTTCTATAGCACATTTTTTGCAAGTCCAAAGAACAAGCCAAACTATCACACATATGACTTCTCTTTGCAGCAAAGTAGATGTGTGAAATAACTGAATTTAATGAGAGTAGGATTGTGTTCAGTATTAGAGATTTCTTCTATAGCACATTTTTTGCAAGTCCAAAGAACAAGCCAAACTATCCTGTATCTGAGTCCAGAAATGCTGTGCTGACAACGTATTGAAAGTATAGACATTTGGTTGCTGTTGATATATTACAGGCACCTTGGTTCCAAGCCATGCTCAAAGACATGAACTGGAAAACATCTTTTATTGTAGAAGCTACAGATTGCTGCTGTGTTTTCCCACTGCTTCTCACATCCCTGAAGTCCTCAGTAAGAACCTACAGGACAGACAAATAGATTCAGGAAGGGCAGATTTTTATCTCTTGTATACAATGGTGAGGTGTATGCCAAGGTCTAGTCATTTATGACCCCAGAAGTACTTGTTCAAGGCCAAGTGAGTAATCCTAAGAAATGTGAGTATGAA
>JAWWEW010000041.1:17386800-17470434 GCA_035583185.1 Anabacerthia variegaticeps
GCCAAGATTAATTTTTAGAAGCAGAGAGAAAGAATACCACCACAAACTAACCTTTTTGCCAGAATATCGGTGTATGCCTGTGTGTGGCATGGGGAAAGCTGGTTTCGCCGCTTTTTTTCTGTCTCTCTTGTTTTCTCGGATGTTATCTCTTAGCAGCAGGGGGTCTGAGCTCTCTGGAGTGCAGCCAGGGTGCTTGGGCTCTGCTGTCCCAGCCGAGCCACAATGCTGGGATGCTGCAGCGCTCTATGCAGAGCTGGGCCTTCTTGGCCATCTTGGAAAGTCAGAGGGATAAGGCAGACTCACATCTCGGTTCTCTCCAGGCTGGCACAGTCTCCGTCTCCACTGGCAGTCGGGCAGCATGCGGTGGCGAAGAGAAGAGGTGAGGAGAGGTTGGGGAGCGATTCCCAGCAGAAGTAGCCAGTCTCTTGCCTCCCTTCCTTGCTCCTAACTCCCCAAAATTTGTCTTCAGTTTTTATAGCATTCAAAGAGGATTGTGCGTGGTTCCTTGGCATGTAGCCTTGTTCAGATGTTCAAAACAATAAGATATCCTGTACAATGACTGGATTTTCTGGCAGGATGTTTGTTTGTAGGACTGAGAAGTTTTGTTTTGTGAGAATCTTCAGAATCAGGATTTTTTTTTTTAGGGCTTTGCTGACACAGTTCATTATAACAGGATGTTTTTTTAACAGAGACCTTGTGTTATATGATGGAGGAATATTTATTACCTTTTGTGTGTGTTATCTGTATACAACACTGAGCCATAAACTTTTCAAAATGTCCCCTAGAACATTCTTCAGAATATTCAGGCTGTGATTGAAAGATTACTACATTAATATGTTGTCATTTTTAGTAGGAAAAGGAAAAAGGCACAAATGCAACATGCATTTTTTGCATGTTATGCCTTTTTGGGTGAAATTTTCACAAGTTTCAAATAGAAGGTATCAGCTGTGAAGGCTGATGACGTGGTAACAACTGTACAATTGAACAGCATGTGACAAAGATGACAAGGAGTCCTCTATCTCCCTTAACATCACAGTCCTTCAGATTCATAATTTTAGAATATCAACATGTCCCACTTTTCAGTGTGATTCAAAGTGTGTTGCATTGCAAAATCTTTGGGTCATTATTGTTATATACATACAACAGATGAAGACTGGGATTTGGATTAACTGTGTAGTAGTCAGTAAAACTATTTGCATAACTTCACCAGTTTAAAATTAAATCATCATAATCAATTCATTAATTAGTTTCTTCATAACTGACACAGAGAGATGACAATGTTACTTTTTTAATCTTCATTTAAAATTAGTTTACCTATGACTGTCAAAATAAAAATTAGTATTAATTAATACTAATTATTAATTTTCTACCAATTATGCAGTTAGTAAGGGGATGTAAATTTAAGCAATATGCATTTAAGAAAATCTAAGCATAATGACTCACATTTAAATGTTTAATCTTTAGTCACAGATACCATCAGATGTTACCCAAACCTTCAGAATTTCCTTATAATTAACAGAAGGAGAGTTCTAAAGTAACTGATTACACTGTGCTGAAGCTTTTGCATAAAAAAAAGTTATCCCACCATAAGAAGTATCAGCTCAGATGAGACCTCAGAGACTTTTTTTTGCAACACAGGCCAAGTGATACGGAGTTTATTTGACCCCCTAATAAATTAAAACCAGCACAACACCACGTACTAACTCAGACATGCAAAACCAATGTCAATCAATGTTTGTATGACTTTTTTTGGTACCCCTTTTGAGCCCTTTCTTGGCTTTAAAAATGTTTAGGAAGCATTTTTTTTTTTTTTTTTTTTTTTAGCATGATACCTCTAAATTACAGTACATAAGAGAACTCATAGATTTAAAGACTTCCTAAAGCCATAGAAATTTATGGCTCTGTAGATTTAACTTAAAATATCAATTAAGCCTGCTATGCTTAGGAGGCTTGTTTTTTTGTTTATTTTGCTTACAGATTGTGCATACACATCAGTAAAAGTAATAAAACATTATCTTGGCAGATTTGATGTGCTTTTATATTACTTGCAGACTGCTTATATGCATCAAAAATTTGACATGCTGTAGGAATGTCATTTATCTTTCCAGAAAGATACAGTACAATGACCATCTTCTCTGCTTTCAGATTTCAACTGATGTTTACACTGATATGATCAAAACCTGAAATTTTATTTAAATTCATGTTTAGTTCATGGTTATGTGTGAGGCACACAGTGTCAATGGAAGGTATTTGGTACAGCTATACAACATACAACAAGGAGGGATAATCTCTATTTGTATTCAATCTGTGTGTTCAAGCCCTTCCACAAAAATTAGTTGTACATTTGTCAAAATAATTATTGCTGCAGAGAATTAACTTAGTAATTTGAGCAAAATATATGAGTAGGTGATAAAAGAAGAAAACTTGCACTTTGTCTTTTATGAGAAGTATGGCAACATACAGAACAAAATCATCAGTTTTCAGTCTTTTGATTAGTTCACGTTTTGTCATACAGCAAACTTAAACCCTTAAAAGGAATATCCACTCCAGAGTTAAAAGTCATCTCAGAATAATCAAGACAAAGGTTTCAGACCAATTCCTCTCTGTGGACCTTATTTTTTTTCCCAATGTTATGCCAATGCTGTTCAGCCCAGATCTCCCCTACAAGGAATTATTTCCAGTCTCCTTATAATAATGAGCCACCTGCAAAAGCAAGTCTGCAAAATCAAAAGGTGATTAATTTTGTTTCCTATCAGATTAACTGTCCCATCTCCCTTGACTGATTACAAAGGGAGCCCATAGCAACAGAAAAGTTATTGTTCCCCAGCCAGATGAGTTCTTACAAACTATTCTATGACAACTGTCATAGGAGAACAATCATTTAGAAGGTGACAACCAAATGAAGTTCAAAGCCTTGAATTATATACTAAATAATTAAATGCCAGCTGCAAATTCCAGATATGGAACCAGTGACTGTGCATTACCTTATATCCATCCAGTATTCCCTGGAGAAAAATACCAGTGTACCTGCACTGCATACATAAGAGATACAAGGCGTTTGGCCTGGGTAGAATTTAGTGTGTGTGAACTCTACAATGTGTGAACAATAAAACTGACACTGCTGGGAATTCACATGGACACAGGAAAGCCATTGAGTGATTCCCAGAAGCTCCTTCTAGGCTGTCTGATATCCTGAAATATGAATAAATAGAAAAATGTACTCCAATAACACCCACATAAGCTAATATTAAAACAAACAAACAAAAAAAAATCAGAGAATGGAAGGTGAGAAATCCAGCTGTGTGGTCATATTTGTTTGTGATAATGATAAACCTGACCTTGAACATGATGTTGTATAGCATAAAAATAGTGCCAGAAAGTTTGCTAGAAAAAAGGATGTTTAAAATCCTTAAAAAATTCAAAAAAAAAAAAAAAAAGGCCTCCCCAGCCACCAAGAGGCAGACTTGGCAAAAATGCCAAGACTAATCCATAAAATGTAGTTACATTGGTCATAAATGCTGGACAACAGCACTAGAATATGCTTCCAGTGTAAATGCAAATTACAGCTCAACAGATGTAAAGGTAGTGTTCTTTCTATTGTCCATGCCTCCACTGAGACATCAGTTACCCAGCAGAAAAAAATGACAGTGACTGGGGAGTTCTGATGGCTTGTGTTCCTTTATACCACCCCAAAAATGAAATTATCAGACCTTTTCAACATTTTCCATTAAACTACATCTACATTCCTATATTAAAATGTTGCATTAGTGGTGCTGACTCAAAAAAGCAGTCAAACTATTTTATGCTGGATCAGGTCAGATTAAATGTTAACCTCTGTACTTGGCTGTAGAGTCATTTCTGGAGAGAATTTTATCCAATTCCATTTTTGAATGGGATAGATTTTATCTAAAATATTCATTATGAGTGTATATAATCACTATTTTTCTATTATTAATAACAGTATTACTATAGCTATTATTATATTTTAATAAAAGAAAAAACCCTATTTTTTCTCTGTTAGTTGCATAGTAGAAATAGGATTTGGCTACTTTTTCACAAGTGCAAGAACTTAACTCGTTCATTTATACTGCTCTTGCAGTAAGTAGAAGTTAAAAGGCTCTTGAAGTTAATAAGGCTGGATTCTACTGCTGTTTCAAGTGTGGCCTTGGGCAAATCACTTCACCTTTCCAAGCCTTTCAATTTCCACCCAGAAAAAGGGCTATTAATACTTATCTACCTCAGAGGTGGTATTAGGATTAATTCATTACTGTGTATAAAAGGGCTGATAAACATCTAGTTTCCCAGATACACTATCCATTATCACTAATGGATTAGATCCCATTCGATACACTATATGAATTCAAGTTCTTTATGACATTCTCATTTAACTGTAGCTAAACAACTGTGACTCTCAACTGCCAAATGTCAGGAAAGACTTTTCTTTTAATTTTTAGCCTGCAGGAAAATTATGAACTTTGAATGGATATCTCTCAAGTAATGTTGTTACTAACAAATAATTCATGATTTTTTCTACATGCTTATCCTCACAACCAAATAGCTCTTGCATCCTCACTTTTATGAAGTTCAACATTATTCATACTATGAACCATGTCAAACAGAATAAATGAAATATATGTTGTCATGTCTACAAGTACAGAGTGGCCTCTTGACAAGAAGAGATAAGGGTACAGAGAATTTACTGAGGTGAAACTGTAGCACACAAATTAATCTCCCGTTTCCCCAAAACACACAAATGTAATATTAGTGCTTAGCAATGGTTATAGGCACTGCCCTGCGTCAATTCATTTCTAGCTGCAATGTGATATCATGACACCAAAATGAAGGAGTGTGGCTCAACTGCCCCATAAGGAACTAGAGAGTGATGGTGATTACATCATAGCTTTCTTGTTGCATGAGGACTTCCAGCTCCACTTTGTTATCCATATTGTGTATATTAGTGTACATGCACTTCAGCTGGCCTGCTGATTTCACTCCTAACTCCAGATTACCACCCTTAGGCTCATCTCTGGAGTGCCTGGTTTCGTCCTCTTCCTTCTTCAAACCCAGTTTAAAGCCTTCTTGATCAGCCCTGCCAACGTACAGGCTACAGTTCTTTTGCCCTTGCTAGATAGATGAAGGCCATCTGACTCTGGCAGACCTGTTACCATAAAAGTTGCCCCATGATCAAAGAAACCAAAATTCTGCTGTTGGCACCAATCCTTAAGTCACTTATTGATAAATGGGTTTTCCTGCTCCTTTCCTTATTCATTCCTGCTACTGCAGGAACGGAGGCAACCACCTATGCACCTGCAGGAACCACCTGTGCTCCTGTCACATGAACCAATTGGACCAGAGCCTTGACTTCCTTTTTAATTACCCTGGTACCTCTTTTATCACTCTCATCACTGCCAACCTGGACTACCAACAGTGGGTAATAATTAGAGGGCCAAATTAGCTCAGGGAGTCTCCTGATCCTGATTCCTCATCCCAGCCCTGGGGATGCAGCCAGCTATCCTGTGGGATGGGTCCAGTTGGTGTACAGGGCCCCTGGTTCCTTTCTGAGGTTCCCTCAGAAGGGAGTCACCTGCTACAACTACTCTTCCTTTCTTCTTAATACTTGAGGTAGTGATCCATCTAATAGATATTTGAGAGAGGATTCTTTTAGCTCTCTGATTAGGAACCTGTTTCCAAACCCCCCCATCTACTTGGTCTTTTCCTTCTACCTGTGGCAAGAGGGATAGTGCTCTGGCTCTTACTGAGCCTCTTTCAGGGTTGAAAGGATGTGACTTCACCTGTCTATTTGCCTTTCACTCTCCCTAATGTTCCTTAGTCTTTCCACTTCTTTCTTAAGTGATGTCACCAAACAGAGCAGATAATTCACCTGATTGCACCTTACGCAGGTGTCTTCTTGAGCCTGGTCTTCTCTGGTAGTAACACCAGGCTCAGATGCTCCCTGCAGCCAGTGAACTGGACAGCCGCATCCTTCTTGGGTGGTTTTGTCTGGCTTAGCACACTCTTGCTAGCAGGAGTAACAATGACTTTAGATCGTTTGTAAAACTTTGCTGGATCTAGTCGTGTTGCGGGAAAAAACCCACAACAACAAAAACAAAACAACAACAACAACAAAAAAACTAACCAAAAAGAAAAAAAAAAACAGCAAAAAATAAAATGCACACCTATCACACAACCCACTCAAAAGTTGAGGGTGTGCCCTTCCTTATCACCCTGCCTGCATGAACTGCCATGTTGTACCCCTGTTTGCCTGCTCCTGCTCGAGTGCTCCCTGGAGCTGTGTAAGTTACCCACAAATGGTCCTGGCAAACACCTCTTGCTTGACTGATTGGTTTCCAAGGGCAGCCAAGTCCCATTTTTCATTTAATGAAAAATATTTTCACAATGTTCCAACTAATAACTAATTAAACCAGCAGCAGAAATATAATTTTTATTAGTTTCTTTCCTGATATGCAGTGACTATGCAGACATAACGTACTCTACCTTCCTTTGATACAACATTATTCGTGAGTATGCACTTCTGCTTCCTATTTAAATACTCAAGACTTCTACCATTTTATTTTTGTTTTCAAATAGCGTCTGTACTACAGCTTGTTTTGTGGACATTTGGCATATCAGTAAGGTAAGATTAGCGTTGATATTTGTCATAAACTTTTGAAGATAAAGCAGGAGTGCAGTGTCAAGAGCAGTTTTCAATTTTCCTCGTACCATCTTCAGAGCTTCTGTGGACATTAACTCAGACACTAACTCTAATATTAAAATAAAATATTGAAAATACTATAAGCATGTTGTTTGTGAATACTTGCTGAGAATGCTGAAGAGATGGTTTGCTCATGCTAAATATTTAGAACATTGAAATGTGAAATGTGTCAAATGCCACCAATATTAACTCTAAAAAAGAACTTCCATCTGATCATTGAAGTTATGAAGTTTCTCTCCACCTAGAGAAAACAGAGTAAAATGCAGCAATAGGTTTCCCTTAAGTGGCCTGATTCTACACTGCTGTGAACTTTGTATAGTAATTCATACCATATCAGTAAAGCTAACGTGTTACAAGGGGAGCATTCACAAAGACATAAATCATCACAGAGCAAAGGACAACCAAACTGAAAAGACTTTGCAAGGATGTTTTTTGGATAACGTTGTTAGAACAAAACTTGCACTGGATACCACTTTCTGAACATGGACAAGTGTCTTAGGCTTAAATCCTTGTCTTATTGAAGTTTAAAGGAAAACATCCCTTTATATCTGATGAAGAGAAAAAGGGTCTTCAAAAGCACAATTTGTTTTACAAATGTTGACACTATATAGGTCAATAAGCATGTTACAAGATGCACATTTTTTAACTTAGTCTATAGAAGTGGCAATTTGCTGCAGATCTCGCTTCAATTGAGACAGTAAGTTGTCATCTGTTTGAACTTAGAGACATCCTTTTCACAATGGGAAAACCCAAACAAAACCATACCAATTACTTCCTCACATTATTCTTGTAAGCATAAAATTCAAGGCTAGCATGGCACTATGGCATTATCCATATGGTAGAAACCACAACTGTACCTAAGACAGCTGACTCTTTCCAGCCCAATATTCACAGATTTGTAAGTATGGTGATGCAAGCCTGCACTGCAAAGGTCACAGGTTTACCCTAGCCAAGCTTCAAAATCTCCTTGATACCTGTCATACATGGAAAGTTGATGCCAACATGACTTTTACTTCTGGGAAATTGAAATAAAGTAAAACACAAAAGGTGTGGCAGATGAAACAACATAAACACATGTGAATTATGGAAACACCTAGCCTACAATGCCAGATATCTTTTTATAAGCTTGAAACCCAGTCCCTGAACTAAGACAGTTATTGATTTATTCATCAATTTTTAAAAAACACTCTGCAGTTCAAGAGTAGAAGTTAGGTTGCAATCCCACTCTTCTTTCCATTCTTTGAATGGTATTACCTTGCAAATGTACTGGGTTTGCCAGGGATAGAGATCATTTTCTTCACAACAGCTAGTATGGGGTTGTGTTTTGGATTTGTACTGGAAACAACGTTGATAACGCAGGGATGTTTTCACTATTGCTGAGCAGTGCTTACAGAGAGTCAAGGCCTTTCCTGCTCCTCACCCAGCAAAGAGACTGGGAGTGCACAAGGACTTGGGAGGGGACAGCCAGGACACGTGATCCCAAATCCAAGGGCTTTCCCAGGCTGTATGGCAGCATATAAAACTCATCATTGTTGTGGATAGAGTGGGAGCTTCAGACAAAGTCTGTTAGAGAAGCCCTCCCATTAAGACACAACGTAGAGAAAGGACCCCCTTGCTTTCTAAACTCCTCAGAGAGGAGCCTTGGTGTGGCTGAATCCAATATTAGCCTAGACTTTGTCAACAGTCTATGCATAAAGGATTATACAGGTGTAATTGAACCTTTATACAACTTTGTCCAACAAAGGATTGCAAGGATGGCAAACCAGATATATTTATATAAATATATATAATTTATTAGGGCAATGATAAAAATATGTTAATCAGAATAACAACTATAATAGCAACTATAGCAATTATTATAATATAAATATAAATATAAAATAGAACAATTATTATAGTATAATGTATTATACTATTATATATTAAAATATATAATAATATATTATTATAATATTACATCAATATTGAAGTAATTATATTGAAGTAACTGTATTAAAGCTAACAAAAACAGTTGTTAAGTAAAGATTGATGTTACCCATACCAGTGAGAGTGGGTAAATCTCTTTTTCTCAGTCTTGAGCAGTAATAGGAGTAAGCCTGAGGGGCATCCTCATTCAGGGGAGGAATCTCCACACATACACTCCAAGAAGACCCTGCTATCAAAATTTAGGACAGGGCTTTTATAGTATAAAGTGATTGACTGTCAGTCATATGTCTCCAGGCCAGCTGTGTCAGTTCAGAAGCTTTGGATAAGTTATCAGTAGTGTCACTTGTTTGTACTTTTATCTGGATATTGTACGAGGTCTACCATATCTTCATCTCACTGTCAGGATGTTTAATTTTGGGTTTGATGAGTCAAACTGGTTTCAGCATCATTCAAACCAAAAGCAGCATGATGTCCCCTTCTTCATTTACCACTGACAGCTTTGCATATAGGATATTGTTTGAGTTGTTTTCCTCATTCCTGGCAGAGCATCCTGCTACAAGCATATGAGCTTGCTGACGATATGCTCAGCATATAAAGCTTGGAAAAGAAGAAGGAAGGGGGTTTCTTTTGGAAGTATGTCATTTGCCTTCCCTACAGGGAGCCTTGTTTTCCCTGGGACAGCTTGGACATGCCTGCCCATGAGAAGTGGTATATGGATTCTTCTTTCGTTTTGCTTTGCTTGTGTGTGTGGCTTTTGCTTTACCTACCAAGCTGACTTTATCCCAATTCCCAAGTTTTCTGTTTTATGATTCTCTCCCTCATCCAACAAGAAGAGGGCGAGGGAGCAGCTGTGTGGGTCTTAGTTGCCAGTCGGCAACTAAGTTAGTTAGTTGCGATTCAGTGAGACTTGGGAATATTATAGCACTTCACTCAGAGATATGCATATCCTATATATATATACATATATATATTTATGTGCTTTGAATCTCTTCAACGTATATATATATCACTTTGAATCTCCTTATATAAATATATATGTATAAAAATCATAGTTGACTTACAGAAACAAAAATTGTCTTCATCAGTACACCTTACTGAGCCCTATGCTGGTGAGAGAGCCCAGTATGCACCTGCTTCTGCATGAACCTTGTTCATTATTGGTATCTTGATTAGTCTCACATGGACTCACACAGGGGGCTCTGGTGTCCTTTGGCATCTGTTCGCCAGATGTTGCTCTAGAGAACAGCTTCTGCAGAAATCTGTGTTTCTACTAGAGCAGGGTTCAAATACATGAGAACAGTAAGGAAGCTGAAGAAAGCTTCCACAAGCAGTCACATGCCATGTGGGAATGCAGGACAACAGACACAAGCACTTCTCTTTCACGATGTGAATTTCCTGACAACCATCTCACAAGCAGAAGGATACTGCCATTACATTAGCAGAGATTTTGGTGGAAAGAACCCAAGAACCCGTTCACCTAATTTAAATACAGCATAGCTTTTTTTTGTTGTTGTTTTTTTTTTTTTTTAATTCAATCCTCAGCTTTCTCTAGAAGCATGAAATAACTCAGAAGCATTTTGTTTATTTATGTTTAAGCTACAGAGCTGCGTTGCCCATTAGTGAAGATATGGAGATCTTTCAAATGAGAAATGTAACACCCATTAATGATAATATGAGTTCTGTGCATAAAAGTGTGGAACAAAACACTTCTACTTGCCCTTGGAAGCAATTTTTTTCTGTATTAAGTGCAAAGCTTCTAAAACAATAGGCAGGCATCAAACCAAGTCTATCAATACAAAATAGTTCTACCAATATAAATATAATTTTATTTTCAAAAGTGCGTCTGAGCTGACAAACAGTGAGCTGTGGATCAGTGATAAACCCTGGTAAATGGGGTTTATAATGGAAACACTGACAGATTTCCTGCCCTCACAGCACTATCGTTATCTATTGCATTGCACGTTAAATGTACATATCAACTGATAAATACATAGCATGTTAAATCTGATAAAACTTTTACTGAATCAAATAGACAAGGAGTTGAACATGATAAACAAACCCCTGTATCTGATCCATCAGTTTCAGAAACAGATAAGTAAACAACTGAACATGATACAGTACATCACTGTCAGGTGATTAAGGTCACCCCTTGGGAATTGGCATTCTCTGACTAAAAAGCTATAGTTGAAAAATCTGTCCAAAATTACCTATTTTTAATTGGGTCCACAGGCCTTTAACTAAATTTTGTGAATGGATTAATGCAAATACAAAGACGCTTCTACATTAAGAGCACTCAAAAGAGTGTGTAGTTACCTGTTTTTATCTTCTCCTCTGTCAATATGGGAACTGCTTTTATGGAGAAAGCTGTACTTATTACATAACTATATGTTAAGTACTTTTTCAAGGATTACTTAGAAAGTGAAAGCTTGTTAGATCAGAAATGTGCCTGGCCAAGAGACAAATGGAGTGAAAATTATTCAATTAAATTTATGACAGCAAGACCCACTGCAAGATTTTTTCTGCTGGAAGAAGCTATTTTAGCAGGTCCGTTTTGCAGCAATGTTGAAAGGTACAGTGAGAAAATAACAGAACTAACAGCAGGCTACTGAAGAGGATGTGTTGTTAAGCATGATCTAGAAAGGTGAGTAAATTAGTTTCTGCTAGAGAGAACACTGTTCTGATTACATCATGTGAGGCTGAACTGTTGGATGTGGAAGTTAATATTTTATGGAAATCTTCTAGACCTGTTCAGTATGTAACTGGCTTCACGTATTCTTCCACTCTCAATTTTTTCTAAATGTATTTCTCAAGTACACTTGAATGAGCCACTGCCTTTAGCTGGTAGCTAGATCAAATTAACATGCTCTACCTAACTGCTGTGCATATCAGTTCTGCACACTGGATTGTACTTTAAGTACCGATATTCTATTCATGCTTTTTTTCTACACACCACAGTCATGATATTCCCTACTCCTTTGTGTTCAGAGCCAGTAAATTTTTATCTTGGTGCATGCCAGTCAATGACTGGTCCCCAGAGCAAGGTGCAAAAATCCCCAGCATCCATCATTACAGATGGAGCTAACCACAGTGAACTGGATGCTATTTAATGCCCTGAGATATATACATTTCCATAAATCTATTTTTATCATTACCTAATCTAGTAACAGTGTTACACTTATTGAGTCCCACTAAACTGCCATGGCAATTGTCTCAGCAAAGTGAGAGAAAACCCCTATTTTTTATTAATGGCTCTTGTTCTGTATGTATATATGTTTTTAAATTTTGGTGAGAGTCCTCAGAAAAATGTGTTGTTTGACTTTTACACACTGATTAGTAGTTTTCTTTCATTTACAGTTCTCTGATTCAGTTTTCTTCATTAATTTTGAAATTCAACCTCAGTCTCTGTTTCTCCTAATGTCTAATATATTTTCTCATGCAGTTTCATGGTAATAAGAAGTTCCAAAGAAAGACTATTTTCATACACATATTATGATGATTAATTTTATAAAGTCATATTGAAAATAAAAAGGCTACTCTTAGCTCTCATTTTTCTTTCTCTTTCATTTTCTATTATTTTATTAATAGAAAAAGATGTATTGTGGTATTTTGAAAAACCTCCATTCAATCCTCCTTCATATGTAATCTAGTTTGATGGATAACCTGTCAAACATATATTTAGCCTGAGAGCATGACAGTATCTGACAAGATCAGAGTACACCATTCAAACTTTCTTGTGTAACTTTATAATAATTTTTACTGCTCTTCTTTTTTAACCATAGAGTTTTTTTATAAAAGGTCTCTGAATGGCATTAAATACAATAAGAAAAATATCTAGGGAGGTACTCTGTCTTCTGCAACTTATTGTGGAGGATATTTTCCTTCTAAACTAATACATACACACACACATCTGTTTCTTACATATAATTAAAATAAAATTCTGCATACAAAGATCCCTGAATATTATGAATCTGAACTCTCTAGGTATATATTCCCCTCTCAACTACTATGATTTCCAGGATTTTCCAAATTCCATTTCTTAAAGAAGGAACTTTTAAGATTTGTGGGGTTTTTTGGGGGGAAGAGAAGGGAAGGAAAATAATAAAAAATGGGGAGATAATAGAAAAATAGAAAATAATTTAAGAATGAGAAAATAGAAAAATGCACTATGATTATCAAGAGGTTTCCTGGAGCATTTCTGTATAAGGATTGTATTGCTAGACTAGTAATGACCCACATGAGAAGCAGGATCCAGTAGTATGGCAGAGATCTGAGGTGCAGGATGAGGATGAGGAGCCGCCTTCAAGATAAGGATGTGTTTAGCTTCTGGGAGAAAGGGAGCTGGTGGAAGAACTGGAGGTTTCTGAGGCAGTTGTTAACATTTATTTTAGGATTCATCTTTAGCAGTGATTTCATGAACCAGCTTCTTGAAAGAGAGCCCCCAGTCTGAATCTCAGCCCATGAAAACATGGTTGACATTCAATTAAGCCTGTTCTTGAAATACTTCTAAAAATCTGTGTCCAGAGTATACTGTCATCACTGCTTCTTACCCACAATTTATGTAACTCTTTCCAACACATCACATGAGAAGCCAGGCTGCGTGGCACTCTGAGTAACCTGGTCGACCTGGCCTAGTGAGAGATGTCCCTACCCACAGCAGGGAGTTTGGAACTAGATGACCTTTAAGGTTCCCAATACTCTTTTTTTTGTTGTTGTTTTGGGGTTTTTGTTTTGTTTGTTTGTTTTGCTTTGATTTTTTAGAGAGAAGAGAATATCAACAGATATGAAAGAAATCCAGAGACCTATATGTAGCTCCCTCTTTTGTCATGAAGTATGGTTTTGGCATTTTTGGTATGTAATGCAACATCAAACTCAGTGCCTCTCTCCTAGAATTATTTTATTGTGTCTGCTGAGAAGAAGGGATTGTGTGAGAAAATCTTGTCTCAAGGATAAATCAGCAGGCCAAACTGACAACAAATCTCAACCTAAGCAAAAGTTGTGTGCTACTTAGCAGGTCAGGCACTGATTTCTCCTATTCTGCTGTCAGGTGTGCTATATGAAAGACAGTGAGTCACAAAGAAGTGGAAAAATAAAAAATAAAAAAAAAATTAAAAACCCCAAACTTATGTAAAGAGTAGAATAACAGGTATCACAGTCACTGCACAATCAGGAAACAGAATTGTTGTGGATTTTCTATTTTTCAAATCCTAAAAGAAACAGAAAAATCACAAAATGTTTAAAGCCATAGAAGGGAAAAAAAAAAATTATATTGTCCCTGATATGTTTACAATAAGATTTTGAGGCTCAACTTTTACGAAGACAAGTCCTCTGTATAAACAGAGAGCAGTGTACACATGCTGCATTTCAACACAAGAAAATTTGTTCCAATTTCTTCCATGTGGAACTTATTTGAAAATTTTCAACCCCTGGCTTGTGCTGTTTTTTCATGCATAGATCTTAGATGCATGAGCATGCCTTTATGTTTATATATCATTTGTATATGTGTAGATAAATAAATAAAAATCTATTTATACACTCACATATATGTATCTGTGTCACCATACTGCATGCTAGAAATTATTGTCTATTGGAAAAATGTAGCTATTCCTATGCAAAAGTTCTTCACCTGCACCATACATCAGTCACCTACAGTAAGTAGTTTAATAAAACCCACAGTCCACACAAAATTGCCTCTATTCCAGACCTGGGTACCTGGCTGGCCACTACAAGGGATTCTCAGAGATTGTGGCTCCTGAAGCTGGGTATCTTTAGCTTAGCTCATGCAACTAGACAAATCCCCCAGTCACCTCTGGCCTTGGTCCTTCAGTAAATCAAGTGGTAGTCTCCCTTCTGGAAGGCTTGGAATGCTCAAACCACATGTCTTCAGATGCAACTACATTTACCTTTCAGTAAGGCTCATCCACATGTTTTGTAGTTGGGACTTGCATCTCCTCAAACATCTCTTCCTCTGGTCTTTGGTGACTCTGGTCTTTGGTAACTCAGCCCATCTTAGCCACATTTCTCTCATCCTTCCTCAGTAACAAACAGGCAGGTACAAAATTTATCTCTGTCTATATGGCAACAAAAGACCACTATGCTGTACATCCTATAGAGACTACGTAGTAAGGAGATGTGGTTTCTTGACAGGACTTGAACAGCATCTGAAATCAATATAGCATCAACATACATCTTGCTGAGCTTGATAGTACCAGTAAAGGATGAAGAACAGGTTTTTATCTGGAGAAACAGGCTCTGATTTCAGTGATGCTAGGCAATTATTGAATGCAGTTGATACTAGGTAAGTACAAAAACCAAATAATATAAATACTAACTGCTTTAAAATAGAATGAAGCAAAACCACCAAACCTTGCCTTTATTCTAAATGACCACTGGAAATAGCTTGTAAAACATCCCTCTAAAAAGAAGTTTTCATAATCAAGTAGATGGAAGATGCATGAATTAGAGCTAGGATTTGCTTTTACAACACCTTTTAGGTTGGAATTCAAGATACCCAGGCTCCCTTTGCTAAGCAAAACCAACAGAGAATAGTTGATGCCAGAATAGATGGAGATATGTGTAATGATATAAAATTGAGAAGGTAACAACAACAGGGAAAAAAAAAAAAAAACCAAACATCAAAATCCTGATAAAGAATGAAGCTACAGTGTTTGAAGGACAGATTTCCTAACCACTGCAGTTCTGCAAAGAATAAGGAAGTATAGAAGATGAACAAACATAAGGAAGACAGATTGTCTAAAGGAGTCAATAGAGGTAGTTAAAGATTTAGTTAACAAAAAGGTCTAGGCCAGAGGAAAATAAAGAATCACATCCAATTGAAGATTAATTCTAATACCAAGGAAACAGTAGATACAGAGTTAAGTCTGAAACACTTTGTATATCTCTCAAAAGAAGAACATAACAAAAAGCAGCAATGAAAGAATTTGAGAATCATACGTTTAGATTTTACTAGCAGGGAATTTAAAGACAGTGAAGATCCTAAGTATTTGACTGAAAACTGCAGATAATACCTTAGTACTTCTGTTAGTGGACCATGTTTGGGGAGACTTCTTACTTACTTGTTTTGAGTATACTGTGCATTATGTGGTATCCCATTACAAAGCGTAATGTGATTACAAATGCGATGTAATAGTAAAAGAAATTGGATCATGAGAATGAAGGTGTTGTCCAAATGTAGCTAAGAGAAAAAAAGCTTCTGTAGCAAAAAATTCTCTTTAGACTTTTGTATACTATTTGAAAAATGAGTGTGTGATAACTGTAAAGTTAGAGGTAAGAAATTAATTTACAGATTATAAACAACTCAGGCAAATTTAGAATTCCTTATCCATTATAGGAAAATAATTGATGTTAAGTTTCACCTTCTTTAATGCTTTAAAGAAGAAAAATATTTATCACCATGAAATTTCTTTCCATTTTTCATTTTAAAGAATACCAAACCCAAAAACTTCTCAAAATAAAGGCCCCAACATGCACTTCTTTTTAAGATAGGATTGGTGTAAGATTTTAACATGGATTTTTTCCTAAAATGGAATTAATATATGATTTTTATGCCAAATCAGAATGGAGTTTTATAGCTGAGCTGCAACAAATTATGTTTGAAACACAAATTCTCAGTGTATTACAGCATCTGTGAGAATACCAATAAGAAACATATCTTGGTGATATGTAATAAATGTATTGCACCAGTTTTTCTCTATAATTTTCTCTATTATTCTCAGCTCTAATTTTTTTCTAACTGGTGAATATTCTGTGCTTGTACACATTGTTACTCATAAAACAAGCATTAGAAATGAAGACTGTAAAAGCAATATTAACTGATTCTAAATGTAAATACTTAACATATAAGAAAGGATTTAATTCTAAAGTTTCAAAATGGAGGGAGAGAAAGGATTCTTGAAAGAAGAGAAATTACTATGGCAGGTGATTTTTTTTTCATTTACTCTTGCAAGAATTGATTTACCATGACAGTAGAGGCTGATTTTATTGCTTAAATTAGTCTTGTGGAAGCAAGATTTATTTAAAATACAAACAGCTTAACATGAGTATTAGTGTTAAATATCTATGAAAGAAGTGATAGATAATAAAACCTGAACAATTACTTCAAATTTTACCCTTGAACAACATTCCATTCTATGGCCTTTAACACTGTAAGGCAAAAAATAACTGTACTAGAATTCTTTTTCAAAACAGTCTGTTCAAACCAGTAAATACTTTGCGTCTGAGCTCCAAATCTGCTTGTAATTCTCAAAGAGTTCCATACTTAGCAAGTCTTGCCAGTAGTAAAAAAACCCCAAACAAAACAACATGAAAAAAGCAGCACAATGTTGGAATTCTCTAAATACCTTTACTTGAAATTCAAACTTCAGATTGTTGTTACAGGGAAATTCTCCATACAACAAAATTAGGAGATGATCAAGGCAATATTTTTTATTTGGAGAAAACAGGAACATGAGAGGATTTTCCACATGACAGTATGCTCCTGGGCTCCCAGTTCCAGCAGACCCACTCAAGCTTCATTTTGCTACTTCTTATAGGAACATCAGTGCTTCTCTAGATCACTAAATGTTTTGTGGGTGAAGTATGACTTAGTAAGTAATAACCCATCTTAAGTAAATGTTCCACTTCTGCTTCCTGGCAAATGAACTTCCTTCATCTGAAAGTGAAAATGTCATCTGACAGAAAAAAAGTTCTTTCTTGAGATCTTACATTGCAGTGTTCTGGGACATATCAACATGTACACCTGAACAGCAACATATCACAGAATCACAGAATACACTGCATTGGAACGGATTCTGTTACATATCAGAGCATTATGTCACCCTCCTTTGGAAGGTGGACTTCTACAACTTGATGTAGGATCAAATTATTTTCTAAACCCTTTGTTAATTAACAGAAGAAAAGAGATTGTTTTCTATGTGTTCAGTATTTTTCTAGCTCCAGTGAGGTTGTATTTTTGTTCTTTATTTCTGCATCAGCTGCATAACATATCTTTTATTAAGAGATTATCTAAAAAGTGTTGGAACCTAATACAGGGACAAAGTCATTAAGAGTTATACTTCTTAATACAGGTATAGTCATATTCATGGGTGGCCTTTCTTATGAAAGGGAGAGTTGAGGAAAAGAGAAAGCTGCTGCTATCCTTGGCATTAGCTTCTGACTGTGATTGCTCTATATTGTAGTCTGAATGTCTTGTAAACAGTGAAACACAGGCAGGACTGGCCCCATCAGTTGTAAGAACAGCTGTAGAAGCTGGAACTGAAGCAGGTCAATGGACAACAATCATTTATAGAACATTTTCAAAGCTTTCTGAAAATGTCCGCTGTGACTTCCATATTGTTTTTGTCTCGGTGTCCATAACCAGCTAAAGTCTATCCAATAGATAAAACTGGTCCCCCATTATTGGAATCCCAATATGGTACTAAACAGAGATAAACAAGCCTCTTTCTTGAAATGCTTGTTATTTTTATTAACAAGGAATCCATATTGAACTAGCATTTCAGAAGCGAAGTGAGTAGAAGAGCAGGTGTTTGGTCATATAAGGCATGAAAGGGTAATGAAGGTAGAGCACCCCAAAATTTAAACACAGCCAAGCATCCTTCTTTATCACTGGTCTCAGCTGTGAAACCAGGACCACTCGCAATGGTTTCATCCTTGTGAATGAAATGCTATACCTACTGCTTTAAGGCTGCTTTCTATTAGAAAGAAAAACAACAAAGGCTTCTAGTTAAATTTATGTAATTACTAAATTATATTGATGAGGACAGTATAAATAGATTGATGTGTCACTCTAATGAAGACTTCTAATGTTATTTTACTGTGAAATAATTCTGGATTTCCCTGCCTCTGAATGCTGAATTCAACAGAAGAAAAATACATTTGATGGAACTAAATGAGAGATGAGATAATTTTAAACACTCAGTGAACTGAGACAGATGCATTGCTTTTAAAGTCTAATTTTAAGCAGTATTGTTTACCATAGAACCATTACAATTTGTCATGTCATTGTGCTGCCATATAGACACACTAATTCCATACACCAAGTTCCTTCTGAATTTTTAGATGCTTTCTTATGTACGATAGCTACTTTTCAGGCAAAAAATAATTCACATGAGAATTTTTCCTTATGTTTAGAGAACATTACCAAGTCTGAATTACAGGCACTCAAAAAAAAAGGAAGATAATTCTAAGATATTTTTAGGAACTATGAGATATTGCCACTGTAATTGGATTATTTGTACAGACTCTTCATTGTATTTCCCACTAAAGTTAATGTTGATCCACTTCATCTATCTCAGGTTTTGTTTTTTTTCTTTTTTATATATATATTTATTGTTTATACTGCAGCAACCCAATGGTGATCCAAGGTTGAGTGCGCTGTGTTGAAAATTTTCTCAGGGCTGGAAGTCTGTAGCCCATCTCCTGTTAGCCCCTGAGCAGCTTTGCAATTGCCCTTACTTGCCCACAAAGATTTTCAGGATAAACAACTGTGGGTGTTGGTTAGAGAAATCCATTTGCAGTTTCACTGCCACTACTGAGAAACAGAAAAATTATGTCACCTGTATATGCATTAAAATGCATAGTGGAGATGATGGGGAGAGGAAGGCAAGAGGCAAATATTTACATAGGAGGTATTTGTGCATGAAGGTGAAAAGAATGCAAAAGGTGCTAAATACAACAGCCCTGCATGTCAGAAATGTCTGTGCTTCACTCAGATAAGCTTTGCAATGCACTCTGCACACAGCAAAACTCAGGGGCATTTTCCATCAGATTTCCATCTTCCTCTACCATGTAGATGGTAGAGGGAAAACTTTTCTTTAACTTACAGAGAATGAGTGGGAAGTTGCTTAAATTTTCCAGAAATTGCATGAGCTGTGAGAGGGAAAGGGCAACTCAGATTGAAGAGACTTATCTTCCTGGTCAAAATCGTCAGTTAAAAACACCTTTGACACTAGTCCTTAGGCTGAGTCAGTCACCCATAACAGTCATCCAAATTCCAAAGCTGGCTCTCCTGTTTGCCCTTTGTTTCCCAAGAAGAGTCTGCATCAATTTCTGCTGCTGGCAGCAGCACTACTGGTGCAGGCTATGGCAAACACTGTTACAGTGTTCTCTGCTCACCTCTGAAATGGAGCTCTCTAATAAGATGTCAGGACTGTGATAATAAAAAAAAACAAGGCACTGTGGCTTAGGTTTTGTGTTTGGTTTCGAGGGCTTTTGTTTGGTGGGTTTTTTTTAAACAAACAAGTGAAAAACCAACAAACCAATCAACCAAACACAACATTATCCAAACCCAACTCCGAGTAGCTTGAGGACATTTGAACTTTCATTGTCTGCTTTCCAGGCAATTGTCAAATTACTATTATAGAAACAGTACCCTTTGAGAAGGGTACAAAACAGCAGGGGACAAAACAGTGGTTACTGGTTTTAGGCAGATCCAGAAGTTAGATAGTACCTGAAAGTATATCTCAGCACTGATGAGACACGTGGAGTTTTAGCTTAAGTCCTGGCCTTCGCATGGAGCATAAGCAGTATGTCAATACTGCTTCAGCAAAGACCAGTGAAAACTATAAAGGGATTGTAGCATCTGGCACGCAAAGAAAGGTTGATAGAGTTCAGCCTGGAAAAGGAAAGCACAGACGGAATCTTATCAATATGAGTACCAAGTAGGAGAAAAAGAAAGATAGATCCAGACCCTTATCAGTATAGATCTTCAATCTGTGAAAGGACAAGGGGCAACAGGAACAAATTGAAATACAGATAATCTCAAACATCATAAGAGAAAACTTCTTTGCAACATGTCTGAGCACACAGTATGGGAATAGTTGCTCAGAGTGGCTGTGCAAATTCCATCCTCAGAGATATTCCAAACCCAAATAGGCACAGTCCTGAGACACCTAGCTGACCTTGTTTTGTGTAAGTGCCATGGGTTTCTCTGATTAGGTTTTTTGGTAAGAGGAAGGGTGGCTTCTGTTAGAAGCTGCTAGTTTTCCTCTATCCTATTATGGTCAGCTCCGAGGAAAACGTCCAGCTTTTGAATCATAGTAATGCCCCTGCATGAGAAGATATTTAAGAATAGGAGTTGTTGTGCAGTTGGAATTGTCAGCTGTGGATTAACAATGCAGACATCAAGGTCAGTGCAGGAAGGAAAGGAGGGGTAGGGACCCCACGGGAACAGGGAAAGGACTCAAAGCTATGATTCCCTGATGACCGTGGTGATGACCATGGTGTTATGAGTTGTCCCCTTGAAGACCGTGGGAGTCCATCAAGGTGCAAAGAGCCTCCTGTCAGAGCAGGCGGATGCATGAAGGAGGCTGTTACCTGGTGGGAGGCCCCAAGATGGAACAGAGTCCTGCAAGAGATTTATGACTGGGGCCCATAGAGAGATAAACCTATGCTAAGCGGGTACAGCCAGCTTATCCATAAGAGACTGCATCCGATGGAATGGCCCATGACAGAGCAGAGGATCTCTCTCATGAGAAGGACCCCATGGAAAGCAGGGGAAACTCAGAGTTATGATTCCCCTGTGACCATGGGGACGACCGTGATGAAGTAAGCTGTCTTCCTGCAGCCCACAGGAAAGATCCACGAGACAGCAGATTTAGAAGAACTGTTGCCTAAGGGTCTTGGACTACATTAGAAGTGGCTGAAATCAACAACTGCCTACAAACCTTCTATTCCCTGTCCCCCAAATCATTGGGGGGAGGAAGAAGAGCATGAAAGACCAAGGGGGTGGTTTGGAAAAGTGTTTCTAAACTGTTCTTGTTTCATATTTCTAATTCTTAGCTTAGTAAGCAATCAATTTAAGGATTATTCTGAGTTCTGCTTTGCCCATGGTAATTAATCAAAGCTTCTCTCCTAGCTGTTATCTCTAATCATAAATTCCTAGCTAGCTGGTTTTTTTTGTTTGTTTGTTTGTTTTTTCTTTCCTTCTGGAAGGCGTAAGGGGGGCAAGAGGCCTTGAGCAGTTTGGGCACACTGGGCATTCACGCAGAGCTGAACCACCACAACAAGGGGTTGGACCAGGTGATCTTTCAATATCAATGCTTCTGTGATTCTATAATTCTAATTCAATATGTTTGCTTTTATGGGTTTATATGCTTGCTTTATGAGTTTAGGTGGTGTTACCTTTTGTGGAGTTCATTATTCTAATAAATCATTAACATTTACAATACTGAAGTTAAATTATGGTAAAGGTATTTCAGTTATCTTTATAACCTCATAGTGAAATGTGAAGTATTACCACAGTGACAACCTCTCTTGAAATACCTTGAAAAGGGCAGCTCTTATTGCTGACCACAGGCATGCCTTAGACTTCACTTCACCAGGCAGAACTGGTATGCAGAATGATGTTATAAACTGACAAAGTCTCACAGAGAAAGAGTTATTTCAGGGTAAATTTTGATGACCACCCATATCTGAAAAATGTGAAAGAAATTTATTTAACATTCTTATATTTGGCTTGTGACTGAAGCCAGACATTCCAAATCTTAATTTGCTTAAGTAGCATCAGTACTGAAAGACCAGATCCTTGATGAGCTCCATGCTCACCTATGTAAGGAAACCTGTTGGGCATTTCAACCGGCGTTTGCATACCATTCAAAAATTACTTGGACACTTAGGGCCTGAGCACAAAGGGGACTGGAGAGGACATTTCCCTTCATTAGCTATCACAATCCCATGAATCCAGAAAAGAGTCAAAAATAACAATCAAGGCAAAAGAAGAGAAGTGAAGGCACTTTGCATTTTCTACATCATTGTTTGTTCCCCATATGCATAAGTTAAAGTTATTAATATGTCATTCATTTCATATAATAGTAGCCAAAATCAGTCCCAGTATCAACTGTTAGTCAGCAAATAGTTAGTCAACATGTCTTTCATTCTTCACTCTATTTGGCTACAGGTTTGACTTTCTTTTCAGCTAATTTGTGCTTGAGTTCATGTGATGTATTAGGCATTCCAGCATCAAAGAAAAATAGATCTCAAAGAAAACTTTAAAAGTTTATCATTCTTCCCTAGGACAGGATCCCCTCCACCTTATTCAGCCTTAAAATCTGTCTACCCAGTCTGTTCTCAAAAACTTCCAGTAATGATAATTACACAGTCTCTCTAGACAGTCCTTTTCCATGATTTATGGCTGGAAATCTTTTCCTAATACATAATCTAAATTTCCTTTGCTCTAATTTAAGACCATTACTTCTTGTTCCATCTAAGACTGACACAGAGAACAGATTATTCCTTTCCTCTTTGTAACTACCTTTTGCATATCAAAGAGTGTTATTTCATAACCCTTCCAGTAATTTTTTTTCTTCAAATCCTATCCTTTCTTCAGAGGTCGTGTTTTCAAGAACTCTGATCATTCTTCTTGTTCTTTCCTGCAATTTCTCTCATAAGCACCATTTTATAGTAATACAATGTTAAGATGATGAATTTTAAAAGTTGAAATCCTTTTAATTTGGAAACCTGACATTGTGTGAATGCCTAGTTTCACATTATTCTAGTTTCCTAAGACAATTTCAGGGTCATAGTGTATAATAAATTTCAAAATAACTTTAAACTTTATGAAGTCAAGTCACTCCTGGTTTTAGCTGCAATGGTTTAAGGGTTTGCTTACCGCAATAGTCAATACCTCAGCCACTCAAATTCTCAGTCCATACCTCAGCTGTAGTGTTTGCCTTCATCAATCAGCCTGTGAACAGCAGCTGTTGAAATACGACTGCAGATTCTTTTCTGTCAGCTTTTTCAATGATGGCTGCAACCTTAAGCAAGGCGGCAGGATGAGCATCTAGATGCTACAATGCCTTATGTACCACAGCTGTTTGTTTCAGAATGTGCCTTAGAGGCCTTTAAGTAACTGTAACTAAATCTATCTTGATGTATTCCGAAAGCCTACCCCTGCCAAGGATAGGCGTTTGTCACCTCCCTGAAGACTGATCACTTCAGAGGCCAGTTGTGGTCACCAGCTCTGATTATCTGTCAGATGCCTGCCCAGACAATTCCTTACACAGGAGGCACTATCAGTGACAGAAATATGGCTGCCCAGATCATAGTCCAGCAGTCTTCTTCTGTAGCAAAAGAATGTGAACACGTGGTGCAACTATCATAAAGATACAGGCCACAAACATGTTAGAGGATTCTTACTATTCCAAAATAAAGAGAAAAATTTGGATTCCCGTGTACAGTGAAATCAGATTTGCAAGAGTGGAGGGAGGAAGTGCCTGTTTGGGTGGTAACCAGTGAAAGGAGTAGTCCAAGGAGTGCCCTTGGTGACTCTGTGTAGGACGGTGTGATTAGGTGATCTTTCAATGTGTCTTTCAACTTCAGCCATTCTGTGATTTGAAGATTCTGTGGATATACAGCATTCAGGTATGCAATTAATTTTTGGCACTTTGAATTATGGGAGCCTAGGTGAACTGCAGCATAACAAACAGAGAGGGTTTCATTCAGGGATTTAATCTTCTCTTAGAAATCACTTCTGCAGTCCTCAAAAGGTGTCTGTCAGAGAGAAGAACCATGTAATGTTCTACTATCACTTCCCTCCCACACTTGTCAATAATTAACACGTAGTTGTAGATATCTGAACACAGGTCTTTAATGTCCTCTTAAATGTTCTTTAGTGGAGAGATAATATGATTTGTGTATTTGGTTCACTGCAAGAGTTTAGTTCCCTGGTTTTCTACTTGATTTGTAAAGGCTGAATTTTCATATTTACTACGATATCTATGAAGTACCAACAGTTCTCAATGTCAGATTCTGCTCCTTGAAGACCTGTAGAGACATATGTGCTTTCAAGCATTGCATGAACAAATTGATGCTAGTCTCCTGCACTTGAACAGGAAGCAAAATGAAAACTGCAACAAAGGTCAAATATGATTTCCATTTTCCCAGTTTCAGGTATAACAACTAACATGAAAGACAAATTCAAGAAAGCAAGCCGTTAATAAAAGAGGTATTTGAAATAATTACAGTAAAATATGTAATATTTATTCACTGGTATGTCCCATTGACATTAAATTGCCATGAGACCAGGGTAAGTCATTATGATCATGACTTTGTGAATGTTTTACACAACTGGTCAATGATTTTAAGATTGAAAAAATTAATTTTATTATTGCATTCTCTACACCCTATTTGTCATACATTGAATGAAGAAATATTATAAAACACATTGATTTTTTTTCCCTTCCAACTGCTCTTTTGTCTCTCACAAAAATGCTTTCTACATAAAACTTCATGCAAAGTAGTCCTACTTCTCAGAGAGAAGATAATGCATTTTTCTATTGATCCTCTTCATAGTCATTCATAAGCTTGACTGTTGTTCATTGCCATTACTGTGGATCTGGCACAATCACACACACTACAATCAAAAAATGAACCTTTTAAGCCATTAAACTTGTGTCATTCACTAGGGAACTATTTCTTCTATCCCTGAAATTGGGGGAAATAACAGCTTTTTCTTACTGTCTAAAACTGGTTTGAAAATGGTGGGTAATCAAACAAAATTATCTGAGATTGCAGAACTACATTCTAAAATGTCTTAACAGAACAGATATATTTTCAGCAGTAAGCACTTTCCAGGGAGTTTGGAAGCCATAATATGTTTTTAGACCAAAATAATGTAAGTATGAGGAATGCAGTGTTTCTGAAGACTGTGTGCAAATTATTCCACTAGGAAAGTCAATGGGAATTTATTTTACAGAAGATGCAACTGAGATGCAGAAGGAATCAAATTCCTCTGTCCTTGTTCTATGATACACCAGCTTAAAGTGAGTGAAACAGGAATAAATCTGTCTTTCTCTGATAACTCTTCTTAACTGTAAAAACTGGTTCTGTATGAGTGTCTCCTTCATTTCATCTCAGTTTACAAAACCTGAGGACATTGCCTGTTTACAGGGTCTCTGATGCTGATCACATAAGAGAGAATAAATGTTCATCAGGAGTGTGCTAGATGATACATATTGGTCTTAAAAGTAGATTCAGGACTTTTGTCAGCATATTATGTGGATAAAAATTCATTTTATTTATTAGACATCTGCCACACCACAGGTTCATTCTGCTCCAAATGTTCTCTGTGAGTCTGCAGTTGGTGAAGCGTCATCTTTCTCTGATGGAGCTCTACTGATCATTTCTTTTCCATAAGATATTTTTTTCCCTGAAGATTTAATCTGAATGCAGGAATCTTCAGAACATATAGTTAACATAATGTTAAACCAGAGAGAAACATGTTATTTCCAATCATGAAGAATCTTGACAAGGCTGTACCTAATATTTAATTTCTTCTGAATCCTAGTCCACATCAACAAGATATGAAGCTAAACCTAGACTGAATAATGATGCCCTTCTGAAATTCTCATGTTTTTTGACCACATCCCAAGTACGATCATGCCTCTATGTGAGTAAACACAAAAGAATCTCCAAAATATAACTGAAATACTTGTAATATTGTAGTTACTAAAGTTGTCTGAAATTATATGCAGCACTTTTAGAATTTGATATGGTAGTTGTGTGCATTGTGCTATGCATTTCCAGGCAGAATTATAATTTATTTTCTCTGACAAAGCAAAAAAGGGTAAATGAAGGTGGAGTAAAGAATGCCAATCTTAAAACTGTATTGGTTTGTTAAAGTGCACACACTTATTATAATTAAGGTATGGATTACAATTACAAGGCAGAAAACTGAAAATCTTTTGTTCTTTCAAAGTACTGCTGTACTAAATAACAAACCAACATCACAGTAAAGAAAACTAGAAATTAACTCTTCATCCTCATGTGAAAGGAAATGTGCTTCTGAAAGATAAATTTTAACCACTGGGAGGTACAGGTTGTCCATAGTCATCTGTTTTGACATGATCGCCACTGCAGGTACTGCAAAGTGGTACAACTCCAGGACACCTAGAGCCATGGAAAAACCTAGCCATACACAGTACTCCAGTGGCCAGGGTTGATTTTCATGGGGAACAATGGTGTCATTTACCATCAAAGCTTTACCAAGGGTCACCTAAGTAAAGATTTCCCAAGTTATTTTCTTCTCAATAAGCATGAATGGGAATGGTGCATGTGTCAACACCAAACCCACCACCACAGCATATTGTCAAATTAAGTGTAAACTGGTACCCGAATATTCTATCCTTGCACAGTGGCTCTTGTTTAGAAGGGAGGGCATTCATCAGCTCAAAAACTTTAGGGCAAACACTGTTAAGAGCTAAGTTCCAGGCACCTGTTTGCCTGTTGAGCCAGCGGATCTGACTTAGACTTCTAGTTTTCCAGGAAGTACAGAAAACCAAAGTCACCCAAAAAATGGGTTTATATCAATAGATACATTGAGCAGGGCCGGGAATGAATTTACAGGGTATATTGGGTAAATGGTGTTTTAAATCTTCCCATCTCCTGGATATAAGAATCTTCACCCTCAGCTTATCTATAGACTACAGCCATGCTTTGTCACCTGGCATCTGCTGTCTGCCTTCAGCATTCAAGGAAGTGAACAGGATGCTATAAACCAGAAAATTTTCGTAACTTTTTATTCAATGATAAAAAGTTATCACATCTCAGCTCAACCATGCAAATCACTGTGTGTGCAAATTTTGAAGATCAGCATACTGGACACAAGTCTCTTCACTACTTTTCTGAGCCTGAGTCTCGCTGCACTTATAATTCAATATTTGATGCTACAGTTATATTCCCACTGACTTCAATGGGAACAATGAAAGTTCAGATCTGTACACATTTTCACAGGATCCTGTGCCAAGTGATTTTTTCCTAGCATACTCCCTCAATACCAGAGATCATGCAAAAATGTATTGAAGATATTTTAAGTTTAAAACAGTTATATATATCTATATAAATTTACTTGTGCAAATAAGAAAGAGGGAGAATCAAGGAATCACAAATCAAATTATTCCTATATATCACAGCCTTCCTGCATGTTTAACTGGATACTACTTAAAAATGATCTCTTAGTCAAGTTTGTCTCACAACTACATGTGACTAAAAGTTGGCAGGTGGTTTAAGCTGGTATGTAGGCTCCCTGTATAGTCAAGAGAAAAAGAAATGTGCCTTCCCACCTGTGCTAGACATATGTTTATGTTTTAAGTCAAATAATCTCTTAGAGGTTCCTATTGCTCCCAAGAGAAGAAACTTAAACAGCTAATGAAAACAAATAATTACATTTCACCTGCTTAATGTTGGTAGAAGTAACACACGATTCCTCCTCAGTTACAGATATGCTGTAGTTTTCAGTGAGAAATGCACAAGTCTAAGATAAAGTCTTTCCATTTCTTCATGCTTTGCGTTTTATCATTTATAGCACAAATAGTTTTTGATATTTTTGTTGTATTTATTTATTTCTGTAGTTCTCCGCTCTCTCTATATAAATCATAGTTCATTCATCTGTCTAGTAAATTTTCTTATGCAGAACAAGAAGCACTGTAGTATTCATAGAAATCTAATTAAAATATTCAATTTTACTTAATAATCATTATTTCAATCAGTCTTCACATGATTCACCTTAAAAAGATTTACTGAAGATCAAAATGTGGTCTACAGTTAAGTATGTTCTTATATGAGCTTATAAGAGTTAAGCATGTAAAGAAAAGATTGTTAAGATCAAGACTCTAGACCTTGAGCTTAATGGCAAAAGTATTTTTCTCTTCTCCACTGCACTTGTAATTTTGAAAAAACTATAGAGAAATTTTGAAGATGTGAAATGAACAAGTAGAAGAGTGTGTTTTTCTTTCATTTCAACAAGGGTGTGGGGTGAGGGAGGGAGGGTTTAAGGTTGAGGTGATTCTGGTATTAATTGCCTAAACCTGACATATAAATTAAATTTGGGGGGGGGGGGCAACAGTTTAGGGAATGATTTTTTTTGGACTGAGAAGGTAGAACAAACAAGTTACAATAACATCTCATGCTGTTTCCAGGTTTCTTAATCTCTTTGTTTTTTCTTTACTCTTTTCTCTTTCCTTAATCTCTTACAAGTAACTTAAAACTGATGGCTTGCATTTTACTTAAGTTATGGTTGTCATTCTGGGTTCTTTAGTTTAATACCTCTCACTGGTTGTATGTTACTCCTGTGAACCTTTTTGCCAAGATGCCCACTTAATTAAATGAAGTCTCGGGAAATGCTTGTAGCATGTTCTCTTTATGCAAATTCAAGGTATTAGAACTTAAAGGCTCTGCAAAAGTTTGGTAGGTGAGCTCTTGGAGTCTAAATACAAGTAAAACTCTTGGGCAGCATGTGGCTTAGACCTGTGGCTTTACAGACACAAAGAAAGGTTGAAAGTTATACAGATTATGAGTAGTTTCTTACATACAGAAAATCATCTCATGGTAGTGCAGAAGTGATTTAGTTTTCACATCATGAAATGGAAGCATCTGTTGAGTACAAATTAACAGAGATTTGCTATTGCATAAGAGGATAAGCAACTGTGATGGTAGCAAAACAAATAATGCCATGGAATTTATGTATAAAATCATAATCTTTATATTTAAGGACTAATCATAAAACAAGAAATTTAAAATAAGACTAATAAAATTGCTCTAGTGAAACATGATTTATAAGTAGTACTCACGTTAAAAAAGTATTTTTTTAAATAAAGGCTCTACAAACAACTACATTACCTAAATAACTTTTTCATGTTGTGAAATTTTATTTTTTTTTGAGAGGGATTTACAGCAAAATCTTAAGTGGGATGCACTATATTCATATTCTGCCATGTTTTCCTTACTTTCCTTACTTTTGTCTGTGCCCATAAACTCAATCTTAATGTAGACCTTATGATGAAGATAATTAACAAAACAGTACCAAGTAGTCTAGAAGCTGCAATTCCATACATATAAAGGGTACAATGAAACATGAATGGCAGGGTAAAATGTACCAGGTTTTACCTAATGGCTGATTTTCTTCTCTTTCCACATCACAAGCAATGGTTTTACCACAGTAAATATTAATTTCAATAGAATGTGCATTCAAACTTCCAAAAGCAGAGCTTAACACTGACATTGATATGGAAATAATTACTGAAAAAATTTAGAAATGACTGCCGATTCATAGCAGTATAAAACTATATCTCTAGTTTCTATGGTTGTTTAGGAGATTATAGTGCTATCATATTTGCATGACAAATATTATAGTAAACTTTATATATTGGAGAAATATAATTTTGTTGGTTTTGGTTTGATTTCAATATCAGGGTAAAAAGAACAAGCAATATATGTATGTAATATATATCTATGCTTGTTTTCACAAAAACTATTACAGCATCTCTGAACTTTGCTGTATGTAAGCCAAGCAGCAATTTTTCTTTAAAAAAATGCCTAACATTTGCGCATCTGCATTTTAGTTAATATTTTCAAACCACAAAACAACAAAATCCATTGCTTAATGTTCTCATGAAGTGGTTTCTGTGGGAGAAGACATCTGACTGTGTATACTGCGTATTCTGATTTCATTTCAACCAGTGCCAGAATAATAATATGAGAAAATACAAATATTGTATTAATAGCTAGAAAAATAGAGGAAAAATTTCATATCTGAATTATTCTTATACACTTATACAACTGGAAATATCCCGTGATTTCTTTTAAGCTTTTTTAATGCAGTTAAGTTCAGAATTTCATACAGAGGGGAGAGAAGAAATAAATACCATTTTAAGATAAGATCGTTTTTCAATAACTACTACAAAAACATTATTTACTAGAAAACTACAGCAAATTAACTTAAAAAAGTGAATGCTAATTCTGCACATGTAAAATCCATGTGCTTTTTGGAAATCAGATATTATAACATGTAGTTGAGATTACACTGATCTGAAACCATATCAGAACAAAATTTTTGCATATTTACACCTTTTTAATACTAAGAAAATAATACTATATTTTTGGAAATGTAAATCCTATTTTTTTTTCTAGTATCTTTGTATATTTAGCATTTGAAAGGAAACAAGATCCTTAGAAATGCCATGAATAAGGCATATTAAAAAAAAATAAAAATCTGTAACTGCAGAGAAGAATACATCCACATTTTGTGTAGAGGAATGTGAGAACAAAATCAAACATTAAACTTGATCTACCAGCAGGCAGAGACAGACTCTTGTCAGCAGTGCCCAGTGACAGGACTGGAGGCCAGGGGCACAAACTGAAATACAGGAGGCTCCATCTGAATGCTGTGACCAGGGACCAGCACAGGTTGCCCAGGAAGGTGAAGGGAGGTGAGGTGAGGTGAGGTGAGGTGAGGTGAGGTGAGGTGAGGTGAGGTGAGGTCTCCACCCTTGGAGATACTTAAAAGCCAGAACTCCCTCACAACCTCAGCCACTGTGTTTCTGTGAATCTGTGATTCCATGAGTGCTGTCTCCTTTCATAAGTGAAAGTGTCCTGAAATTGCTCTATATTTCAATGGGTACTTCCAATACTGGAAGATGGCGATAGTTCACAAAGACAAGACCATACAAAAACAAAGAACTGGCCTTAATTTTGCAGTATAACAGACAAGAAGTCGGCATAAAAATCTACAGGTTACCTCAACTGTGTGAAAGGTGTTTATGTGAAAGATTAGATTCATTGCACCTCTCGATCTGTCTGAAAGTTAGGAAGTTTTGAAGGAAACAGAAATTAGTTATAAAAGCTTGTGTGTTTTTAAGGAAGAGAGAGAAGAGCTAGTACATCTTTATGGATTCTTCTCTCCAACACATTTAGGGACAGTCTTGATGATTGATTTATACTTGGAACCTGGTATTAGAAGATGGAAGTTAGTCACTTGGCTGTTTCAGTGGCTAAGGAGGTCCTTCACAGTAGTGTCTACCTAATATGTCCTTATCTGGGCTCAGTGGGTTTCACTGGTCCAGTCAGTTAGTTTCTCCCCAGAAGTACATCACAAAGGCAATGGAAAATCTTATAAGGGATGTACAGAATTTCCCCTTAAAGGAAAACTTCATACTCAACAGATCTCAGCTGTTGGCAATTTCCCTAAGGTATTTCCTCTGGGGTAGCTGACACTTGTAAAAGATCAACATTTAAAATGTGGGTACAATGGAATTGAAGAAGTCCATAGATATATGTAAACATAAGCACATCATTGCAAGGAATGAGGAAAATTATATACAAGTAAAATAAAGAATTTTCTGAAGATTTATCAATTTGGGAAATGAATAGAAAGCAGGCAGCAGACAACACATGATGACAAGGTAGCTGAGAGAATTGACAGAGGCCATTCACCTCAGGTTCCATGACTCCACATGGGCTACATCAGTATAAATAAAATTGTATGCTGCTTGATGACTGTCTAGTGACCTATGAAATGGTAAAATTAAATACCTACAAGAGGCTGAAATGAAGTGCTAGCACCTCATTTAATTCACTCCACCCAGTCACCCTAAAAGACTGCAGCAAAAATGACATCTCACCCTCTGCTTTTATTATAGGAGACACTTATTTGAATCTGTTCATTAATTTTCCCTTGCATTACATATTCCATACGAGTTCCCTATTCTCATCTTTAAATACTTTTTTACATCACTTTCCTTTTTAATTTTAATTCTTCATTCTGACTTAACTTGTAACAATTTCTTTCAGTACTTTTTATCTCATTTTTTCCTCCATGTTTCCTATGTAATTCCATCATGTACTGAAACAATCCCTTTTCTTACCTGCCATCCTAATGCCTCCTCGCAATTCTAAATACTGCTCTTACATACTTTGCCAAGTGAATGTTGGTTTCCTCCTATGTTTCTCTTTTTAATTTCTTTTTCTTTCTTAATTCTGTATACATTAATCTTTGAATCTGCATGTGACTACTCGAAGTGCTTGAGCAGGGAGCTTGGACCAGGTGACTTCCAAAGGTCTTTTCCAATCATTCTGTATGATTCTGTGTATCCAGACATTAAGGACACACTTCTCTTTTCAATTATGTTAATACAAATAGCACTGATTTTAGCAGGAGTTGAATGTCTATACATCTAAATGCAAATTTTACCTTTTTATTTGTTTTAGTAATATCTGTATGGCAAACATAGAACAAGTCAACAGCTTTCATCCCTAAGAAGACAGGAACTGGTCCCCAGAAGCCCCCAGAAAAGAAACTCCAATATATTAACCTGAAATTCAAATCAGATGCTAGCAAACATAATTTCAAATCAAAACATTATCGTATAGATCAGTTATTTCTAATTTCAAGATTCTTCTGAGCTCCAGAGTTTTAAATACCACCAGGGAGACCACAGCAACTGCCCTAGAAGGAGGAAGCATTTATAATTCTAATGCAGTACTAGAGACATTTTCAGTACAGCTTTGCAAGCCTCCCATTAAGTGTCGTTACATACTTCAAAGAAAATGTTACTCATCTGAAAAACATGAAAATCAAAACTTTGTACATAAAGAAAGTGTCTGATGTAAGCTGTATTTTCCCACCCATGGGACACACAGAAGTCTGATAATAGGGAGACAGCATTATGCATCTTGAACAATTGACTCCTACAGTACAAATTTTGAAGGGGAATGTGGAGAAATGGAGAATGGACAGAAATCCCACAAAGTACTTGACTGTAACTGAGCAGACTTTATTCTGTCCTGAAGCAAAATTTTTCATTTTTCAAATTATTTCTCTGTATTAGAAACTTTTGTTTAAAAATATTTTTTAACAAACAAACCCCAACACAACCAAACAATCAAAAAAGAGTTTTGAAGAGGAAAGTCATGCCAGAAGCACAGAGGAACAACCAAAATAACACCCAAAACCTCCTCCATAATTTCTATGGTGGGCATGGAGAGAAAGAATCCCAGATATTGAAAGACCCAAAAGAATGGAAAGGAACAGAGTATTTAGTGTATTTAGAGCATTATTTTTATATTTCACAGTTTTGTATTTTTTTTTTTTCCAATTTAGTTCTAGTTTTCCTTTTCTCCTGTCCACTTTAGCCACAGCTGAACCAGTAAGATGACCAGTTCCACCAGCTGGTCATAGAACACACATATAAGGTTTTTCTATTGCTAAGCCCTTTGAACTATTAAATGCCATTAAGATGAAACTAAGAAATTTCAGCTGCTTATATAGCTTTAGGAAAAGTGCAAATATTAGAGCTGATAGGAAACTATTTGATTAAATGCTGTTTTTCTGAGTTTCTCAATTACCTCTGCATAAAAACTGGTACTTTTTTATGAAGTTACACTAGCCTCCAAAACTAGCTAGGGTCCAACTAAACTTGCTGAGACCTAAAAACTGGTGCCTTGAAGACTTTTGTTTTCTTTAGTTTCTCACCTACCTGCTCTTGTTCCTATAAAGACAACTGTTAAAGAAAGAAAAACAAAAGGCTTTCCCATAGTTTTCATCTGTTGGAGCAATCTTTAATACTTCTTTGAAAATGTACTTTGATGCATATGATTTGCTTTGCTTGAATTAATTACCCTAGATTTATTACCTCTGGGTGTCTCTGCTGATATTAACCTCAGTTTACTACAGATAATCTTATTCACATCTTCAATAAGCTAGAATATAGTACCTATGGATTACCATGGCCTTCACAAAATATATCCAACCATTTCCTTGATTTGTACCCATCTAGCAAAAACCTCTAGTGTGTTTCTTATCTAGACATAAAGGTGTAAAATTGGTAGGAAAATAACTTTTACAAAATCACAGTATTTAGGCTCTCTAGGAGAGGGTAGACTGCTAGAATTTGCATTAACAGAAAATAATGCTCTATGTTAATGTAATTCATCTTCATTCCTTTTTTATGAAAAACAGTTTGTGCCATCAATGAACTCACTATCTCTATTTGTGGATATATTAATGTGAAAGGTTGCATCCACCTCCTCATCTTAGTATTATTAAATGAAGCTTTTGTCCATTTATCTTATGTGTTTACCACAATCTGAGCTTAGAAATAATAGAAACTACATATCATTTTGAAAAATAAGTTTACTAAATTATTATAATTTTGACCATCTCAGTTTATGCACCCATCTTTTCTCCTGTCTTTGGTATATTTAAAAGCAGAATAATATTTTTATTTTCAGTTCTGTTTTGTACCAGTTCTGCATTGTACAGTACTACATTGATGCATAGCACAAACCTATGACTGTGTTTCTACACAGTCAGCAAATTTATATTCTGACTTCTTAAAATTTTAAGAACAATACAATATACAAAAGTCTAATAAGCAGATCTTGAATATTTTATTCAAATACCCTGGGAGTACCCACTCAAGAAGTTTCTTTCCTATGTTTTCAACCTTTCCTTTAAAATTTTTGAATAACAGTTTAACTTATATTTAAAATTCAGAATTTAATTAAAACCTAATAACTTTAGTGTGTATACTTTCATTAAGATACTGTGAAGAAAATTGCTGATTTTTCTGAATCTTCAGTTTCTCTGTTATCCAAATTTCTCATAAGACTATCAGTGGCTTATATCAGATCATCCAATCCAAATACAGAGTTCTAGAGCAGTTTAGTTAATTTTCCAGAATAAGACCTAACAATTAAGTTGCATGTGTACAAACAAACCATTAAGGGAATTGTGACTCTAAGCTAAACGAGTAACATTTTATTCTCAATTGCTCAGTATATAAGGTACATAGGGATTTGAAGTCGCCTGAAAAAAAAAAGATCATAAATATTTATTTTGAATAAGAACTGTAGACTTGATCTAACAGCACATTCTATGTATTTGAGGCAGAATGGAAAATATGGTGAATAAAAAAAATCATTCTCATATGCTGTTTTTTCCCACAGAAAGTAATTTGAAGAATTCTGACTCTGTGAGTTAACAAAAAGTCAATGAAACAAACTTTTCAAAACTGAAAATTTTGCTCTTCTTCAGAGATAATAATCACCATTCTTTACTTGGGCCCCCAAGCTTACAGGCTAACAGATTGAGTAATATATGGCATTTAGTCGCATATAATATTACCCCAGGGGAAATCCTGGTGATTTATGTCTTTTTATATGAAAAAAAAAAAAAAATAATTTAAACTGTTCACTTACAGATAGCAAAACAGAGATGCAACCTTACAGATTAACTAAAGAGTGTCTGGGAGAGTAAGAGTTGCACAATAGAGCTTCCTCTACGTAATAAACTTTGTCATGTCGACACCTAGCACCGAGTATAATAGACTCCGGTCTGTGTTTGTACAGCACCAAGCATCAAGTTTGCTGTTTGCACATCATCAGTCATATATTTTACCGCAGTATATTTTAGAAATAATTGTACTGGTTTCTTCATGATAGCTGGTCATTCTATATTGAAGCATTCATATGAAAACATGGGGATGAAAAGGGGCAGTAGGCTGTGGGTAACCAAAAGAATGGAAGCAAGACACACGCAACTGCTGGGTCTCTGTGTTGAAGCACTCTTGTATTTTTGATTCTGTTTTGAAATTCCTAAGAAAGCCTGTGATTACTTTCTTTGGGACCAAGATGCTGTCCCCTACCTCATTTGGAGTGTGTCCAGCCCACTCAGTGTTTTATTGCAATCTACACAGGAATTATAATGCATATATAGTACAGAAAGGACATTAGCTAATGACCTTAGCCATCAACACAGGTACCGTAGTCAGGATTTTATACACAGGCTTGTACTTCGGTACAACTTTCATGAACAGAAGCCTTGATATCTTAATACCTTTGCTTTTATATGGCTGTGTTACTGAAATTTTAAATTCATATTTGAGGACAGCCATCACTGTCAGTGTACAGCAAATGTAGCTGTCATGGTATGAATGATGGCACACTGATTCATACTGCACAAACAAAACTACTCTTGAGAGATGAAATGCAAAGCTGAGTGCTTAATTTGCAGAGAAGTTTACATTCTCTTGCAAGAAACATGTAAGGAAGCTAAAATATTTTGTACAAAAAAGATGATTTTAAAGGGACTTGTATTTAGTATAGGAGAAAATAGGAGGGAACATATGCACAGTAACATCCTGGACAGATCCTTCACATTATCTTTCGTTCTTGTGAAGGGAACTAAGGAACTCTTAAGTCTTACAGCTCGCCTGTGAATTAGGTTGAGAATACATATGGTAACTGAAATAAATCACATTTAGGGATGAATACAGAAACTGCCGGAAGTACTGAACAATACAACAACACTGAAGAGCATGTTGAAATGTAAAATGACCTGAAGAAAATTGAAGGGAAGATTCTTAAATGCAGAAAGTAATGAGAAAACTAGAAAATTGGACAGGATATTCTGTTTAGCATTTCTTTAAAAAAAAATTGACATGAAAATGTACATTACCAGGTTTCAGAATTTTATCTTTAATTTTTGAGAGCAGTAGATTTACTTTATGTTGGACTTTCCCCTCGAAGATATCAAAACATCACATCTATTTTACAGAAAACCAATGGAAGTACAGTGTCTAGCCTGAAGTCAGATGACTTCAGTTGCAAGAACAGAGTACACATCCCCAGAGGTCTGTGATCAATACACTGCTTGCTATTTCTTATCTAGAGTGCAGGACAAGCTCCAGTTCCATCTAACATCTGTCTCTAGACTGGGGCTTGTATTTGTACTTACTTGTAGGAAACAACGCCAGACAATGAATTACCAGCCTTGCAGTGACAACATGCCATCTATATACTGCTACAGTCCAACTTTTGTTGACTGAGACTTGACAAAACCATAGCACTAAGGTACAACCATGCTTTCTAAGATCAGACAGAAAGCATATGCAACAACTAGACAACATATAATTTCAAAAATTCCATTTGCAGATGAACAGATGTGGTCATTAGGAGAAGACTTCTGCTTTTACAAAATGTCTGTGGAAATTTTTTTCAAAATGAGAATACATTTTTCTTGGTGACTGCAGAACAACATCTTGTTATCTAACAGAAGGGACCAGTGGGCGACCTGCTGACTTAAAGACTTTCCACCAAAATTTATTATAGACAGAAAATGTTTTTAGCTGCACATACTGACTGGCAAAAAAACCACAATTTAAAACACTATCTTAAAACATGGTCCTTCCTTCAAAGACATCTATCCTTTCATGAGCACAGAAATAACCTCTATGAAATGGACTAGAGTGTGTATTTGAATGAAAAGAATAGTCAGGATGACTCTGTTCACAATTCTCTGATGGTTTTCAGGTCTTTGGAATAACATTACTTTCTCCTCTTTTTGATCAATCTGCACCATGCAGAGCAGAAGATACTCCTGCTGTAAGAGAGAATATTATGTTTTTTAAGAGGTGATTTTATTTTACTTTAAGATGATTTTCAACTGCCTACCCATAAGACTTCTTCAACTGCGGTCATCAAAACAAACTTATTCAAGAAAATCCTTTTTGAAACTGTGGATATGAATATAGAGTCCAATCCCTGTTTTGACAGTAACACATTTAAAGGACAGTGGAGTGTGTATTGAACTTAAAGGCAAACAGATTGATAGGCTGGAATTAGAATTTATAACTAATTGAACCCTGCATGGTTTCCTAACTAATAATTAATTTCTAGATCATTTTTTCATAACTCAGTATTTAATTTATAGGACTTTTTTTCCTATGAGTTTTAAAGATATCATATAAGAGCAGCTGTTAATCACCTCCACAGCTGCAGCAGCAACAACAGCTCTATAATCATCTTTGGGTAGATATTTTAAATTCATTACCCTGTCCATAATTACAAACAGGAAGCCAGTCTTTGTCTTTTGCCATAGGGGAGTCCAAGAAAGATCCTCTAGGTCTCAAATTCCATATTAAGTACTTGTGCTCCCTAATTTATGAATGTGCAGAAAAGCTGCATTTTCTTATTGTTATTCAGCAGGGAACCAGAGCACAAAACCTTTCTAAAAAGTGGATAATTTTTAAAGTGAGGCAAAGATTTGAGTGATTACAATTTTACTCTATTTTTCACACCTAAAACTCAATTGTATGTTGTGATCCAGTTATGGAGGATACCTCTGTACTCAGAGAGGGAGATAACACTTCCACAGCATTGTTCAGACCACCATGAGATAGGTCCCCAAAATAAGAAGGATTAATTTCTTTTGTAGAAGGCTGTTCTGTTTCTGTAAGATGAGTTCCACCCATACTGGCTTATGGTATATTTATTTTCAGACTGCATGTTGAATAGATAAATGTATATTTTTTCTTCTACCGAAGAAATTTTGGCCATGATTATTATCATGCTTCTTTGATACAATACGTATTTTAATCCTATATATCAACCTTAAGCTTTATGCCATTTGAAATCTATCCACAAGTCTGCACATAGGTTACCAGTTTTTCCTTCTTTACTTCTCACTGACTCAGTCTTGAATCTCATAATATTTTATCTTTTACTCACAAGTTCCACTCCTGGTAAGAGGTAATTGTAAAACAGTCAGAGTCTTTATACAATTATAAGCAGATCTTTCATTTATATCTTTACAGAAAAGAAAACTTGAAGTACTTTTACTTACCTGTTACTGCGATTGTCTCAGTGCAAAGACATACTTATGTAAGTTCCATGTACAAAGAATCACTGAGGATTTTTAACACATGAGGATATAGTTTGAAGATGGAGCACTGTACTCTGTCAACAAGCTTAAGCTACGAAACACAATTCAGGAAGCCTTTTATGCCTTGTGATGACATAAGGCTCAGAAATAACTTCATACCACTGGAATTTCTCAGTGCTGACTATTGCTGGCCGTAATTATGACAGTGACCTCTAGCCTATCTCATCTGTCCAGGACTGAAAAGGTACCACTGGAAGTAGAAAAGTATCTGAGAAAAAAAAAAAAAAAAGTGAAAAATTAAAGATTCATCAGAGGAAAATCTTATGTATTTGGTGAAGGCAACCTACTGGAGGTTTAGATATTCAACCAATTCAAGTTTACTTGTCCTGTAACTACCCATTGAAGGCAATGTTCTCCCTTAAGTTGTTCAACTTCTTAAGAGACAAATGTAAATATCCAACACAAGTTCTTCATGATCCTTCTCGAGGTTAAGTATAAAAAGAGGTTTAAAAAGTATAAAAAGAACTCTGTATGAAATTTAAATTCACATCAAATTTATAGATAGTGAAAAAAAACTATATCAGTGCAGCAGATATTTTGATCTACATTTCCACAGCTTCCCTGAGTACATACTAAACATTCATAAGTGGCTATAAGACATCAGTATCAATAAGCAGCCTTTTCAATGATCATAATGAACACTACTAAAATATTTACTAACAGTTATCTACATTTTATACACTGATTAAAGGCAGAATTCTAAAATAGCATGTAAAGGTAAAAATTATTTTTCTTTAAACCTTAGGGAAAATAAAAGGTTAAAACTGAAAAATGGAAATATACAAATGTATTTGTTGGCAAAATTGATACAGACTCCATTTATTTCCTGAAACTTTGATAGCAGTGTGATTTTAGTCCACCAGAATTATGAAGACAGGAGGGAATAAAATTATGTGTCAAATTTTGTTTCTCAAGCAAAAAGTTTAATCAAAAGGCTGCATAGAAAAACCACGAAATTAAAAAAAAAAGAAAAGAAAAGAAAGGAGACATCAATGAATTGCACACAGCTTCCCTCTTCAATAAGGTTGCCTCCATTGAACAAGTCAGCAATCAGCAGAGCTGCCATAACTATCTCTTACCTTTTGAAAATCAAGATACTGAGACTTAACTGAATAGCAGGGAAATCTGTCTCACTTCTGTCAAAGTAACGAGGCTCATGTATTGACCCCCATGCACCTGACACCAAATTGTTTTGCAAATAAGTATAGTTCTTCACTTTTATCCTTCCTATTACAAATGTAAGTTCAACAATGCAAGAAAATGCAGCCTATTTCTGACCAAGGAAGAATAAGAACTTTTAACGTTGATATTCCAGTTTCTAAAAAGTTTTTCCTCTAACATTTTCTTTTAAAATTCTCTTTCATGATAATCAATATTTCAAAAGAACTTAGTCTACATCTAAAACTTGGAACTTGTGGAGATCTGACGGAATTAATAGGATTAAAGTAGCATACAGTGGTTGCATTTAAAGTCTGTGTGAGCACAATTGTTTCATTGTGTGGTTATTATGGAAATACTTTTCATTAAATAAATGAAAATCAGACTTCACATTATAAAACAATTAAAATAAAATAAAATAAAATAAAACAATCACTATCATGTCCCTGAAATGTATTCTCTGAAGAACACATTCATAAAGAATGATCTCTTTTTCTACATTACTAAGCAGATGCGACTTTAGAGGAAGCTGAATTACCTGAGAAAGATTGGAAACAAAATATCAGTCACACTCTCTTCTTTCACACAGAAGTGCAGTACTTAACCTTCTGATGTGACGTACACATGCAAAGGTATTTGAGACCAAAAGAAATTGCTTTATACATTACATATGTTACATCTGAGAGGTGGAGTGAATCTGTGCATGTGTATGTGCACATGTATTTATATATTTATTCAAGCTTCCTTTCACAAAAAATAGCTCAGACCAAACCAAATTATAGCAGCTCATGAGAACAGTCTGATTGCATTCAGGGGACACACTTGTTTGCACTAGATGAACACTCCATTATTTTTGCACTGTATTTTTAAATTGATCTTCAGAAGTGGTCATTCATTCTTTTCTGCACTTTTAAGAGACTTTTAGGAATTTTCATTAAATAAATACATTTAACAACCTATCCTATATATATAAAAAAAGAAAAATCAGCTTGTACAGATTCATTTGAAAGGACTCAAGGATTTACTTCTACACAGGCAATAAGTTTTCAGCTTCTCTGAACACCAAAATGAGCTGACAGATAAACTCATGTGATTTTCAGAACAGGGATTGCTACAGCGGTGAGGAATAAGGAATAATGATTGCTGCTGTACATGTTGGATTTCAATAAATATTTCTACAGACTAACTTAAGAAAGATATTGGGACATCTAAAAAAAAAAAAAAAAAGAAAAGAGAAGGAGTCGAGTCTACTGCAAAGTATTTTATCATGTGTACTGGACAAACATACAGTACTGCCAATCCAGTACCCTTGCTGAGGTTTAGAGTTTGCATTCCCTGGAACAGTCTATTAACATTTAGGCTTAAGTCCACTCTTGTGCTCTCATATTTGCAATCACAGAGTACAGGACAAGACAGTTCACAGTTTCAGGGTAGCCAGCCTGTTGTGCCAACATGGTTACACTATCCTTTGCAGAGACATGAATTTGACTCTATATTTATTTTGGGATCTGAGATAAACAAGTAGCTTCACTAAAATGAACATGGTTTTTCCATCCTATAGAGAGTCGTTATTTAGGTTGCAGATACAGCTCTGAGTTTGATCATCTCAAGCCATAGCATAATTTAGAATTAAACTCTGTTAAGGAAACAAAATTAAGAACATAAGTTCTTATCCTGTAACTCCAGGGAGGCCTCAAATTCAGTCCAACACTTGCATGTTATTTTATTTTTCCTTTTTTCTTTGCCCATTCTATGAACTTAAAAAAAAAAAAAAAAATAAAAAAAACAACAACAACAACAACAACAAAAAGAAAAAAAGCAGAAAAAATACCAAAATACCCGAAGAACATTTAAATGAGGAATCATGAGCCACTTACACACTCTACCAAGAGCCTACCCTTCCATCCCTGAATCACTAGGAGTTTTACCCTCCGTTTCAATGAATGTAATATCCGTCTTAATCCCAGAAATAAAAACAGACATATTTTCTTCAAAAACGGTATAATGAGGACAATTATGCCTTTCCACTCAGTATGGCTCATTATATATCTAAATGACAAAAATACACACACTTCTTAATGCCACATTAATACAAACTAGCATAAAGTGTTTGTTAACAAAAATTAGTTAGTGATAGTGATACATTGCTTATAACACATTGAAACATGCCTTATGTAAGAGTCTTGCTCAAATTATCAATTCTGCATTGTGACATTACCTGTTTCTATAAATACTTTCATACAAGAAGTGATTTTTTTTTGCAAGTGGAAAGGAAAAAAAAGCTTATCTTAAAAACATGGACTTCATATTATGCTTACATATGGATTCAGGAGCTTTGTTGTAAGTATCTGGATTTGTATATTTGTCGTTGAGCCTTTGCTGATAAATGGTCTGATCCTGCTCTCACTGCATGATCAAACCCTTAACACACAAAACTCCGTGTGCACTGCATTTTTACAGTGTTCACTATATTAAATTTCTGAGAAGAAGTACATGATGCATTAGTAAAGGATGACAATGACTTAAATATGAGCTTTGAAGGTTATTTCTGTCTTTCACATCTGGATTTGCAGAATTTGTTGATTAAACACAATGAGAAAAATATTTCTATTTCTACCCTGTCTTCAAATTCAGTGCTAAAATAATTTGGTTTACTTTTAATTCTTCTTAGCAATATTTCAATTAAGGTAAATTTAAAGCCCTATCACTTTTGGCTACAGTTCCTCAGAATTTGTGTAAATACAGAAAAAATACCATTAATAGATTTAAAAGCAAAGAAAAAAAGCTCTTCATTTTTTAGAAAAAAAGTGGTAACAAATGTCTTTCAGGACATTTCCACAGTAACACTTGTTTGTTTGTTTTACTTAGTGAAAAAAGACTTGGGACAGAGGTGGAAGCTGAAGAAAACTAATAAAAACTTAATTTTCTATGAACCAACAATTTTATCTCAATTTAAATGGAAGAAGCAACTTTCAATATACAGATACATTCCAGAAAATAAAGGAAAAGAAAATCTAGAATTAATGGAAAAAAATATTATTAAGGCTCACTCACTTATCGTTACATATTATCTTCTACCTCAACCATAATTTACACTGTTTTCATACAGAACATTTCAGTTGTTAGATGAAGTTCATAGGACACTTGGTCCTAGAAGTGAATGCCTATTAAAAAAATACATTTTATGGAAGCATATAAACAGATCATTAAATTATTTGTTATCCAAAAATGGAATTCTCTATACTGACTTTGACAGTCCCACGAGTCAGGTAGTGACTGGGGGAATGTAAAAAAAGAATAAAAGGAATTCCCATTGCACAGTGCCTTACGTAATTTCATATACTCAGTATGTGTCCTGTGTAAATTAGAGTCCTTTTTTGGAGACTCAGAGAACTAGACAGTTTTTAACATGCATTTCCCTATTTACTGGTAGATACATATATTTATTTCAATGTAATTTAAAGCAATATGAAATATTGTGCAATTGCAGCAACATTTTCAGTAAAACTACGTTTTTTCTTACTCATTTTCACCCTATTCCTGCTTGAATTGCTAACTCTTCAGATTGTAAAATGTTGATATCCCCAGTTACTGATCATTTATTTTTCTTTGCTACTACTAGAACAACGTTCATTCAGATGGCAGCTCAGAGTAGTTCATTTTTGCCTCTATATTTTTTGGTCCATAGAGCTGTCATGGATACTATATAAATAGAAGAACTTATGGGATGTGGAGTGCTGAAGTGCTCATATTTTTGTGATTATCAGTGTGTAATTTACTGTGCTACAATTTAGGTGATTCACACCATCTATCTGCTAGTAGAACTACCTTGTGCCATCTCTGGAAAATTTCGGGTGTTCAATACTTTTATTGTCTCGATTGAAAGCAAAATTTCAATTCTTAACATCCATTAAGAAAAAAACACTGCAGTTCAAGAGTTTACAGGATTCTTGCTACTGCATCTCCATTTTCACATACTTCTAGAGGAAAGAAACTTCTGGGTTAAACCCAGATGGTTGGCAAAGAAAGGGTTCAGAGAGTAATTCATTGAATAAAAAGCAGAACGACAATTAGATGTGAATCGGTAATAGAAACACAAGCCACAGTCATCAGATATCTCACCATGTTGGCTTCCAGAGAAGCAGAAAGTCTATGGTGCACCATCCAATGGGCTTTAGAGAACAGAATAACACTGGTATCTCAACAACCAGTCTGCAGGTTGTTGAGGACCTGAGTAGCTAGAAAGATATGTGTGATCTCTGAAACATAAGAGTATTCTGTCTCTGTAAACCTAGGTTGCTGAGAAACCAAGAATCTGGGTGCCAGGCTGTCCTGCTGTTCCGAGTCCCAGGCTCTGTGTGAGACCAGAGGCAGCTTGTCATGCTGGGACTCTAAATTTTTCTTAGCTCTTGGAATTTCACTGAAAGTCTTGAGACAGTGTCAGTTCTAGCAGTTTTTCATTTCCCAGTGCTGCTGAAAAAAAAAGGGCTCAGACTCCTGGGGATGTGAATGCGCTGTAGTTTCCAGCTACTGAATTTGGCTTTTCAAGTTGAAAAATTGTACTTCCAACTCTGTACTTCACCATTTTGATTATTCATATACACTTAATGTGTCAATTCTTTTATATTTTTATTTTGTACAACCATATGCGTAGATTAGGTGGCACCTCCAGAGGCTGGCAACACCTCCAAAAAACGGTGGTGCAGAACGTTGTGGGGGATACCATGACTATCTTCTTACAGTCATGGTCATGACAGTCACTATTATCCTGTGTGCTGAATGAGCAGATACAGAACAGAGCAAGCTTTCCAAGAGGCTTTATACTGTCAGGATCAGAAAGAAACTCAACTTGAAAGAAAACAGACCAAGAAAAAACATTAGAATAAAATGAATTTCAGGGAGTTGTGAAAATACAAATGCTGAAGAGTTCAATGGCATATTTTCTTTATGTCCTAAATAAAGTCTTGTCTATATATATATATATATATATATACATGTTGCAGGAGAGCAACAACAACTATATATATGTGTATATATATATATACATATATATTGATTAAGAGAGCTCAAAACTTGTTTCATAGTATAATTTGTTCAGAGTGGATATGGTTAATTTGGAAGTGCAACTAACATTAGGATTGATTTAGTAGTACCACTGGCACTAAGATTAAGCAGTTAGGTCTTTCTGAGTGCGTGACTGAGTCATCATTATATAATCTAACCTTTAATAGAGCTTGAGGATGGAAGAATGCTTACTGAAAATTCTCCCTCAGCTTCCTTCTGAAGACAAATTCAGCAACCCCGCAAAAACTTTTTCTTCACCGGCTGAAAGGACTTGCCCAAATCTAATAACAGACAAAGACACACCGGTCAATCTTGACACTGCTTTGAAATATTTGCAACAATTACTTCAGGAAAAACTCAGACTGGTTAGACACGAGGAAAAATCAGGGTAACTGATCATCCTAGCTTTTTCTAATAACCATTTTGCATATGCGTTTCTACATAAAACATGAGTAGATCAGGACAAAGTAAAAGTCCTGAATATGAACCTACATTGTTACTAGTTCATTCTGAAGTGTAGTACATTTTGGCACTGAATTAAGTGATTTAAAAAAGAGGAAAGTCTACAGAAAATTTGAATATACAAACAGAAATTTCTAACAAATCTTTTCTCAATCAGTTTTTATTTACTGGTGTGCATACTATATAGTTCAGCAAATTAAAATCAGATGTACTAAATTTTCAGGTATCTACACTGTAAATTAGTATCAAACATGCATGAATACTTTAGTACTTAGTAAAAATAAAATACCTGTTTAATTCCATATACGCACTGCTGTTACCTTACTTTGATAAAATTCTGCCTCACTAATTATTGCTTTATTCCTTAGAAAGGCTATAGGCCTTGTGCTATTGTGTGGAAAATTTTGTACACTTTCCTTCAAATGACATTTTTCAGTACACTGACTTCAATTGGTTACATCACTGAGATCTTCCCACTGGTTTAAGGAATTCTATAGTTTAAGCTTGTTGCAATACAAAAAGGACTTGCTCTTCATCTAAAGGACAAAAACCTAAAACACGTTCTGTAGTTACAGTCAAGTTATCAGGTTAGTTTGGGTATCTCTCTAGGTGGAGCTGTAGTACTTTCTCCCAGAAAGTTAAAAATCACTACATGGCACTCTATGAATGATGCAGACCAAGTCAATCTACTCAAAACATCCAATGAGATCTGTAGATATATTTCAAGAACTACTTTGGTCCTTCAGTTTTGTAAGCTTTACCATTTTCTCTTCATTTTCATAGGGTTAAATATTTAAACTATTCTAACCATTACCCTGATGTAATCTGCCATGTATATTTTTTTAGTCTAGCATTTTTATCCAAATGAGTGTAGAAAATCTTATCCTATCTGGCAGTGCTGGAATCACAACTCCTCAACATACTTGCCATGTTCAGCATCTACATTAGTTGTTAACAGAAAATTTACTCATACGGTTCCGTAACAAACAAACAACATGGCTAAATGGTCATTTAGTGTATCAGAAAAACGGTGTACTTCTTTTCCTGCTTAAAAATTAATTTAAGAGTCTTAAGATATTCTAAACTTTGAACATAGTTTCCTTGATCTGCTAAAGGTGGAAATCATAACACTGCCTGTCCTCTAAAACTTTTTTGCTATATATTGCAATTGCTTTATGGTAGAAGCTTATATACACAAAGCACATAAACTGCTTCTGTCACTGACCTGTGTTCTTGGCTGAGGCCCCCGGACACAAGTACAAAATGTCCTTTCCACTGTCATATGTAAAATGATCATAAAATAAAATATTACTAGATTATTTTCTATAAAATATAACCTTAGAAGTTTCTTAATACTAACTCAGCAACCTTTCCATAAAAGTGACCTTGTGTACATGATTTCTTGTATCTACTCTATTTCTATAGATGTATCTATTTCAGCAAGGTAGTGAGGTTTGGGCTTGCCTCTCAGCTTGACTTATCAGTACATTTATAAAGTAATTAAAAAAATAAATAAAGATTCTGTACCTACTAATGTAAACCTCTAATATATAGAAGTGACCACAAAGCTATAACACTAAATAATTGCATGTACTTAATTTTGTACTATTCATGATTTATATTGTATCTACTAAGTACTAATCATGTGTTTAAACTTATGTGGCTTAACATATTGAGCTTATGCAAGGCAGTATAATATAAAAAAAAAGCCATAATGTAAAGTCCTACTCGCACACTCTTTGATTTAAAAATAATTAACCTGATTGAGCATCTACAATATTTTGTAGCTGTACGGTTTCTATGTATGTATGGCAAATTCAAGTGCTGAAAAGTACTGTGAACACTGAATTTCTTAAGTATCAAAAATAGTAATTAGTAATCTTAAAAGAATGAAGTGGCTATCTTCCTTAGGTTATTCAACTTATTGTCCAAATTTGTCAATACATTTCTATAACTAAATTTAACCTGATTCTTTGTTATCTTGCCATTTTTATTTGTTCTACATCACCGTCATTTTAAGGAGTACATCCCATTGTATCTATATCTTGTTGTATTATAGTGTTTGTCTTACACTAAATCTTGTCAAGAATCAGTCCTAAAGGTTTGTGTCAATACCTCAGGCAAATCTAGTGGAAAGAACACAGAAGCACTCATCCTACAGCACAGTAATAGTTTACCCAGATTATACCCTGTCTCCTGTAGTGGCCATCAGATAATTTAAATGTCTTTAAATATTATTGAAACTCTAAAAAATACCTGTTCTAATCCCTGTGCCCTACAATGTAACCAAATGCAGTGCCTGTGAGGTAGGACTCATGCTGCTTCAAACCTCAAAACTTATGCAGCTGTATTTTTCTGAGTGTCAGCACACCTAGACTAAAATGTCTCTTATAAAATCATGCTCTGTTCTAAATAAAATAATAATATTTTTACTCCCTCTATTTGTATGTAATGAGGGATTTTTCTGTTGTTTAGTTCTCTAACTGATCTTCAAGCTTGGAAAGGGCTCACTTTCAACAGCTCCAGAGCTATATCATTAGCTGGACCCATTTTTCTTCTTACACCCTTCTTTGAAGATATGCTTACAAAAAAAATGTGGGCTGATGATGCCCAGAAAATACAGGCTATGACATGAGCTGTGCATGTTTTCTTGTTACTCATCACTCACCTGTGTGTGACTATCCAGGTGCTCCATTTGGGGTTATATTTGGTTTGCAAGTTCTTGACAGTACTGGTAGTCTCTTTTTTACCTCATGAGTTTGCACTGAATCTAGTACACAATATTCAATAACTAAGTCTCTTAGCTGTCATAATAATAAGTAGAATAAACTGCATACTCTCACTGACAATCTCTTGATTTGATTATATTTAAAAATATGCACCCTCATAAGAAGGTTTGTAGCACTGCCCTAATGTGATTCCCCAAACTGTGCTTTCCAAGTATGTATCCACTCTACTTTTATGTTATTTCTAGATTTATGGCACTCCTGTGAATGTTCTGCCAATAAATTGCCAGTCCTGCATTATTCATTGAAATAATGCATAATACCGCAGGAATCCATTTCAAAATAATTAGGGCTAGTAAGCCCTTTAAATTTAACACTAGATGAAAAGCCATCTGCCTGATGCTTTAGATTCACTAAGTAACCAAGTCTAAGTCAAAGTTAACAATAATTATACATTTGTTTAAAATATTTCCAAGGTATTTGAATGCTAAGATACCTTCTTTAGACATACAAGCTAAACAGGCAGCCCAAGAGAACTCAAATCATTGAGAGTCATAAACATTCAGCTATGGGATCAGCACTGGCTACAGGGAGAGCTTTATATCTAAAGGAAGATTTCTTAAATATTAACTAATTAGTGAGGATAACAGAAAGAACTATGATGTTAAAAGTCTGATGTTTAAAGATAATGCACTTTCCAAGCATCATTCAGCTACCCTTCCTCCATGAATACAGCCCCAAAGAGGATGCATAAGCTCCCTAATACATGAAGTCAACAGGAAGTGGGATGATTCCCAGAGGCAGGTCAGAGTTCCCGTAACAAAGTAAAGAAAACAAAGAGATAGTCAAAGAAAACACTCAGCACCGAAACAAACCTTCTACTTCTTCCACATACATAAGTATTTCTGCCGTATTCAGAAATCTCAACATTTCATACTTTAGGTACTTTTCAAGATAATGCCAGTGTTGGTAGATACTGAGATGGAGCTCCTGTTCATCTTTCTATGTCTTAGATTGTTGAAGAAATCAAAAATGCCTCGGGTGAGTTTCCATTTTGGACTAGAGAAATTCAAAGTCACGGTTTCACTTTTGAAGTAGAGGTGACACCATCACCAAAGTAGTCTGGCTGGGACTTTTCCACTGAAGCTGTGTCTGCATCCACATTAAAAGAGCAATAGGGCAGTTTTGAAGCTGAATTTTGATCAAATTGTGGGAATAGGGAACAAAAGAGAAAAAACTATTCAACTTACAATCTCTAATTTCTGTTTCTTTTATACATTTTCTCCAGGTATATGAAAAAAGAAGTTACAGAAGTATTCAATATGTTTAGTCAGGCTGGACACAGGTCTCTTCAACTTTTGAAACTAATCATTGGACCCGGGGTGGTTTTTTGTTTGTTTGGGGGTTTTTGTGGGTTTTGTTGTTGTTGGTTTTGGTGGGCTTTGTTTTATTTGTTTTGGTTTTTGTTTTTTTTTTTCCTCAGAACAGCTTCTTTTTAGTTAGTGTTTTCCTGGAATTTTTTTCCATAAGAATATGCATGAAAGTGCTGCTCCAATACTTCACATACTGCCCAAATTTGATGTGGCCTATTTCACTCATCAGCAATTTAACTCTTCTATATGAGTTCTGATCAACAAGACAATTTCAAAGTACTTCAGAAACTTTGGACAAATCCTACACTGGCTAGCAACTTTAATATGGAAGTACCACAAAAGAATTTTTACAGAGACTTCTTCTGAAGTTGAACATTGCCCAGCATGAAGTAATATGAATAAATATGTATTACATCCAAAACCCCCTCTTGTTCAATTTTGCATCTGTGTCAAAATACACTATTTTATGCAGTTCTTTTTCTGCAAATGGTTTTGGGCGCATACACCATCAGACTGAACGTAAGAGATGTTAGAAATTACATCCTTGATGTTAGATTTTCCCCCAATATGCATTTATTAATATACTGACCATGAATTTGTCTATTTTTAAAGCACCTAATGCCACATACCATCACATCAGGTTTCATAAATTCACTAGCCACTCTGTAAAGTATTTTCTTTTTCCTGTTTTAAACTGCTCTGTCTGGTTCATACAGGGGTTATGTTTGGTGGTAGCTTGATGCTTACAGGTTCCTGAGAGTCCATTAGAAGCACGAACTCCTTGGGGCTCATCATTGGCAATGTCTCCTTTCCTTTAGAAGCTATTCTTATCAAAATGTAAACACCTCTAAATGGGGAAAAGTATCAGAATTTCTGTTCTGTGAGATGTCCTAAAGATTTTTAAGTTTTCAATTATAATTTTAGGAACAGAAACAGTGCAGGATATTTTAGAAGACTAATTCTAATTTCTGTATGAAGTACTTCAGGTGCTTGTCAAGCTCAAATTTTTACTTCCAAATTAGTTGATGTGCCCTGTTCAAACCAGAAACTGCAGCCGGCTTCCAGTAACACAAAATTCACATAACTTAGTAACAGTATAACCCCAAACCGAAACTGTTTTTAGAATGCATGCTCCCTCAGTCTTCAGGATTTCACAGTAGTCCTTTGCTTACAAATAAACAGACGTTTGAATAAGTGTGAATTACTCCATCAGCAGCGGCAGCCATAAATAAAGAGTGAAAGCTGTTTATCACCACCATTTGACACAGCTGACAGTGTTTACTCAGCTCAGGCTCTTCACAGAGACAGCTGACTGTCATTAATGCAGAAAATTACATTCATGCAGGTCAGGGTTAAGGTAATTGGTGAAGTATGGGAAGGGAAGTATATGCCACAATTGTCAGCCCCAAAATGAAGTGTGAATAAATATATAACATATCACTTTCAGTGCATCATCCACGACAGATAAAATGTGAAGAGTACAAACACTTTGCAGAATACTCTTGTGAAAACAATATTGCTGTAAAAATAGTAGTGTTTCCTAGTGTGAAATGCTGCTGATATACTTCATTTCAAGAATGTTGAGGGAGAGATTTTCTAAGTACAATTTCACATTTAAAATCTGTCTATAGTCAATCTACAAAAACTAAGTAATTGGGTTTTAATGTAATTATTAGAGGGTCATCCATTGTTTTTAGTGGAAATTATTAAAACAGTTGGGCTTTCTGTAAAAGTTAAGCATGTGTAACCAATGTGATTTATGAAGCATGAACTGTGTAATCTATTTAAAGTTTGATGCTTCTATATATTGCTAAATCAATTGTTCTCATAAATAAACTCTGACCTGAAAAAGCAGAAATGTCATTCACTAATAGTCTCCAACAAAAGGATATAGGGAAATCAATTATAAGTTTATGACTTTTAAGCTGACCATCTCAGTGATGTTCAATAACAATGCAGTAGACACAGTGATTTAAGTGTGGTTAAGTGTAGGTCATGAGGAGCTGGGACAAGGTCATTATCACATTTGTGGGTTCAAGAAGATAACAAATGTGTGGGTACAGGAAAATATTTGGGGCAAGATAGGACTGTTGTGATGTGTAGATATTTGTGAGTGCAATATCCTGCTCTGTGGGATGAGACAATATTGCCAAAGTGCATATGAAATATAACCTACTAATTAAGTACTCCTGGACATAAAGTATTGACACCATACAGTCAAGAGAAAAAATAATGTGTGAGCCATCATGATAGTAGAGCTGCAAGTCCTTACTAACAATGAAAATTACATCTCATGATACTATAATCCATCTAAGAAATGTCAAACTGAACCATAACTGAATCTTTTCACCACTACTGAGACATAAAAGTCTGGCATTCTGTTAGATGCTTCAGTCACAAAGTAAACTAAATTCTGTGGCTTTTGGGAAATCAACATAGAGCACTGAGGCTGATAAAAATCACAACTGAATATATTAAGTTTTCAGGTTTTTCCACTGACACCTGAAAAAGTACTACTGAGAATTTCTACAATTAGACACAACAACCTTAATAATATGTAGCTATAATTCAAGTCCTCATGCAAAAATGTCAAACTGAGAGGTGAGTGGTCTATTTCAAGCTTCTAATTTGAAGCAAAATTGTCAGTTTAGCTTTAGTAATTCATTATTTAAATTTTATTTTTTAAATTTAGTTTCATTCTGGATTGGTCCAAGATTGTAAGTGAGAAACTGAGAATGTCAGAAAGCCTACTGGAAGAAAATACTTTGATTTGTAGTTCCTCACTCTCTTGGATATGAATTACATGAGTACACATAAATGCAGGCTCACGGGACCTATTGTTGTTAGAACTGATTATTGCTCTCTCTAGGGGAAAGGAACAACACGTCTTCCCTGTGAAAACCAATTTTAAGTACGAGTCTCTATTTTGAAGTTTTTATTTTTATCTTCTCAATTTTTTTTGTTCAAAAGTTTAAAAAATGTTATTGTTAATGTTATTTTTTTAGCAAAAAAAGTGAACACAAATTACAGCTCTTTTAATATTTCAAATAAACTTGAAAGGAAACTATTTGTGTAAAAACAATGTCTAATTTGATGGCCAGATGTCTAAACTTTGTCAGTTTTGATGCACTAATTTTCTTTTTTTCATAACATGTGTACAGGTTGAGTCTTGTGTGACTATTAAATTTGTAAACTGCAAATCTGAGAAACATTGCTAAAAGAATCAAGAATTAAAGAGTGAGGTAGAAACTTGGAAATCCATAAGGTGAAGCTATTTGACTCTGCTCTTCACCTAAAGCTCTGAGACTTGGCTTCCAGTGGAACTTAAATCTTTTCCATAAAAGTAGTCTTAGCACCTTATCTGATGTTCCAGACTCATCCCTAACTTCTTTTTTTAAAGCTCATTACCATGTCTGTGGTTATTTTTTCCATCTCCTTACATAATTGTCTGAAAAGCCTAAATTAAGGCTTTGTATGTAATAATTTCTATGTGGGCTAAGATTGACAATTTATGACAAAACCTTATGAATAAAACCATTGCAAGATAGTCATAATGTTCTCCATAAAACATTGCTTTTAACACCACACTATTAAATCACACTAAACAAGATTTTTCTTCAAATTATGGTTTACTTAAAATTTATGCCACACAATTATCTCATGTAAGCCACTGGTTTCTGATCTATAAATATAAAAAGAAAATTGAAAAATTTATGTGGAACAGATCAATACCTACAGTAATTTTACTTAAAGGAAACTAATGTTAAATTTCAACCTTTGTGCTTGCAATGCAATATACAAATCTGATTGCAGTATATTTTTATTTGCACATATAATGATAGAAACACTTCATTCACATCCCCCAATAAACAAAAAAATACTCTTGACTATGAAAAAAAAAGGTTTGTTTTTCTGTCGAGAACTATTTCTTTCTCTGTAATTGTCACCAGGATTCTAGGGAAAAGCAGGGAGGCAAGGCATAGAGGCAATCCACAGTCAAGAAGCCATTGGCTACAGGGCACACTCTGTGTGGTTCCAAAGCCACTTGTTAAAGGCTACAGAGATAGACGTGACACAGCCGTACACATAAATTGAGTCAGCAGCAAGTGATGATGCAGAACCACTTGATTTGTTGACACAAAGTAACATCAAATGAAATTCGACTGAAACTGAAAATGTAGTGGGGGGTGTTGTTCACATCAATTTTAGATGTGAATTTAAAACAAACAAACAAAAACAAACAGATGAAACAAAACCAAAACCAAAACAAACAAAAAAATTCACCAACTCAAAGACAGTATCATGCAAGACTGTTCAGTGGACATAGCCTAAACTGAGTTAGGTAACATGTTTCTGCTGTTTCAGAAGCAGTTTGCTGCAAACAGGACTCTCAAAATACCTGATGAACTACCACAAGATTGTAACCTGGCACATCAAAGGAACTCAGTACTGGAGACTGTCCTCTTTGACTTGAGGGAAGGAATTTTTTTCATTTGGTTGCCGAGAAGTAGGGAATAAAAATGCTTCAGAGGACTAACAGCTATTACTAAACGTTTACTGAAAAGAGCAGTCTTTCTTGACCATCAAACCCAAGGACATGAACCACTTGACTGTTGACACGTTAAAATTAAATTATCATGGTTGTTCTCTAGAACCAGAGTGATTTGTAATGCAATACATGGCTGTTTCTGAAGTAAAACTTCTTGTTCCACAGCCACTACTCAGGAGTGTCTCTGGGAAAAACAGCTCCTACCAGAACACAACAAATTCTCCTGAAAATGACACATGCAGAGTGAAAGCATAACTCTTCTTACACCAGGAGGACTTCTAACTAACGCTTTACAAGGATCAGAGTTTCACACTCCCTTCCTCCTCCTCCCCTTTCTATTTCAGCTATTACTTCAGAAGGAGATGATGACAGATTAGCAAAACTTCAGTAAATAACAAAAGAAAAGAATAAAGTATTATTTATGCAACTTCCTTGCAATAAAAAAGTCACTTTTTTACCTTTAACTCTGTTTCAAAAATTTCTCTTGTCATTGTCCTCCCCAGCCTTCACGACAGCAATAATTTTTTTAAAAAATATACAGAGAAGTAGAGACACAAGCTCTGCATATATTTATTTCTTTTCTAAGTCTTATGAAAATTAGCAAGCAGATATCCTTTCATTTCAAGCAAAATGTTTACATCTAATGAGGCATTTTCAAATGTGTCATTATGTCTATTCCACAGCCATACAGTGTTAATTTTTTGTAATCTTCTACTGTTTCAGAAATGATGTCCTAATCAGCACTAAATATTTCAATTGTGCTGGTTAGACTTTGCAGATCTTATTCTCAATTAATGATTTCCCATTCAGTTTGGTCCTTTGACTGTTTGCTTTTTCTTCAGCTTCAGTTTTGTTTTGTAGATGTCATGCTGTTATAAAATGTTGGAGCCTTTAATGAGTATATTATTCCTGTGGCCTGTGCTCACAGTAAATTTACCTTTGTATTCTTTGGTTTGAAGCACCGATCACCTGATACATCCTAGTAACTGCCAAAATATTTACTTAGGTTCTAGATTTAAGTACATTATGTCTAATGAACCCCAGTGTTGAGGTTATTGTTCATTATAAGGATCAATTAATAGATGGCTAATTTTAGTAGGAGCTATATCTTTCCTGGGTGGAGGGTGAGATTTATTAACTTTGCATGTTGGGAGGACTCCCTTGTTTTTAAGGAGTGTTGAGGAGGAGTGATGAGGGACCTCATCAATGTCTATAAGTATTTGAAGGGTGGGTGACAAGAGCCAGACTCTTCTCGGTAGTGACAAAAAATAGGATAAAAGGTAACGAGCAGAATTTGATGCACAGGAAGTTCCACCTGAACATGAGGAAGAACTTCTTTACTGTGTGACTGAGCACTGGAACAGGTTGTCCAGAGAGGTTGTGGAGTCTCCCTCACTGGACGTATTCCAGAATCACCTGGATGCAATTCTGTGCTATGTGCTCTAGGAAGATCCTGCTTGAGCAGGGAGGTTGGAACAGATGATCCACTGTGGTCCCTTCCAACCTGACCCATTCTGTGATTCTGTGTTTAAGTAGTCTGTAAGAACTGCATTCTCAGTCTTTCTTGAAAGAAAATTCTGTTATTAATGTGTCTCCAACACTATGTATGAATAAGGGATTTGTTCTATAAACAGGATGAAGAAAACTACCTGAAGGGTAGATTTAATAATAATTAGAACAACTACACTTCTGAAAAGGATTCATGTCTCCTATTTTAGTCACTTAATGGAACATGAGCAAGAATTTGCTTTGACAGAGACCAGATTAAATCTGTTTATGTAAGAGGGTGTTTTGCACATTCCAAATATAGGGAAAATAATTTACCCTATCTAACTTTTAGGTGCTTGATTTAGGGGTCTAAGCTAAGAATTAAGTGATATTAGGTCAGCGAAAAGAAATTCATATTTACAAGAAGATATACAGAGCACAGATGGACTGATTCATCTTCTCTTTTCCTTCTCTCTCCCACCTATGGGGAGAGACTCCTAATCTCAAATCTCAAATTAAACTCTGAACTCTGAAAACTCATAGACATTTCAGATACATTTCTAAACCTAAGACTGTGCACCAAAATTTGATGTGCTAAACACAATCATTGATGTCTTCAGTGGTCTTTTGATCTTTCCCTATACCTTCTTCCTGTGACTTCAAAAGGCTTAACTAAATTAATGTGATAAGAACCTAGGGAGCAATTAATCTCTCACAACTGGGAAATTCAGAAAAATGCATTCAATCAAGCATTATCAAGCATTATTAAACACTATGTTGAATAAAATCTAATTATTTTAACTTCAGACGCCTGAAGAATATTCTTCTAAAATTGATTGTTTACAACCATTTTGAATAGCTTGGAAAAATCAAACTGGACCATCCAAACTGGAAATTTGTACCTGGAATGGACTTCTACCAGGATGACCTAAAACACTTGCAGTCTTCCCTAAGGACATAGGTAGAGGTAGAGTTGCATTTCCTCTGACACAACACAGTCATGTCCTTATGGCTTGAAAACTCCTTCCTGCTCCACATCACGGCTGCTCATAGATTTGTCTAAACTTAGGAAAGTGTGTCCAAGGTTTCTGTGGTGGATGGTCTGCTAGGGAGACAGAACACAATGTTGTTTAGCAGATAAATCCACCTGCCCTCAGGGGTTTTAAACTCTCAGCTCACACCAACCTAAACAGCTTTGCACAATTGCAGGCAGCTTTCTTAGCTGGCAACAGATTAAATAGATATTTACAAATTCACTAAGCCAACCCTTTCAGCTGAATTCCATAGGCCTGAAAAATATAGATATCAAGTCCAGTGCTTTAGATTCTAAGCCAATTTTAGTTTAATATATTTTATGGAAAAAGAAATCCAACAGCATGTTACGTCATAGTAATCAATATATGGAGGTGACTACACTTATCACTTCCTATAAACACAGACAGTTGCTGGAAACAGGATACCAAATTATGGGGACCACTGGCTTGTTAAAGTATGGTCACTTTTATGTTCTATATATCAGTTTTAACTATACCTTATTTTGTCCATGAATTAACAATGAGAGATGTGTGTGGCTAATCTACAGAATTGTAGCTTTAAGGCATTGGTAAAAATAGGACGTCATTTCCTACTTATTTGACTAAACTACATCAGTTGTTCAAACATCTTCCTCACAAGAGCTGTATCTGTTATCCACTGCAAATCATTAAATAGTCTGACTTATGCAAAGCATCTGCAAAATGGAATGCGATGTAGACAGACATACAGATCTAACTGGAACTTAGAAATCTCAGATGTTTGTTGCTACTTCACTGGAAGCTACTTCGTTACAACTAATGTCTTCCAAGGTATTGTCAAAGGGAATGCTGAAGCACAGGCATTGGCTCTTACTTACATGAGACAAAGTTTAAAAAGTGCAGTGTATGCTTTGATTTCCATGACACTGAATGAATGAAGGATCTTAGTTAATAACAAGGAGCAAACAATCAATGCTGTGGCCTTATTTTTCTCCTGTGTTTCAACAAGTACTGTAAGCTCCCTTTGTTCTGTTAGAACTGTGGATAAATGTGGTATCTAATCCATCTCTTTTCTACAGTGTTTTATAGCTCTTTAGTTGCAGACTGGAGGCATCTCATCTAAAGCACCATCACTTTGTCATTCTGGTGTCTGAGTAGTTACTTACTTGTTTTGGATATCTCAAAGGTGTAATACTCTCCACCATACTTTTTAAATAATGATGAAAATACACTCGGGGAAAGCACCTTTACTTCACCTCCCACACAAACACTTCAAAAATTAAAGAAAAATTGCTATGGTTTATGAGGCCAAAGCTCCAAAGAAAGCAACTCACCTCTTTAAAACCATTTGCAAAATAAATAGCATAAATGTACTGGATAAGGTAGGAGGAAGAGACAAAAAAATACATTTATAGAATACATGTGTCTCATTCTGGCATTGTTATGAAATGAAACAGAAACTAGGATAAGTGCAGCTTTTGAATGCCTTCTTTCCAAAATTATTTTTACTTGCCAAATCATAAAAAAAAGAAATAAGGCATCAGTTTTCACTCTTAGTGGAAAGAGTTTCTCATTTTCATTCTTCTCATGTATGAATGTTGACAAAAGACATTAAAATAACTGAGAACACAAACTGTTGAAGACGTAATGGTATATACAAAACATGGAAGGTTGCACAGGAAATTTTATCTTGTTTGGAGGACATCTGGACAATACCAGGAAAACATTCTGCATTCCAGAGATGAACTGCTATGAAGGAATTTGGGCAGTTTTGTTCATTACTGGATGTTCAGGGTGGCAGAAATGTAATTATTCATCAAAGCGAGGGACTATCTCAATATGACTGAGGCTTTAGTTAGAAGAATGCTGGGAATCTGAGATGGAAAGGATGAAATGGTGAGCAAATATTGACTAAGCATAGTCACCAAAAACTGAAAGTTATAGCAGAAGCTAGACAGATATTGTGACATGTTGAACACACCAAATCCTTTTAATGTCTGTGGGAAGTGCTCAGCAGTATCTAATAGGATTAAGTGTTAGGACAAAAAGACACTTTATATCTAGTGAGTTATGTGAATAGTTTTTTTTTTTATTTCTTCACTAGTCTTTTCCACAGATTTTCCTTTGACATTTAACTTGACAAAATGCTTAATCAGTCTCCCTCACAAAAACAGAACTAAACCACAATGTCCCATTTGTTAAAGTTGTCTGCAATAATCTACGTAATAATATAAAATCATCTAAATTATAAGTAAATAAAGGACGAAAGAAGAAAAAAGTGACTTAAGAAGGACAACATGAATTTGGCAAGGCTGAAAATGATAGATTTCTTTGTAAATATTAACTCATTACAAGCCACTTCAAGGTGTACAGAGCTAAAGAATTTTCCCAAAAAATATTCTTCATATGATTTGAATTATACTATGTCCTTAAACATGGAAGCACCTAAAAAAATGCTGTGTTGTGAATCTCTGAATCAGTATAGACTAACAATTCCCATGCACACTCATGACATCTGCATGTACATCAGATACTTCCTGTGTCATCACCATCTGAAACTGTGACCTCACTATACATTATCTGTCAAAATGGCAGCTACTGTGTTTTCTCTGTTGCAGCCTATAGTTTGCCGGTCTCTGATTTGCACTACAGTGATTATTGACATACTTGGCTATGAGCAAGCTGTACCATTTTTACGAACATTTGAAGCTGTTACAGTAAAATCAAAAAATGTCCTATGCACTAGAAAATACACCTAATTAACTAGGTGAGGGACAGGTAAAATTAATTCTTAACATTACTAAGCTGTGGACATTTGGAAATGAAATTACATAGATATTTCATTCTCTTTCAAAGACCACACATTTAGAAATGAAGATGACACTTGCATATTTTATGGTAGGCATTAAATTTAGAATAAACATGCATTTTTTTCTCAGAGATGGCATGATTGCTAGCTATTTTCTCCTCTCTTTGAGCTGGGTGTATGACCCCCTGATCTGTACCATTTCTAGATGCAAAATTCCAGTCTATAGATGTCTTCAGAATTGACAGTACCTACCCTAGCCTTGCTTGTTATTTGTTTGTCCTTCCAATGGTGATCAAGTTTTATTAGGTTAAGGTTCTGCTGTTCACCTTAGGTGAAATAGTTTACTTATGATATAACTCTTTTGATGTCAGTAGATTTCAGCTGGAGGAGGTCTGGAGTAAAACAGAGTAAGCTTATAAAGTCTGTGGAAATCTGCAACACCAAATCTTTGCTTCCTATCTATACTACATCACTTTTGTAGCTGAAGAAATTTACCATTGAAATATAAATTCTTAGATGGTGTTAGTCTATCCTAACTTCCTTTCTTTAAAAGAAGATTTTTTTGAAAAGAAGGCATCCTAACACCAATTACAACATGGGTTGAGAGGTTTTCAAAGCACAAGAATTTTGAAAACGTAAAAGCTTGGCTTTTTTTCCTATCCCCATCTTTGCAAATGTTTGGTCTTACCATTTTCAGACCATTTCTTTTTTTTTTTTAATTTCATAGCAGCAGGTAAGATACATTAACTGTCACCTGCAGTAGGAAACACAAAGTAAATCACAGATGAAAAAGGTTTATAAAAATTGCTCAATTGTCATGGAATAAGCCCATGTGAGTAGGCGGTAGCAAATCTGAAGAGTACTTTATGCTTTGGAATAAATGCAAAAACTGACACACTGAATCTTTTTAATTTTCTTTCCATTTTTAAGTATAAGATAAAATAATCCAAGTGCAGTGAAAGTACACTATAATTGACAACAATTACCAGCTGTTCTGGGTTATCTTGTTCTTTTTAGTTTTGTTTGAGTTGTTTATTTGACAGATACTTAACCTTTTTTTCTTTTTTTTTTTTTTTTTGCAAGATACCATACAGAGATAGCTCAAATTTCCAAAAGGAAAAATTGATTAGACAAATCAGGAAATAAATGTAAGAGATTGAGGACCCCACGACCATTAAATTGGACAGAACTTCTCAGTGTGTGGAATCAATATGTCTCTATATTACTGATGAATATTCTAATCTAATGCAAATCTGTAAGTTTATTTGAAGAGCTTTTATTGCACAATTGTGACACTGAGGCACAGATTGTTGCTAAATGAGTCCTTGACTAAATCATCAGGCAGCAACCTAGATTGCAGAACTGTGAGGAAAGAAGGGTGGTTTGATTCAGTCTAGTGCCACATCTGATATATTTAAAGGTTTAAGAATGGGAATGATCCACTGTCTATATGTGTACAGTGCTCTGTGCATTCTGTAATCAACACAGGAAAAAAATCTAGGCAGTAAAAATCCCATGGTTAGGTTAAGTTACTCTTTTAGGTAGTTCTAAAAGGTATCAGTGAACTATAGAAAATGGTCCAAACAGTCACACAGAGATGGGTTCAAGCAGAATGCTACCTTTGTGTGCCATCGGCTTCATTGCCTCATGCAGAACCCAAAGTATTTAAGCTACCCGCCTCATAAAGGAGGAGATTCCTGCTACAGAAGTGCAACCCAAACACAGCAACCATTTCTCAGATCATAGGAAAGACTGTAATGTCCAAATTTTTCCTCTTTAGCCAATCTCCTAGCTTGAAAGTGCATAGTCATGCCTGAAGTTAGTTAAGAATTTCTCTTGCCATCACTCAAGAACCACCCACTAATTGGCCAAAGAACTGAGGCTCCAAACTGTGCCTCTGCCACAACTTATGACCAGTGACTGTCAGTAGAGAACGGTTCAGTGGAGGCATTCAAGACGAGACTACAGAGTTGAAACCAGCCTAGCCTGGAGGCACAGAAGTTCTGTAGGTTCACCTATGGTGTTGTAGCCACCTTTTCCTAAAGTACTCCAACAGGAGATGCTAAAATGAATACTGATTAAGTCAGTCCAAACTCCTCCTGGATATTCTTGTTTCCTTTAATTTTTCCAGCACACTGAAGGGTGAGGTGGACATAAGGCAAGACTGGGGACATAAATTTCCCATCTCCTATCTCAATTTCTCAGGAATCATCCTGTCATGAAGAAAACTTCTGCCTTCCTGTATGTTTTACTTTTCCTGTAGACTTGAAATTGACAGAGAGCAAAGGCATACTGCAGGCTATCTGCAAGCTTTCACTGAATTGTGAATAATTTTGGACTGCTTTTGGTTAAGCAGTATTATGGGACATGATATTTTATGGCAGTTAAATTAGTTAGAAGATGCAACGAAAAGAATGTTAAGAGTTTTCCATAGAAAAGGAGAGGCTGTTTGCATTGTATTCATAGCAAGATGAAAGTTTCAACTAGCACATCTAGTCGTTTTTTGCACAGCCCTTATTGATACTAGTCCTTCAGTAGAACAGTCTAGTGTATGTTACAAAAGCTTGGGTTTGGCTCTTTACATGAAAAAAGTTAAATTGTAAACAAATCCAGTTTAACTCTATCCCAGTGCTATGGTCCAGCTAGCTGTACTAATGCTTATCACATTAAAACAGTGAACTGAAACATAGTCTGATCCATTCTGGTAATTGATGTATGTAAATTCTGAACTAAAGTAAAATGTCTTTGAGAAAGTTCATTCCAACACTCCCAGCTGGTATGAACTGTTTCTTCCCTCTTTTCCCTTCATTGACTAAAGGCCCATTCAATATTAAAATACATTCTGTGTTATTATAGTTCTTGTCTGTAAATCTGGACTAGAAGTCTCTGAGTGCTAAGGGTAATCTCTGCATCTGTGCAACCCTAATTTGAAGTTTCAGAAGTCTACTTTTCTAAAACTGGACTTTTTGATATCTGTTACTATCCTAATGTTGGTTTGTTATACTAAACTGCCCCCTTGTGTTTTATGACTAGAAGCGAACATGTTTCCATGTGCAGAGTGAAAGGGCTCATGGTAGGTAAATATTTTTTTCTAAAGATATGCTAGCACATTTTGAAAACGACACCAAAACTTGTTCTGGAAACCAAGGGGTTTTATATACATATTTCCACACTAGCAATAATAAGTGCTTTGCAAAGGTAAAGTTTATTTTGAGGCTTAATAGTGTAAAAATTACCAAGATAATGTACTGTCCCTTAAAACAGGCAGGAAAATTGGTCAACAACATGATAGGATAAGGGTCACAATCAATTTAAACTAAATAAATAGATCTCCATCTAAAAGACATAAGCTTCTCCTTCTGCAGATCAATATCAGATAATTTAGAAGATGAAATGTGTTCAATGAATAGCACACTTGAACTAATCTCAAAGTCAAGCTTTTAGTAAACTTTTTACTAGATAACAAGATATACTGTAATGAAAAGTAAAATCAGAACCATCACAGCAGAGCCTCTATCAATGAGAAAATACATGAACTAAAACTGATTAATCAGTTCAGGGGAAATCAGAGCAACCTCTCTGAACCCTCATTTTTGAAATACGGACCCGAAAAAAAAAAAAAATGCCCTTCCTATTCATGGATGAGTTGTGATTGAGAAGTATTAACATGCTGGTTGAAAACCAGTTCCCTTATTTTTTGGTATCAAAAATTAATATCAGTCAAGAGAAAATTTTGACAATATTAACCTTAGTGACAGAAAGATAAAAATGGCAGCCACTGATTCCCTATTCAGACAAGGGAGAATTTCCAACTTTTCCTGTGGAACTTTATAAAGGAACAATATAAAAACCTGGTTATATGTTGGGAACATCTGAAAACTGTCTATCAACGAGAAAGATGTTAACAAGCCAGCTGGCCTTGGAGCTGCGAAGGGAGGAAGGAAACTCTCTTCCCCAAAGAAGAGAATTCACAAAAGAAGAGATAACTCACAAGACTTGTCTGGTAAATCACTAGCATAGTTTAAAAGCCCTGATTGTTTTAGTTCTGTAATTAGATTGTAGTTATCTGTAAGAATTCTTTTCTGTTCTTGTCTAAACACTATGATACTTAACCACCCAAAGCCCTGCTCCTTACCCAGCATAAATGTTACCTTGTCACACCTACCAACCCTATATATTTTGAAACATGCTTTCAATAAAGGTTTTCAGTTATTGCCCACTAACTGGGAATGTCTAGATTTTTAGTAATCACAGTTATAGGAAATACTCTACATTTTTCTCTTAAAAAAAGCAACTGGATCAAACAGAGGTGGTTTTTATGGATGGATGGATTCTCATCTGCAACCTTCAGTGTGGAATGCTTCTAGTTTGATAAAAAAGGTAATAATAGTATTTACTTGTGATAGTTTTCAGTTGAATTCCAGACCAAACTCAAAGTATCCTCTACATCCCAGGGATACTGAAAAAAAAAAAAACAGGGAATTTTCTTCCTGTGGCAATGTAATTTCAATAATGCCCAAGTTCTACAACATGACACAAAAGCTTAAACTTAATGATGAGAGAGTACAACAAGTTTGGGTGCAATGAGTGAAGAATGGTATTCACCTTCAACACTTTCCTCTCAATTATGTTTTATGTGGAATCACATTTAGAAAACATATTGATTTTTTTTTTTTTTTAAAGAATATTACTCTAAAAACATTCAGTATTTCGCAATTTGTGTGCCTTTACACTGGTGCCAATGAGGCTACTTACTTACTACTGGTGTCAATGAGGTGAATGAGGAATCAAGGTTCACAGACAATAGAAAAATTAGTGACATAAGCAAACATTGTATTTGGAAACAAAATTTTAAGTCATCAAGACATTATGGTAAATAGAGTCAGGTCTTAAGCTGACACTGGAATAGATATTGTAAAACAGAGCATGTGCTACAAAAATATGAGTACCAGGGAAAATGGTAGTCTCTTACCAGTACAAGAACACATTAAGTATGAGGTTCTGGAGGAATAACAGCCATCCTAAAATTATTCTGTGAGACTATGTCTTTCTAACTAAATGGGAAAGTTTATAGGATTAAATTCAGTGGTATTCATATTGCATTAAAAATTTATTTGGGCCAATTTTCAAAAAATAGCCACATTGCAGAATAAAATTATTTCCTTGACTTTCTTGAAAAGTACAGAAATGTAAAGGCTGCATTTTAATTTGAATTACATTTGGCCATATTTTGATTGATCATCTATATTTTTTAATTCAGTGAGAGAATGTTTGCTTTGCATCAAGTCCCAGACTGCATTTGCATGCTCCTCAAGGAAATTAGATCATTTGATATGGTCACCAGCAATAAAATGGAAGAACTGAGCCAGACACAAGGAGCAAGTGAGGCTCAACATTATTCATTACTCTGCTATGTCAGGTGCACTGCAAAAACAAGTCAATGTGACTGATACACAATAACCTGAAGGATCACTTGTGCCAGCAAAGTATTTGGTGTGATTTTGCCAGACCAAGAATACTGCAGTGCTTCCACACATTTCTACAAGACATTTAGACTGTGGCAAGAAGGAGATGGTTTCTCTGGAACTCTTCTTCATTAATCTCAGAGAAGCTGAACATTTAGTTCCCTGAAAGTTGCAGTCTTTTCCAGGTTGTTGCTGCTGATTCTGACCTTGCAATAAATACAGTGACAATGAGTTAAGCAGAGAGTGTAACCTGAGGGAGAGAAGAGATTTTCAGCCTCCTCTAGGAAAGCCAGATAGATGACTGTCTGACCCAGGCAGGTCACAGAGTGATGGTAGTGCAGAAGGAAAGGTTTCACAGAAGGAATAAAACATCTTTCAATGTTGGGCATACAAATGAAAGTCTCAAGGCTTAAGGTAGGCATGGATTAGATTCAAGACAGAAGAAAAAATTCCAGTAAAGGAAAGGGTGGTTTATTGACACACCTCATGGTTGAAAAATATTGCAGGTTAACTGATGAGTAAGGGTCCAGTGGAATAATGGTCAAATGATAATTGGGGGACTCAAAGAGGTAGCAGACAACAGAGAGCTGGGTCTACCAGAAACTAACCTCTGCTTCTCATCCTAAAGTGTTAGGACACTTTTTAATTCTATATGAGAATATCATGGAATAATACAGCATATTGGTATCCTTTCTCTCAAAAATATTATCACTCAAGCCTTTTATATTGCAGTTATCCTTCCGCCTATCCATTGCAATCACTGTTGTTCATGTAACAAGCAAAAGTACTGGGACACAAAAAGACAGGAATGGGCACATAAAGAACAGTCAGTTAAGTGAAGACCTAATCGTTATTTTTGGGAGCCAGCTATTTGCAGTGCATTGTGCACACAGTACTGGATGTTTCATTTTTATGACACATCAATTCAATATGCCTTTTGCTAGTCTGACTCATCTGGGTCTTCCAAAGATTGCGTTGGTAAAACTCACTTTAGCACACAGAACATTATATAAATGATGAAGTAGATTGTGACTAGACAAGTTGTTCCAACAGATTTTTTGAGATTTATATATATTTATGGGGAACAATCTACTCTTTATACCAGAGGAAAGAGTGTAAAATGACAGCATTATGTACTCTCACTACTGTTGAATTTTATCTCTAGCATCTAAACTTAATTAGACATTCACTGGCATGTAATTTGACAGAAAAATATTTCAGTGTTACTACAGGGAGAAAAGCACACAAAAAAATCATTCATAAGGAACTTGGAATAGAGTTAATGAAGAATCTTTTTTCTTTCTGCTAAACATGAAAAAAGACTACAGAAGTACTAGTTGTGCTGACACACAATGAGTTTGGGAAATTGGAATATTATATAACAATCATTCCAACTAATATTGAGTAACAAACCTTGAGAGAAGGAAGATAGAGGTCACAATCTGAACATGGTGATCATTGGTCACAGACTGACAAACAGGAAAGATAGTTCAAAATTCTCCTCATTCCTTGAATCATATCACAGACCACTTTAGTATTTTTTGCTTACCCAAACAGCAAACCTGAAAATGTTAGCTTACATTCACAGGTATGATCTATATTTTAAATAGGATGAGAAATGTATGTTCATACAATGAGGTATTACAGGACAAGCTTATGAGATGTTGCAGTTTGATCGATTTTATTCATGCTTCTATCCCCTTCAGTCTGCATTTCTTCCCTTTCACAACCAAAAAAGATCTTGTACAGAACCACTCTATACATCTGCTTTTTACAATGTACATTTTCAGAGTCTTGTAACTAACTTGTTGTCTGGAAATTTACTGCAATTTGCTAGCTGAACATTAACCCAGTATGGAAAAATAATGATTTTTTTTCCCATCTAAAATCATTCCTAGAATACTTCTGTTGCTGCACTTTTTTCCTCATCTTTCATCCCTACCTTTAGCAATATCATTAGGAGTAGCTAGCTATTAACAATTGCTCCTTATTTTCATTAGGAGCCACTATAGGTAAAGAGCTCTGAATTGGTAATTTTCCATAAGTATTAACTCCCTGACAATTCTATCACTCTTCTGGTAGCCAGAGTCAGAGTTGGAAATTTTCTTTGATTTATGCTCCAGCCTATTCTAAAAGGTCTGTCATTGTGAATGCGCGTCTGTTCCTTCGCTGTCTACTAACACTCACAACACCATCTTAATCCCCTTTTTGGTCCTTTTAAGAGAAAAACATCAGAAACAAGCTGACAAACCATGTCATCACAGGATGGCACTTAGCAAATTTAATGGTACTCTTGGATGGCTCTGAAAGAGAATCTAGAAGAAACTTCTACATAATCACATTGACTTCCTTGAAATAGCCAGCTATACATACTTTCACACTGCAGGAAGCAAAGGGTGTTCACCTTTTCAGGCAGCATGAAGTAAGATGCCAGAGGGGAAAATAGAGAGTAAGTAGGTGGCCAGTAGGAAGATGGGTCAAGCCTGGTATTTCCAAGGCCAGGAGTCTCATCATGGCTGCTTATAGCCTAGCAGCATAGGCGAGTATCAGGTGATCTGCCCAAGAAGGAGAAAATGAGACCTTGTGCTGATTTCGTGGGAGCATCTTTCTGCTTCTGAGGGCAGGAATTGTGTGAATGGGTGAGGAGACAAGCAGCAGGTGTAGGCATCGCACAAAGCTGCGATATGGTGGCATGGGGGCTGCGAGTTTGTTCTGTCACAGGATGGTTCCTTCCCTTCCCCCACTCCTCCTTCAGGAGCAATCTGGCAGGAGAAGCCCTTTCTCAAGGAGGTAGTGTCTGTGCCCAGATGTGTATGCCAGGCACTGAAGTGGAGTGCTCCTTTGTCTTGTTAAATAGTCCCCATCTTGTTCTGGAAAATTATAGTTCTTTTCTCTGATTATACCTTTCTTGTATCTTTTCACTGTGCTCAAAGCTGTCTTGATGGTAGTAGCTCAGCTACTCATGTCATTCCTTTCTGCAGGCAAAATACCCTCTCTCCCTTGTCAGCCTCTTTCCCTGACTGTGCTGTGCAAGATTTCCATACTTGGATTATTAAATTTCAGATATTTTGGAGCTAAATTTTAATCTATGCTTATAAGAATGCAAATTCTTGTTACACACTGCTCACAGACTTTTGTAATGCCTTTACACTCTTGCAGTGAAGGAAATGCCAGAGTGGTAATGTAAATATATTTGAGAGATTGGACTGGAAAACATGCAAATTCATTATCATCAATTTTTTATGTTTGGCAAATTTGCACCATCTATTTCACGCTTGCTTAATCATCAAATGAGTATTGCTGGATTAGAATACCTTGCATTTCTTAGTTTATATTTAAAAGTGTGTCCAGTCTCTTTGACTTTGTGTATTTGGGTAGAATTCCATGTTGGTATTTTTGGTCTGTGTTTGACCTAGCCACCTGTGAGAAGATGGGTTTTCTCATGCCAAGTTATGTGAAAACAGTCTGATAAAGATGGTCTATAATCTTGAGTGAGAGATTTCTGGGCTGGCCATGTCACTCAGGTAAGTGTCATTTTGGCCAATTCAATAAAAGGCAGATGGCTCACGTTTTGGGACTCACTCGCTTCATGTGACAGGCCAATGTTGTCTTGGCAGAGACGCCCGCTGTCACCTGTGAGCCAGCTGACCCTTGAGGATGCAGCCACTGCTCGGGAAGTCTGGGCATTCCAGGGGTCGGTGAGACAACTCCATGGAGGACACCTGGGCAATTTGGGTGTTGGCACCTGGAGGCTTATTTTCTCTTTTCTCTCTCTCTATTGGGTTTCTTTCCTGTTTACTTGGCCACCTTTGGTAACAAAACTACTCTTTGGGTTAAGTTTTCTGTGGTGTCTCAGTTTCGGCTTCCACATCCCTTAAGACCCCTATTCTCCATGGAACACTTTGCATACTGCACACTCATTGTGTACTTTTATTTTGATTTTTACATGTATGTAGTATGACTTTGTACTTCGGTGAATTCAAGAAAGCACCATGAAGCGAGGACATTCAGAGACATCTTTTTCTCCTGCATACACAAAGTTCAGCCATAGGTCAGCTATTGGGAAATCTGTCTTCAATCTTCTTCCTTTCATAATCTATTTCTCTTGAACATAGCAAACAATTTTGACATATTATAGTCACAGAAAGAAGATTCTTATTGTTATAAACAGTGTTCTATTTGGTAGGAGGTCCTTAACATCAAGAATGAAGTGAACAGTATGGTCAAACAATAGATATTCTGTTTGGATGGCCTGAATCCCTTGAAAGGCTCAGGTGCTAAATTTTCTGTCTTCTAGGGTTTTTCTAGTGTTGACACGTTCACTTCTTGATAAAGGACTATACTATAGGTGATATCAAGCAATTCTGTCAGTTGAAAGAGGACTTTTCTGGTTCAAGTTACAATTAGGCAAGCTACCAAAAGGACTATTCATTTGAGAGAAGACAGAAAGAAGCAGAATATTCTTGTTATTAATAAACTAAGGGCACAAAAATAATTGAATCTGTTAGAAATGCCTCAGTGGTCAGGTACTGTCTATGAAGCATCTCATCTAGCTGACTTATTGATGTGGGGCTCCAGATTCCCCAGACCTCGCTGCAACAGGAGACTATGTGCTGTGTTGAGAACCTCATTCAAAACACTTCTCCCTCCTGCAAAGAGAATGGATGTCAGCAGCAAGTCGTAGGATGAGGATTAAAAGCAACAGCACAGTACTGCAAAAGACAACTATTTAAACAGTGTATGCTTTTGGGGAGCATAATAATAATAGACCCAAAAAAATCATGATTCAAATGAGCTGCAATGCCAGTTGCAGATTGATCTCCAGGGGGCAGGAGCCTGAGACGAGACTGTGAACTGCTGACCCATGACAAAGGTCCCCCAGGCATGGTGACCGGACACTCATGGAAACAGTAGGAGACAAGGACTCCAGACTTTCACTCTTAGACTGTGAGAGTAATAAAACCACAGGGTTTCCTTTGTTTGGGGTCCCTCCCTGCTGACACCCAGCTCAAGCTGTTATTTTGTTATTGCATCATGATTCAATTATTTTAAGGATTGAGATGTTTGAGACTCTGATATGGGAAAGTTAGGGTTGAGATGGTAAGGAAACCTGGTCTGACTGTGTGGATGTGGAGTGTGTAGCTGGCAAGGGGGCCTCAGTCCCAGCTCAGGTAGTGTGGGTGTGACTGCTGGAGTCAGTCTGATGGATGGTCATGTAAGGATGTTTAACTACACAAATATAGATTTGGGAATGGAACTAGTTAATCTTTAAAGTTTCCTCCAATCTAAACCATTCTATGACTGATCTTATTCAAAGGTTAGCCTTGCTGAAACAAAATTGAAATTATTAGCAGAACACTTCTTCCCTGGGTAGTCATTTCAGAGGGTTCCAATGTCTTCTGAAGTGCTTCATAACCAGAAGGCAAGAGCAGGCATTTACCATTCCTGACAGAAGAAGTCAATGGACCGATCAGTGAAGACGATTTCCAGCCACAATTGTGATGCTGACTTCACAGAGTTTGGAGCAGTTCCTTCAAATTCTCTGTATTGCATTTCCACTGTTCCTAAAGGGATAATATTTAGTAAATGTTCTGTTCTGTTTCTCTCCATTTCAAGCACTACTTTATTTACAGGTTGAGAATACTTCAGATTATTAAACATAAAAAGAGCAGAGGAATCTATCCTTCAATCTTTGTGAGTGTTTGAGAGTGCAGCATTTAACAGTGGAAGAGCTGTTATTTAGACAGAGTATGGATTACTTCAGTTGCAAATAAACGTATTCAGTTAATTAAAAACATTTCTGTGCTGATATCTGAAACAAAAGACATTAATACACTTTGAATTAAACATTACATTTTAATAGATTTTAGAATATTATAAAAAAAATTCTAGAATTCAAAGTAAACAAATACTTCAGCATAAACCAAATGAAGATAAAATTTTATTTCACAGTTCAGAGCACTGTATCCAATAACTGCTTCCAAAAAACTTTCACTTAGAAGAAAATATAAAAACAAGAGGGTTGGAAAAGAGAAAGATCTCAGTAAACAAAGGCACAAATAGATTGTGGCAGGTGTGAATTTTTATGGTGTTGATTGAACTGAAATAAGCCACTGCAGAAAAATACAGTATGAGTAAGTAGATATTGCTCTGGTGAACCTCCTGAAATCCAAAAGCTATTAAACTTTTTATAGCAGATTCTACCCTCAGTCATAGCCTTATTGAAAATTTGGTGTACAGTAAACTTCAGTAAGAAACTTCAGGGACCTATTAATGAGAATGTGCTTCTGAACATTTTAAATCACCCTCTTTCTGTCGGACTCCCTGATGTCAGGAATTCCTTTCATATTTTAATTCTGTATTTCTTAATCAAGAATACAGGGTGTAGGAAAAAGAGTCTTGCTGCTTTTAGGAGAATGGAATGGAATGGAATAGAATAGAATAGAATAGAATAGAATAGAATAGAATAGAATAGAATAGAATAGAATAGAATATTTTACTTGGAAGGGACCTACAATGATGCTTGACTCCAACTGCTTCACCACTCAGGTCTGAACAGAAGTTAAGGGCATTGTCCAAATAACTCTTGAACACTGACAGGCTTGGGGCTTCAAGCCCCTCTCTAGGAAGCCTGTTCCAGAGTCTGACCACCCCCTTGGCAAAACAATGCTTTCTAATGTCCAGACTAAATCTTCCCTGTGTTGTTGATGAACTTAATTCCCCTGAAATATTCTGACTGAATCTTGGACTGGAAATAAAAGACAGTTTATGTGACCAAGAAGGAATTTCTGAGATCCTAGAAATCCATTTTCGATTTAACTGTTGCTATTAGCAATGCCAAATACATCACAACATTCAGGAAGGTAAAGGTAAAAAATACTTAGTCATCACTCTGATTCAAATGTTACAGCAGTCACATTAAAACAACTGAGTGTGAGAACTTGTCTAAGATGTTCTTAATGGAGCTGAATAATGTTTGCCTGGGGAACAAGAATATCTTTCAATTACTTCTTGGCTAAACTGGAGTTTAAAGTTAGAATCTGAACACTATAAGACTTAACTTCTAAAACTCATATGCAAAAATGCCTGACTTTTAGGTAACTGTATCTTCAAAGAACCCAGAACCCGGAACTCGATGCTCATATTACAATCTCTGTTCAGTGTCCTGAGAAAAGTAGAAATGGCTATTTGAAGTGGCTATTTGTTATTTAAATCTCTCTCTCTAAGACTTCTTGAGATAGCTAGTGCAGTAAGTAAGAAGCTGCATAAAGAGAATTGTGAGAAAACAAGGAACACACAAATGTCTATAAAACACTGTTACCTTCCACACTTTAGATGCCGGATTAGGGCTTCACAAAAGTATCTTTCTCCCAGTTACACTGCACCAAAATTGCCTTCCTGGGAAAAATATCCACATTATTTTTTCATAAAAGGATGCAATACAGCTCATTAATTTAATTTTATAGGGAGGGAATTGCTACACATCTTTCTTCATACAGCAGCTTGATTATTAGAAGGTTCGTCCATACTCTGGACTTGTTTAATTGAGTTTCTTTTCAACCTAAGGGAATTCAAACTTGCATGATATTTCCCCAAAGAATTACAAAAACAACTGAAAGCTGCAATAATCTTGTTAGTGAGTAATGTGCAGAATATAAATAAAAATCTTGCAAAGCAAAGCTTACAGAATCTTATAGCAGTACCACTGTTCAAAAATTGTGTGAATATATATCTATAGTTTCAATAGGACCAACAATGACCAAACAGTGTACTACCATTGTGTTTTACTTCAGAGAAGAAGGCTATGTTAAAATGAGGAAAGTCTTGTCTGCAACCTGAAGAGTTACCTAAGAGAATTAAACACTTTCTAGCAGCATGGAAATTTCTTAAGGATACCATATGACAAACACAGCAATGATGCATATCACCTACTAAAAAAGAATTGGAAAAGGAAAAAAAAAAAGAAAGCCAGGTTATTCAGCAAAGCAAAAGGTAGTATTGGAAACCAGAAACTATTTTTCAAAATATTGTTGTACACAAACAAAGAAAATTAAAAGCCTCATAAATTTCAACAGTTTAGTTGTAAAAGGTACTGCTAGGAAGGCCAACAAAGAGTTTGAGAAACAAATAGTGAAAAGAATAAAAATTAAGAATAAAACTTACATCTAAAACCATAAAAGCAAAAATACCTCTACAGGTGCTTGTAGAATAACCAAGATCTGTGTCCTGGCTCAGCAAGGACCAGCAGCTCCCTGGGACCAGGCACCTGAAAAGACACCCAGGATCCATCAGGGCAGGAGCCTCAACAACCAGGTCTGTCCTACTGTCCCCAGCCAGGAAGCAGGGCAGGTTTGGGAAACTGGAGTGGCTGGGTGGGTGATTGCCAGCCTGTGTCAGCTCACTAAGAACAAGGACATTGAGAGGTGCTTTTCATAAATGCTGAGTTGGAATTAGTGAGCACTTAAATAAATATAGTCTCCCGTGGAAGATCCAACTTATTTTCTGTAATGTCCAAGACACATTCAGTTGTACCAGGTTACTTAAGCTGCTTGAGTTTTCAGTAGGTTCTCAACAGCCATTGCCTGAAGGATGATGTTCTAAGTGGCTCCTCAAAAACATTATCTCAGTGCTTGGTAGTGACCAAAAAACCAAAACAAATGTTATAATTTGAAAAGACATAAAGAGCACTTCAGGTACATGAAGGACAAAAAAAAGTCAGAATTAGTAATACTCATGGATTCACGGACTGAAAGTAATGCTTGACCATCTTGATAAACTTCTCTGACAAAATGATTGGCTTGGTAGATGAGAAGAGAGCAATGGATACTGTCTGCCTTGACTTCACTAGGGCATTTGACACTCTCTCCCCTAAGACCCTCATAAATAAACTGTAGAAGAATGGGCTGAATGAACAGACAGACAAGTGGGTTAAAAACTGTCTGGATGGGCCACTGACCACTCCACTAGACCAAAAGTGGGGTGATCAGTAGCACAAAGACTAGTTGGAGGACAATAACTAGCAGTGTATTTTGAGTACTAGGCCCAGTCCTGTTTAACATCTTCATTAATGATCTGGGCAATGGGGCAGTGTATCCTTATCAAGGTTACTAATGACACAAAACTGTAAGCGATGTCTAATTCACCAGAGGATCATGTTGCCACGGAGAATAAGACCTCAGCAGATTGAAGAAATGGGCTGAAAGGAGACTCTTGAAGGTTAACAAGGGAAAGCACAAAGCCCTTCACAAGGGGAGGAACACACCCAGCACCAGTATGTGTTGGTGCCCAGTAAACTGGAAAGCATCTTGGCAGAGAAGTACCTGGGGGATCCTCGTGGACACCTGGTTGAACGTGAGCTAGAAACATGCCCTTGCTGCAAAGAAAGATAATGGTATCCTGAGCTGCATGAGAAATGTTCCCAGCAGACTGAGCTTATTCTGCCCCTTTGTGCACTGATGGTGAGGCAATACCTGCAGTATTGTGTCCAGTTCTGGACAGCCCAATACAAGAGAGACACACACATAATGGAGAGAATCCAAGGCCACAAAGATGATGAAAGGACTTGGAGCATCTTTTCTCTGTTTAGCTTAGAGAAGAAAAGATTCAGAAGGGATCTTATCAACATATTTAAGTATTTGAAGGAAGAGTGGAAAGAAGGCAGAGTCAGTGGTGCCCAGCAACAACAACAGAGGCGATGGGCACAAACTGAAACTCAAAATATTTCCTCTGAACATCAAAACCACTTTTTCACTGTGAGAGTGACTAATTACTGGAAAATCCATGGTATGGTTCACATGCTGAATTTTGTGTGCATTCAGACCTCTTTCTTCTCTCAGAGAAATATTCAGTCATACCATACATGTTTATGAAAAAAAGTGAAAGATAATAAATCAATAGATGGAAAGTCACTTTTTATAGTAAGATTTCATGCAGAGGTGAGGGATGTTTACATAGACTAAAGAAATTAGTGCAGTTTAATTATGCTGTCTGTAAATGCAATGTGTAGGATGTAGAGAGGAGCAGAATAATCAGGATTGTCAGCTTGAGATGAGCCTTTTTTCCAGTTTCTTCGTCTATTAGACTGAACATTTATCATCACTGCACTTTTTTTTTCTGTCTGAAGGTGCAGAGATCTTCTAGAAGAGTAACTACTTCTAAAAGGTGTAAAATCATCATCTCCTTTAGCTGTGATCTTCGTTCTGCCACACCATCCTCTGCATTGTATTTACAGTCTAAGCATTTAAGCTTGTGCTAAAGTCCCTGTATTCATCTCCCCTTAAAAACAATAATTCCTATGAGAAAATGTGCTTTTCTGTCTGCTATCATCCTTTTTAGCTATGAGACTAAATGCACCATGGAAATCTTTCAGTGTGAATGTACTTGATGCTGCCTCCTAAACAATCCCATTTTCATTGCTCTCACCTGCTGCCTTACATAAATCAAGACTGAGCAAATCAAGCAAGGTTGAAGGCTCGAAAACCTATGTAATGTAAGCATTAATACAGTATTAAACAACTGGCAATAGAACTCTAAAAAAGTAGATAGGGAAGTAAGGAACAAAAGGATATAATTTTAGAACCGTAAAAGATTCAGGTAAAGGCAGCAAGGATTATCAAAGGAGTGCTCAACTCCCATACAAGCAAACAAATCCATATGAAAAATGGGATAGGCTGAGACCCTTCAACCTGGGCAAGAGGTGGCTTACACAGATGTAATAGAGGTCTACAAAGTCAGGAGTGTCATAGAGAAGGTGGATAAAGATCAACAATTCATTGTCTCTTTCAGCAAAAAAATTATGGTTCATCATATGAAGGCAGCATGAATCAGATTCAAACCAAACAAAAGTAAGTGATTGTTCTCTGAATGGATATCAGAGCAGTAGAACAGTGCATCAAAATCTATGATAAGTGCAAGAAATGTACACAGATTCAAGGAGAAACTGAACAAAACTTGAAAGAAAGATCAGCTGGAAAGTTAGCAAACAAACAAATCACATCAGGCTCATGAATTTCTCTGACCTGAACATAGCTGAAGGCTGGGAAGTATTTCAGGGAAATAGTGTATGTATTTTTCCAGTTATTTTTCCTTAGGCTTTCTCTACTGCAAGGAATTAAATTCTTTGTTTTACAGGTAGTCTGAGAACAATGCAACTACAGAGGAGAGTTAAGCAAGAATTTGGTATTTCTTCTCCAAGTCTCAAAGAAAAGTGCTGCCTGGTGAATGATTGGAGTTCTTGATTTATTTCTATTTGAAAGTCTTTTTTGAAAGTCTGTTTGAACCTTAAAAAATACTATCATACTTCATACAAATAAGAAAACCATCTCAACAGGAGAAGACAAACAAATAAAGCAATTAACATTTAAATAAACAAAATGTTATTGCTTAAGAAAATATAATTTTGTTCCTACAGCTCCTAGTATTTTAATTTAAAGAAGTGATTAAGGCCAGAGTCAACTGAATGTAACTAGCAGTCATGAAGAACCATTAGAAATTGACATCTCATAAACTGTTTTGATGTATCATGTTTCAGCATCAGAGACACCACAGACTTATCAGACAGAGAAGTTAAATAGTTCAGGCTTATTATACCTGATTAAGGGAGCAAAATGAAGAAGAGAAAGTAAAAAAAAAAAAAAAAAAAAACACACACAAAAAAACCCCACAAACAAACAAACAAAAAAAAACAAAAGCAAACTAACTAAAATCCAGCAAAATGTTATTGTAGTAGTATTCCTAAAAGAAGTGTCTCATATAACCCACATAGAAATAAACTCAGAAATAACTCAATAATTATATAAATTCTATCTGTTTCAACACAACCAGCACATGCCCACTCTCTGGGTAAATTTGCATGCTTTCCTTATGGAGGATGACAGACAACAATTTAATTATGAATAATCAAGTTAATCAAGTGAAATTTAAGGTTCATTTTTGCATTAGTTCAATATGAAAAGGAAAATACCACATTAACTAAACTGAGGAACAGTAAAAAGGTCACATTTTTTGAATTGTGGTAAAAATATCTCAGATTCTATAAAAATTTTCATTTTTCAGTGCCACAAATGTATGTACATATGTACATGCACAGGTCATGTTCCCACAAAGTGCCTGCATAACTCTCTTCTTTTTGTGTGCTTGAAGAAGTTTAGACTTCAGCAATATTTGGATACAGAAAAAAAGCCCCTCTGGACCAGATGTTATTAAAGATGACTCCCAGGGGACTTGTAAAATTTAAATCTTTATTCTGAAAAGTACCTTTCTAGTCACAGAAAGTAAAAAGAAAAAACTATTCATCAAATCAAACCCCAAGACCTCCTAAGCAGCACATATGCTGAGTGGCAGTACAGCATGTGCCCTTTTCACAAAGCTTCTGTCATGAGGCTTCTCTCTGCCATGGGTCCTCCTGCAGTGTGTAACTGGGCATTTGTAAAACTGTTCAGGGCACCACACTATTGCACAGGCAGTGATGGAGCACTGAAAACAACTGCACACATCTGCAGGCCTGTGAAATGTCAGCCTGGCATTGCCCATCCCACCCCAGCCAGGAGCTGGGACAGGGACAGCCCAGCCCTGGACATCGGACACCTTCCCATGGATGGGGACTGGCCAAGGCCAGGGTGCCAGATCACACGTGGTCCTGGCTCAGCAGGGCCCATGCCTGGGCACATGGATGTGGGGCGGCAGGAGCTGTAGCTCAGCTGGGCCCAGATGAGAGCCACAGCTGGAAGTGTCCCTGCTGTTCCAGGGGCTGGCCCTGCCCATGACCACCCCACAGCACCTGGAGCCTCTGCCCCCTTCACCAGCTGTGCCCACTTGGCTCTGTGCCCTGGGGGCCAAACCTGAGGGACAGGGGTGCTCTCAGACCCCTCACACCTGTTACTGGGTAAATTTCACAGTCTTTATAGGAGCTAAGAACACATATTTTAAAAAAAATATTTATATTTCAATATGACCTGTATTTTTATAAACACACCCGCAAACCAGGAGCAGATTTAGTTGAGTGCTAACAATTTCCAGTAGCACCAGCCTTCCTGAGCCAAGAAAGGAATTGTTGGAGTAAAACTTCTAAGAAATGAAGCATCAGTCTAGCTTTCTCTGAGGTATTAATAAAATGCCAGCCTGGGCTCTCAGAGCACTTCTCTTGAACTGACTGCTCCCTCTAGTCTGGTCAGATCCTTCCCACACTTCGTCTCAGTGTCATTGTGCTCCCTTGGGGCTCAACATCATTTTCTTCCCTAGTAATGACTATCTTCCTTGCCGTTACAATTCAGGGTGAAATAAAGTCAAGTTCACTTGAAAAGAAAGATATAAAAAACACAAGCAGCATATTAATATTGCTGCCAGAATTGCTAGGCAGGTTTCTGAGCCTGACATGAAGTAGCACCATAGTGCACTTGCCATTATTCTTGGTCTAGATTGAAATGAACTTAGAATCAGAGATTTGTCCAAATAAACAAAACAGTGCCAGAGTCTAGACATGGTCCTACAATTATCTTAAACAGTAACACAGCCTCTGCATCACTTGTGTCAACTAACATTTTCCCAGGAGTTCCTGGCACCACAATGTTCCAAGAAATGTTTTAGCTTTAGCCACGAATACAGACAACACAGCACTGAAATAACCACAGCCTTTCTCATCAGGTTCAGTGCCAGAAGTCAGTCTAATACTCTGACTTATGAAAGGATCTGATATATAAACTGTCATTCAAGATATCCTGTTGGACAGTTATTTTGAATTCTAAGTATGAGCACCTTGTAAATGCTGCACAATTTCTTTTATGATACAGGTATATAGTAATGAAAGTGTTCACATGTAAACAGGTCCAGAGCATTAAACTCACACAGTAATCTGTGTTTCATGTTCTCCTTTAGTGGCGCTTCTATCTCATGCATTGTCATAGTAGGGCTACAGCTGCCTTTCTGGTCTGGACTCCATATGTAAGTCATGATCTGGCGTGTGTGGCAGAGGAGAAGCTGCTGCTTTACTTCTAAGGTGTTCCCTAACCCCTTTACACAGTGTAGAGGCTGCAACAAAGCAGACTGTATCCTTGAGCCACGCTCCTACAAAACACCTCAGAGCATCAACTTGTCACATACCTCAGTACAACTGTGCTTCTGCATTTTTGATTGCGTTTTCATTTGTTTGTTTCATTCCATCATGGTTTAGTCTATTTTCTACTGTCTTTTCATTTACTTCCCCTGTAGTTAATACTTGTTCAACCTTTAATATCTGTACCCTCACTTCTCTTTTTTTTCTTGATCTTTTGCTATTTTACTCTCCCACCTGTGTCATCACTCCTAGACCAATCACAGTTCTTCTGACACTCCACTTCTGCTTATTCTTGGAAGATTCCTATTGAGTAATTGTCTTGTGGTTTGTTGTTTTTTTTTTCAAAAAGGTATACAAAGCTGTTCCTGCCTGAAATCTAAGGAGATCTCAGACTCCTCACTCCATCTTAAGATGTCTCTTATTGAACTGTTGCAAACGCTTCTCCTCAACTTGTCACTGTACTTGCTACTACAAAACACTTTTCTGTTTGTTCCTTAAACTCTGCCAAATTAGAAAATGAAATGTTAAATGATATTACCTCCTCTTTACCACAAAGGCACTGTTCTAGCAGCTAAGGCTCACTTTTCTTCTGGCGAGAACAAATGAATATTTTTCATGGAATTCAGTTCTAAAAACATTGACCTCAGTAAAAAATCATCTAGAATATGAAAGTTTAGCATAGCAGAATAATCTTTATTTTTTTGCTGTTACATTGTCTTCATTATCTCTATTAATCTGTTAGCATATCTTTCTAGTTTGTACTTCATTTCTTTCAGCTTTCCTGACGAATAAACAGCATCTGACAAATCAGAGCACAGGAAATGAACACTCTTGGTATGTACAACTGTTTCAAAGCAGAAGAAAAAAACGAGATGCACACTCGAGTACTCTTCAGACAATGTATTTCTTCCAGCTTATTTGTTTTGACATTAACTGTACAAATAACATCTTCTAAGCCTGAGCAAACAAACCTATTTTAACAGCACAACAGATAATGTCAGAAAGTCTAAGGAACATCTGAGATGATCTAGTGTGTTTTCTGTTTTGCTAGATTACTTTTTGAAATATGTTTGGCAAAGAGAATTAATATACAGATCCAAAAACATGTCACTGGATATGCTAATCAATTTGTTCACATCATTAGTTTCAGTCATTTTTCATATGTGGATGACATTTGAAGATTTCAGTTTGAGGAATTTTAAATTCTAGTATAGTGCTCCTCTCTGCAACAAAACTTACATACCCATAACTAGAAAAATAGTCACATACTTCAATGAAACCATATGTTACAAAATCATTCTGAGGAATATTTTATAGCAAGTGATGGACAAAGGCAAACAACCAACCACCTGTTTAAAATGTATGACAGACAAGAGAACAAGACAAAATTCATATTTTTGTCTCATTTTCAAGCATAAAAGACTGACAATTTTCTTGAAGGGACTAAATTTGTCATGGAATAAGGAGGAGACTTAAGAGAACATATGACAGTTTCTCTTGATAAAGATGTTGATAACTGCCTGTATTCTGAAAGCAAGTACTAGATCTCTTTAACAGCAATACATATAGTCTAGGAAAAAATATTTTCAAGAAATACATTCAAAAGCACAAATTAGACAGTCTATTGTTGTCCATCCCAAAACCTCTCCCTTGTGCAGCTAACTGCAATTTTCTACTCAAGGGTTTTCCAGAAGAAGGTTCCGTGGTCTTTAATAAATATCCAGTATAAAGATTGTTCGCACTACAATTTTACTATAGTTACATGTGCTCAAGAAAAGGGCTAACTATTGACTACAAATAAATAAATATAAATAAGAAATAAAATGCCTACTCTAGACATTATGTTGTATTGCAAGTGAAATTCCTTGGACTGGAAAAATGATAATTTAAAAATAATATTGCATAGTAGCAACCCAATCTTTTAAGCAATAGCTGCATGTCCAAGTGGAATCCTCTCATGCTTATAAATTGTCCACAAGCCACAATCAGAGTAAAATTGGAACACAATGTATTAACTGGTCAATTACAGTAAGTATATAGAAGAAACACAGGAAAAGTCAAATTCCAGTCTAAAAATATTTTTTCTCTAAATAATCTCTAATTTCACCAAAAAAAACAAAAACAAAAACAAAAAAACTAAAAAAAAAGAGATGAAACTTTTATAGCCTATGAATAGGGTTTTCTATTTGTTTGCACAATATTACAGCTATTCCATCTCAAGATCATAGAAAATTAAATTTAGATTCTGATAGACTCTGACAATCCCATCATTTTATAAAACTAGTCAGCTATGACAGCACTAACCAACAAACCCAAAGAAGGTAAGCTACTCAGTGTGATATCTGATACCTGCAGTAGATTAAGTCAAACAAGCATCTGTCTTTGTGTGTGCTTAGAATACAAACAAAAGACTTTTAATTTTTTTGGGTTTTTTACAAATTCCTTTTCTGTTTTCATTCATTTTTGTGTACTTAAAGATTTTTCAAACTTTCCAACATAATTTTTATTACCAAAGGATATTATGATTGTCAGTTAAAGAAGCTGTCTTGTGAATTAAGGTCAGTTACTGCTTTACAGGTTCAAAATACTTCCTAAACAACAAATATAAAATTTACCTGAAACAAATATAAATTTTTGAGAAGACACTGCATCAGGCAATTGCTGTCATATTAGTGCAAGATAAAATGTGGAAAATTTTGTAGTACTGTTACCTGATTTAGAGGAGATCTACTGAGACTGTAACTTGTTTCTAAATATCTGGGGATAAAATGTCTTTGTGTTACAGCAGAATTAAAACATGAATGTCTAATGCACATTAATACAAATTAAACTGAGCTAAAATACACATTGCAGAATCGAACATATGTGGTGGATGACTTATCATATGTCTTGATTGTTAGAGTAGTTTTGAACCTGTGTCCAACTCCATCTATATGTATTAGTAAGTCCACTTCTGACTGGCAGATTTTCAGAAATTAATTTCTTTGTTTATAGTCACTGATGTGTTGTAAATAATGGAAAGAACTTCTGAAAGACACTTCAATATCATTGCTCACAGCTCCATGAAAGCACAGCTCCATGTGAAATAGTGATTGCTTGGTTATGAAATACCAAGCTCATCTCCACAAATACAAAGGGAAGGATGAGGGAACCCAAACACTCTGCACCATCTACAAGACCATTTCCACAAACTTAGAAAAGCACAAGGGCACAAAGGCAGAGAACACCCAATATCCAAAGCAGGTAAACTTTCCCTGCCTTGCCCTGAGACTCTCCCAAGAGAGTTTCAGCCCCATGGGCCACGAGGTGTACCCAAGTGGCAGGGGAAGGTGCTTTCACACAGTATGGGATAACAGCAGAAAAATACTTTGACATTGCACAAGACTTGTTATGGGATGCTTGAGGGATGAACCAAAGGTGGAGAAAGAGAGAGGTCTAAGTGGTTTGGGTATGAACAAGCATAGGAATATAAAGGGGTAAAGGGATAAAACAGGCTAGCCCTCATCAGCACACCCATCTGATGATGCCCTGAGTAAGTTCAGACTGAAGGGGCTCTTCCTGATGGTGCTTGTGTGTGTGCAGGTCTCAGCGGCATGGCTGGAGTGAGATCACAGGGCCTGTGTGTCTGTGGTGCCAGCAACTGGAGCAGATCAGGGCATGTTCACCTGGGTGTGATCACTAACAAATATCCAGACTGACAGGGAGTGCTGTGGGAGCCAGAAGGGTGAGTATGTCATTCACAGGGAGACAGCAGGAGTTCAGTACTAGCAGGACCAGGGTTTGTCCAGGCAAACTGCTGAGGATGCTGAGCCTTGAGGAATCTCACTTGTATATGAGCATCTGAATCTGCAACTGAAACAATTGGGAAGAGCAAAGATCCAGGGAACCACTTACAAGGTAGTCACTGTGCATATTGTACACACACGTTGTACATAAATGTTCTCATATTTCATTCTAGCAAATCTTTATTCTCGTTAGCCAGAGAGGAAATCTGGATGGGGCTTTTTGTGTTGTTGGATGTTTGTGCGAGTGCTTAGTGTTTTCAGTCTGGGTTGATCTGTGGCCAGTCATGTGTACATGTGTAGGTGCACTATGTACTGTGTGCCTGTGTGTTGGTCACTGGGGAAATGTGTTCAGAATCATTCCTGGTTGGATCTAGGGGAATGGAGATGCAGCAACCTTGGCTCTTTCAGGTGATGCCTAAGAATTTTATGTATTTTTGGTGTATTTTATGGATTTTTATAGCTTTAGAAATAAGGGATTTCTAAGGGATTCTTGCTCACATATTAAGTGGTGTTTAGAGTTACTGAAGTAAGTTTCTCAGGCCTTTT
>JAWWEW010000041.1:17486077-17538483 GCA_035583185.1 Anabacerthia variegaticeps
AAATGGTGTGGAATACTTCCTTAGTTATAACCTGGTTACCAAGGAAGGCCTAAACCAAAACCAAGAAAACTAAACCATCACATTTACATACATGAATGGGATTTACCCTGAGCCTTCTCTTCTCTAGGTGAAACAGTCTCAGCTTTCTCAGCCTTCGCTCAGGAGAAGAGAGGTGCTCTAATCTCTTCATCATCCTTGTGGCCTGGACATACTGGGACTCTTTCCAGCATGTCCATACCTCTTCTGTACTGTGGAGCCCAGAACTGGACACAATACTCAGCAGCACTGAAGAAAGGAGTAGAATCAGTTCCTTCAGACTACATGAGCTAGATGACAATACTCCTCATGTAGCGCAGGATAGCATTTGCTTTCTTTGCAGCAAGGGCACATTTCTGGCCGATGTTCAACCAGGTGTCTATCAGAACTCCCAGGTCCTTGTCTTACAAGATGCTTCAAGTTTGCTGGTCACCAGCATATATTGGTGCATGGGTTTGTTACACATCAGGGGAAGGACTTTGCACTTTCCCTTGCAGAACTTCAGGACACATTGCTGTCACCCCATTTCTACAGTCTGCTGAGGTCCCTCTCTCTGGCAGCACAATCCTTTCATGAATCAGCCACTCCTCTCTGTTCGATGTCATCAGTAAACTTGCTAAGGGTGCACTGCCCCATCATACAGATCATTAATGACTTGGCCCAGTGTTGATCCCCGGGGAGCTCTGCTGCTCATTGATGTCCGTCTAGAGTCTGTGTTGCTTATCAACACTCTCAGGACCCAGCCATTCAACCAGTTTTTAATCCAGCTCACTGTCTGCTCCTGCAGCTTCTCTATGAAGACCTTATGGAAGACAGAGTCAAAGGCCTGAGTGAAGTCCAGACAGAAAATATCCACTGCTCTCTCCTCATACAGCTTTTGACTTTGTGGTGCATTGACTTTGGTTGTCTGTCAGAAACCCCAACATATGTCTCTCACTCCCCTTCCTCAACAGGACAAGAGGAGAAAATAAGATTTAAAAGCCCACTGGATGAGGTAAAAGTAATTTAATAAGAAAAGCAGAGGCCATATATGGAAACAAAGCAAAAAGAGGGTGTTTATTCACTGCTTTCCTTCAGCAAGAAAGTAGATGTCGAGCTACTTCCTAGGATGTAGAGACTGAGTACGCATAGTGTTTTCTTTGGAAAACAAAACACCATAAGCACAAATGTGCCTCCCCCCCACATCCTTTCCCCCACATTTGATTGCTGAGCATGATGTCATATGGTAGGAATAACACTTTGGGTCAGTTTGTGTCAGTTGTCCTGGTTATGTCTCCTTCCAACTCAAGTACCCTCAACCTACTGGCCTTTGTGGCATGAAGGCTGGAACGACAACCCTTGGCACTATGTGAGCTCTGCTCAGCCAAAATATTGCTGCTTTATCAACACTTTTCCAGCCACAAATGCAAACCACAGCACTATATTAGCTGCTATGAGGAAATTTAACTCTACCCCAGCCAGACCTCGAATAGGACTCTTTTCCCTCCACCTTTAACATCCTTTTCAGTCTTTTAAAAGGAGGCATAGAGGTTTAAAAGAGGTTTGAGTCCCATCTGCAAAAGAGGCAAGACTAAAGAGCCAGCATGAAAAAGCAGATTTACTGAAATTTCAAAACTTTGTAGTTACTTTTTTTCATTACCACAGTATTTAATATGTCAATTGAAGAACTATAGGAACTGTGACTCTCTGATGAAAGAAAGCTATACTACCAGTAAACACAGAGGCATAACATATTTTAGAGGCATCACACTTAACATCAGGAGTTTGCAATGTTAACTACTTAGCCTACTCAACTGAAGGAAGCAAACATTTTTAGTCACAATTTCTTAGGTACTTTTAATCTTTTTTTTTCCACAATAAGGTGGACAAAGTCTCATAAAAACTATCCCCATTAGACAAGATATATGATTGAGTCAGGCATTATTAGTGTTTAGAAGGAATTCTACTGAAAGGCTTTCTCATGTATTCAGCTCTACTGAAATTACTTAGGTCTCTCCTTCAAAAGACAAAAGAATGAAGAAAGTCTGGTTGATATATAAATAAACTAACTACTCCAAGTCCTGCTTGCTCTCCTGATGAAGAGTGCTTCAGATTCTAGGATATATTTCTGTGCATTCTGTAATAAATATGCTCCAGGGTATTTTTGGAAGAGGGATTTCCTGTCAAACATAAGGATTCTTCTTCATTTGTTAGTAATAGCAGCTAAATGCCAAAATACTGCTGTTGACTATGAATCATTATTCTTTCCTTGATTGTAGCTAGATCATCATGAATGAGGAAAGTCTCAGAGAGCTGTTCCTTTTCAAGACAAATGTTACTGTTTTGGTCTTTTACCTGTTGCCATAATAGCAGAACTTCTGCTGCAGAATGCCTAATTAGGTAATTTGCAGAATTTTTATTATATGTTCTTCTTTATCAAATGACAACAGATACAGAGATTAATAAAGCTGTCAGCTGTTGATAAACTCATAAGTGATTATTTCAATTTCTATTCTCAAGTGTTACTTATTAGGATATTGTTGTTTTTATTGAGGGAACTGAAGTGGATAGATTGAGTAGAATTATCTCTCTAACATGAAGTAGCTTTAGATTTTGTTGAATGGTGTCTTCCCTGGAGAAAAGTCCAGTAACAGTAGAATTTTAACTAACAGGTAGACAAAGAGCTATTATTAGTATGGACTACATATTTAGCTGGCAATAAGGAGCATCGTAAAGTTCTAAGAAAATGGAAGGGTAAAACAGTATCAATCTTCAAGTTTAGTTAGGGTAATATTTGACAAAAATTCCATCCTTATCTTCTTGAATTATTTAATTAGAAAAGCAGCAGAATTTATTTAATTATTAATATAATTTTAATGACAATTATCAAGTTAGTAAGTAGTATATTGTTTTCCCTTTCTTAATGAAACCTTGAAAATTACAAGTCTTTAATTGAAAATGTTCAGCAAACCCATACAGTACTTTTCAGAAAGAATTTGACTCTCATACTGAGTCACAGAACAGCACTGGAATTCTTACTGTCAGTTCCAGAAGATCCCACAATTCACTTAGACCCCTGCCTCCACCCTTCTAGTTAACAGTCTTACTCAGTTGTTGAGTACCTCTTAATTTAAGCATTGATGCTATAAACAGAATCAGGAGGTCTTTTAAGTATAGTCTGTCAGTATCTCTTCTAAGGAATAGTTAAAATCAAAAGTGTCTTGACCATAAACTCAACTCTCCAGTGCATCTTTGTCCCACTTTTTATAAATACCAGTGTTTATGATTGCATGTTTGTAGATCAACAGAGACAGGAGCTAATTAGCAACTGAACAAACAGACTTTGACTTGCCTGGTATGCAATGTACCTAAAGCTTCCTTCTGCTTTCTTTGCACTGACAGAGTTTCTTAGTCATTAGGACGTTGCCTGGTATTAAAAATGAAATTTGTAAACCATTTATATCCAGAATCTTTCCTTCAGCTCACTGATCAGATTATTAAATTAATCAAGCTATCCATGTTCACTTTCCAATAAATTAACTAATCAAGTCTAACTGAAGAAAGTAGAAACCTCATTTTATTTCCATTCATGTTACTTGGGACTAAATAAGTTTGTGCAAATACTAAATTAGAACAAAAAAATGTGACATAGCCACAGGTAAATTTCAAGCAAAAAAAAAGCGAATTTATATTCAGGAAATTAATTGTTCTTTATCCACAGTGAAACACTGTCTTATTACACTGTTTCTGTGCAAGGTCAGGAAAATGGTGTGCAGAACCTCATTATCTCTGAAGAAATCCAAAGACAAGTTTTGTTTCAGGACTTACTCAAACTGACGGAATTTCTCTAATTTCTCCCCAGAACTTTTCAATGCTCACACTCTTCTTGCTTTACTGTACAATAGTTCCACTTTCTAGTAGACTATGGTCATCTCTCTATTGCCTCTATTCCTCTAGAATGCACTAACTGCATCTATATTTTCATAAAGAGAAGTCTCAAGGTCAGGTTTGCCATGTCTACTCAGAGCTGGACATCAAGCAAGCTGTCTAGTACACCTGAAAGGGGAGAAAAATAGGTTTCATAAACATATTGTCCTCAGCATAAACAAGGCCAGCCTATTGTGTCCATGCATCCCATCTGCTCTTAGGACACAATAAGTAACAGAATAAATGCAGTGGTTTGGAAATGTTTCTTAAAACGTTCCCAGTGCTGCCTGTTACACCATCACCATGGACATCTGGAGCCAAGTCTTGAGGTTACACTGGGCTTTATGTCAGACCTGGCTGGGCACACAAAGCATGTTTGCTTTAAGGTATGAAGTCCCTTTGGTTCTTTTTAGTTCAAATGTTTCAACTATATCTGGGCTTTGCATGGATCCCTCAAAAAGAAAATGTTTCTGAAACACATTCGTCCAATACCCCTGACTTGACTACTTACAATATGGCTATTTGAATAGGAGCTGGATTTTATACAGTCCACTGGTTTCACTGATGTTGTTGATGCTATAACAAACCAGAATGGCTTACACTCTCACCTTGGACTATACTTGTCACTCTTGTTTACCATTGTGAATATAGAATAAATAAATAAAGTTGACCATGTGTTTCCTCAGTCTGTGTTAATGACGGAAGTGTCTAATTACATCAAAAATACATATTTAAAGATATGGTAAAAAAAAAAACACAAACAAACAAACAAAACCTAGATGAATTAAATTGCCTGGTAATAATGGATTAATTTTCCTTAGAAAAAATCACTCATAAGATAAATTTCAACTTCATCCTGCAGTCACAAAACAGGAGATAAAGACGTCCTCTGAACAGTCACTTTCACATTAACATTTAACATCACTAGGTCCTGTAACTAGGAAAGTTACAGACAACTTGGTGGAGATGCCTATTTAAAAAACTACAGTAAATTAATAAATAACTAAATAGGAAATTAAACAACCAACATTTTCAGAAAACAGTCAGATCAACAAATGAGGTTTTTATTGAAACCATAATACACTTTAACAAAATTTAGATGAAATGTAAGTATATTCTTTTTAAAATATTTCAATTATTTAAGCACATGCAGGACAAAATATTTGAAACATTCTCACAACTTTATTAAAAGGTTTGCACAAATTGAGCTAAAATTTACAGGTAGATCTAAAAAAAAGTAGCTGTGAAGAGTTTGTAGCACAACCAGTGATGAAATGGAAATAATCTTCCAGTGTTCTATGTAGTTATTGATGACAAAAAAAAACAACCTTGGATGAATAAACTGGAAAACCAATTAGAGCTTTCTGAAAAACTGCATCTAGAGCCAATACTATCAACTCCAAAAATATGTTGGCAAGATAGGAAATACACTATTTGAACAGCCACACATGAATGATCAGAAGACTGGAAAACATGCCAGCAATGTAGCAAGATATTCTAAGATCTAAATATATGTATCTTGACAGAGACATTTAAGTTATGACTTGATGAAAATTTCTTAGTAATTACCAAGGGAATAGAAAATTTATGATAAAGGTCTCTTTAACCTAGCAAAATAAAAAGGAATAACAAAATACAAAGTCTAAACATATCTCAACATAACAATATAGCAACATAACATAGCAACATAGGATAGCAATAATTTTTTTGCCACTGAGTGTAATTAAGCAAGGGAACAATTCAACACTGATTGTGGTGAATTTTCAATCTATTGTAATTCTAAAAACTTTACATGAAAAAATTCTCTGGTCTGAACTATGCAGGGATTTGAATTAAAACCATGACTGTATCTAAGCCAACACAATACGCTACTGTATGAATATTCTTTCACAAACAGGAATGATAATACAGCCAGCATTTTTATAGTATGTATGTGCAGTGAAGCAAATACAAAATACCTTACCCTTAAAAGTATGCCTACACTTGGAGCAAAGCAAGTAATCATTTCTAACAAATAGTTTCTTAAAGCTTTTTAAACTTAAAGGAAGAGAAGGTAACAACATTAAAGAATATATTAGAGCAAAAATAATTTTTCAGGTATTTTTAGAAAGTTCCTCGTGCCATTAGGGAATAGCTACTTGAAGCAGCTTCATAATAAATAAAGTTGGGTGTTTTTTTTTTTAATAACTCAAAATTGCCCCGTATAGTTTTGCTTCTTTTCCCCTTCTTCTTTCGACATAGACACAGAAGGAAAAAAATGGGTTTTTGTCTGAGGCCTTTCTTTCCCTCTTTTATCTTGGTTGTAACAGTTCAGAAGATAAACATTTAAAAATAGGTCCTATACTGGAGATTATGCAAACGTGACTGCAATATCATGAGCAGGGATGTTATCCTACCATCATTCTTTCCAATAGGCATTGTAAATATTTCAATGTTTGTTTTCATACCTATGGGACTCATTGACTTTCCCTTAGAAATGTAATTTATACAACTTTGAATACTATACCAATAATGTCAGGGATAATTAGTTTTGGGTGGTAGCTGACCTAACCTATAAATTCTTGTGGGAAACCATTGACAAGATAGAGCACAAATATTTTTTTTTCCTTTTTAGGACTAAAAAATATTCTTTGTAAAGATCTGATCAGCATCTGTATGATATGTGTTTGAAATGGAATGTTGTAGTTTTAAGATTTCCATGCCACCGTTTCCCATGTTCTTTTATCTGATAAATCACAAAAAAAGATCCTGGATTTGGGCCATCTGTTGAGTTGGTTTTATTAAGTCCTTAAAAATGAAGCAGCCATACTCACTAGAACCAACAATTACTATCTTTCCTATGTATATGTGGTGGGGATGGAAACATGGGAGCTTTAAAAACAAACTGACCTGCATAACTCTGAATTGATAGGTAAGCATGTTAAGCATTACGCTTCAAAATTCTCCCTATAACAAAATATTTTCAGTCACTGACCTTGATAATATGGTAGAATCCTAAAATCTGAAAACAGTACTCTAATTTTATTCAATTGTAATTGGACTTGGACTTTCTGGTCAGAAGCTCATGTTGAGTATCTCAATTAATAATTAAGATTAAACAACACCTAGTTATTTTTAATTTATGTGTTTTAAATTCAAGAGAAAATATTATGATAATCTATTTCAACTTTCTCTACAGCAGAACAGTTATGCACTTTTTTCCTAAGAAAGTTAAAAATAAAACAATTTTTTAAAAAAGGGCAACCACAAAAATTAGTCTTGAATCAGTAAACCTTCAGTTTTCCTAACAATGTGAAGGTTACCATGCTTTATTATTTGAGGGGGCTAGGAGATCTCTGACTAGCAAATTCACTTCATTGTCTGAAGAACACTAATAGGTTCAGAAAGGAGAGGGGATACAAGAAGAAATAATTATATTTAAGCACTTATTACACTTATCATAGAAGAACAAATCCTGACTTCCATTTTGCATGGAACATACACTTATGAAGTGACTGGAAAACGTGAAATATATGGAAAGAAAAGGGTAAACTCTAAACTAGAGTGTCATGTTTTCTGCTTGACCTTAACCTGTCTTCCTCTCCTTTTATGCAAAGTAACCCAACCTTAAAAGGTCTTATTCTCCTCTTTCCTTTCTAGGGTGTTCAAATACTTCCCTATAAAAGCATTGTTTTTTCCATAAGAAAGGAAAGGGCAAGTAAATGTATCATCACCTATCATCTCATCAGTTGGTTGTTGCCAAAAGGGGGTGACATACAATAGCTGATGTCTATTTTAATACATCTCCATGATGCTAAAAGTAAGTCAAAGATATTCTCCTACTTTCTGTTAATTTATCATCCTAGGGGGAAAAAAAAATGTCCAAAGTAGATGAATAGATGGAATTTTAGTTTCTTAATTAACACAAATCACATATTACAAAAGCAGATAGAGAACTTGTCTCGGTTAAGGTGAATGAAATGTTCCAAAACAATTGACCAATGATTTTATGTGAGTGGATGAGTAAAATAAAAAAAATATATATCTGTCTATGCTGTATGACACAAAAAGCATTTAGAAAAAAAGAAGCTCACATACATATCCCCTACTTTTCACTTTTCCTTTTCCAGGTGGGTCCCTGTTAAGTTTGCTGTCAAACAAAATAGTTGACGGAATAGATAGAATTGCTCCAGAATTCCAGTGTGAAAAGAAAGGATAGAGCACTATTAAATTTTGTGTTCAGGGGCAAATCTGAAATAAGTAGCATAAGCTACATGATCATGAATGAAAGAGGAAATTTTCTTGTTGCCACAAGAAAAGCTGTAGTATTTAATAACTGTTCATTAGAAATTAACCCAACACATAAAATGGTATCTCTGTGTTACTTCATACTTGCTTTAATGCAAAAAATATTGATGTATCAAGTATTGCTGCATCCTTTTTGCTTCTTACAAGGAAAAAAGTCTTGAGTTTAACAGCCCAGAGTCCTAGTGCATATCTTCAGACAGTCTCAAAGTTCACATGCAACAATATGAGAGGAAATGCTTATGTGCAACACTGCAAACCTTTGCTTGGTAGCCCTTTGATGAGAAATGTGATTTGTAGGCTTGATTAATTAGCATTTGCCTCCAATAATAAGCTAATGAAAGAAGCTCCATTACACTTAGATCTGCAGAGAACTCACCTAAACTTTTCTACTGCTCCAACTACAAATAAGGCTGGATGGTTATCAGTAACCAAGAGAATTTTAGAGTTCTGAGCTGCCTCATGTCAGACTTTTGCTGTTAACTTAGGTAGGAGGTCAATAGGGTCACTCAAGGAAGTTATTTGACCTGGTATGCATTTATTTAACATCAATTTATTTTCAGATCCTCTTTTTCTTAGGGGTATTAATTTAGGAGAGAATGGGTGATTTACAATTACAAGAATCATATTCTAAGTTTCTACCTCTTTCTTACTCAGTTGTATTTTGGAGGTTCCATTACGGCCCTGTGTCTCTGCTACATTGATCTGAGGTTATGCTTTATGCCCTCCTGTTAAATAAGCTGAAGCTTTGGAATGAACAAAGGAAACATACTTCTCCACACGGGTCATAAACCTGTGGAACTCATTGTCATGAGGTGCTGTGGATGTCAAAAGTATAAATGCTTGCAAAGACAGTTACACAAATCATGGATGAAAAGTGTGCTGAGGACTGTTATTCAAAAGATGCAGCAACAGCTTTCACGTCAGGAAATACCTGCACTACAGTTTCTCCAAAGAAAGAACATTTATCAGGGGAAGTGCTACTCCATATGAAGCTTTTTCTTATCATCTTTTTCTAGAGATGGCTCCTATCAAAGACATGACTCTGTGCTGAAGGGTCATTTAATCTGTTCCAGAGAGTAATTTTTCTTGTTGTTCCTAAACTGCCTGGGTGATCCAGCACTACAGCCTCATTCCAGCCCCATTTGATTGACGGTAGCTCAGAGGTAATTGCACTTCCAGAGCAACTAAAGTACCTGCCTTACCCAAGAAACCCTCCTCAGCAATCAACAAAATTAGTCATCTGCCTGGTGTCCTCTGCTTATCTTTGCTTATACTTTACACCTCTTCTTAAATGAGCACCAAGTATGGCAGAAATTTGAAGCACAAAACCAAGATATTTTCTGACACACAGACAATAAAGCTGTGATTGTGCTCTCTCCTAGTTCATCACAAAGCTCCTATGGTAAGATGCGCTACAGAGATGTGTGAGTTATCCTCCTCACATAAAACATGGGTTTGGAAACTGTTTTCAGTAGAAACAGATTTGGACTTGCAGAAAGCTTCTGTGATTTCAGTGTGTCTGTGTGACTGCAGTCACCCTCCCAGAGGATATCTGGAAAAGGCATTGAAAAAACTTTTCTTTCAGTCAGTCACCTGAGACTCAGCAACTGTATCTGTCCCTGCATGCCAGCATGGAAAGGCCCTTCCCCTCGTACTAGTGAGGAGGCAGGAGTTGCAGTTGCTGACCGGCTGCCCTTTCCCAGAAAAATCACTACTAAATTAAAAATCTACACTTGTCAGTGCCAAACCAGCCTTCCAGTCCATAATTACCAGAGTTTTCACCACGTAGTAGTATAATGGATGAAATAAATTTCTCTGTTTCCCAGTTTCAGTGACCCTTTTTTCCTAAATCTTCCTGATATTATTATTAGAGATTAGAATTTTCTGGCACTGATCCTTGTTCAAAAGACTCAAATGACTTCATATTGCACAGTGTTTTTTGTATTACTAATTTTTCATGCTAATGTTATGACATGTCAGTTCTCATAATTAATTAATATTTTCCACCACCACATTTTATTTGGTAATTTTAACATATTCCTCTCACATCCTGTCTTTTCTCAGGGCAATTTAGATTGTAAGGACTTGACAGAGAAGAATCTATTAATAAATTCACTTAAACATTTAAAAAAGAAAATATATTTTGTATCAGGATAATAGTAAACAGTATATTTTGGGTCAATCACTGTCAGTTAAACAGTTATGAAAACTGTTCTTTCTCACAGGCCTGACAGGAATCTGGATATAAATGGTTTAATACCTAAATATTTAGTATAAATTCAAAGCTGTTCAGCAATCCTCCTTTTAAGAACGTTATATATTTTATTGCAATCTCACCCTCCTCATTTTGGCTCAGACACCCTATTTACTTGGTCAGAACATTTACTTAAATATTAAATAGAAAATCTACCTAAAACAGTATTAATAAAAGATGTTTCAAGATCTTAACATTATAAATGCTTGTAATGAATATTCATAGTCAGGAAACTCAATCTACCCAGAATACAGTAAATTATCTTTGTTTCATTAAAGCGCTATTTGTGAAAAAGCTCCGCTAATTTAAAACAGTGCTGCTTCAGATATGGAACTGCCACATGTCTTCACGGCATTCTCAGCTGGACTTTGGAAATTAATATGAAATTTCTTATCAGCTCCCAAAGAGACGACATCATCTACATACTAGTTATATTTCTAAATGTTTCTCAGGATTAAGTAATTATTTAGTAAGCAACAAAATTAGTTGATTTCTTTAGTTCTGACTGAGTGATCCCATGATACTTCATTTAGGAATGAACTAAATTTAGTGAGGAACTGGCCTTTAACAGTGGCCATGTACCTTTAAAGCTATCTCTAAAATACAATCTTCCCAACAGCCAAAGGAACAGGAACATAATTTAATTTTCTCTGTTCTAATCTTGAGGCTCTTTCTCATACTGCAAAATGGTAAATAAATGTCAACTCAAGAAGAAGCAGCAATTTATATTCTTGAACACTAGAAAGTCAGTTCCAAGCTCTTAGATTTATTTTGCTTTTACATCTCTTAGATCATACCGCCTTGTTGGTATTTTTAGGGTTGAAAAATAGTTCCCAAGGGTCTAAGTTCTTTGTATCATATTAACAGTGTGTACCATTCACTCCTCAAATTTGTTCTTTTTTCTTGTTAAAGATTCCATATTTATTCTGAGCATTAAACATAGAAGTACATTTCAGTTATGAACCATAAATTATTGACAACAAAGAGGTGTTCAAACCTTGTTCAATGTCATTTTTTTTTCCCTGTGACACTAAAATCACTGCCATTAAAGTCAACTTAATTTTGAAAGTTTAAAATAGATCAATATTTCCCTTTTAAAACACAGGGACAACTTTAAATGGGTTTGCAGAGCTCCCACTTGTACAAGAATATAACACATATTTGTCTACACTGAGATAACAACTGTTCTGCATCCAACAACTGAAAACATGTCTCTTGGGTAGCAGCACTGTGAAAAGGATCTTGCCAGCCTCCCTAGTCTTACGCTGCATGAAGCCCAATTACCCATGCTGAAAATAAGTACAGAAAGGCTCTTTACACTGAACATGAGTTTGTCCATCGTTGCCACCGACTGAAATTAGGAACCAGTTTAGGCTGGTTTCTTGGAAATCTTGTTTTCGTTTTGTATGACATTAAGAGATTGTATGAAATGCTCCTGGATATAGTCACTTATATTTTGATAAAACTTTTAGAAAGAAAAACAAAGAAAATCCAAGTTTTGTATGTCTTCATTGACGTCTGCTGTACATCCTTGGAGCCCTTATTTTGTTAAAATACTGCCTTCTCTTTTGAAGTAGTGACAACCAGAGGGTGCTGAGTGATCCTCAGGGCCTGATCATCAGCTTGTAGCTGTCTCATGTACTGCCTTAATTTGTGTTTCAATGAAAATTGTGAGGAGAATGCATGTGTAGGTGCATGGAGGTTTTTTTACTAACCTTGGACTTTGCTTACAGTATTTGGGTACCTCTGTTGAGGACATTGAGGTGGTACTACTAAAAGCCTTCTTTACATTAATTCTAATATTGGTCAGATTCACTCAGGTCATTTTGCAAGGAAAAGAAAAAGTTCTAACATAGACTGAAAGCTTCATTTTCTACTTAGGTGAGACATCTGCCACACTTAAGCAATGAGATGATAAAGATGGGGCTCCATCTTTGTCATTAATAACATAAACATCTGCAGTAACTGATCACAGTACTGTACTCTTAGCATCCAGAGGCCACCAAGATCCCCGACTGTCCCTGACCATCTTTGCTCATGGCTCCCCCCACCCTGCCCATTCCCCAGGACCCCATGCCAGCCCCCTGGGCCCTCTGTACTCTGCCTCAGAAATACTGCAGCAGGGCTAGTCTCCAAAGCCCAGGCCCACGTATCCATGTCCCACCCCAGCCTTAGCCCACCCCTGATTCCTGGGGCTCGGACTGCCTCAGTGTTCCCCAGATTTTCTGCTCCTGGCTGGGTGGGGCAGGATCCGGATGGTGAAGCCCCTGACTAACTACCCTGTATGGGCCACTCTGCTCCCACTCCCAATGGCTCCATCCCTCAAGGACACCCTGACGGAGCAACTACATCACTTAGAATAAAATCCGATGTTTCTGGTCCTTTTTTATTTTCACCCTCTCTTTCCAAATCTTCATGTTTCACAGAATACAACAACCTGTAAGTGTTTGGCAGTCCTGGCCATCAAAAGTGCATCCCTGCTCTCATGCTGGCTCCCTGCTGAATATTACTGAAGCTCAGTGCTTCAGTCCTGATCTTTAAAGGGCAGCACGTGACTGGCCTTGGCAACCTAAGGCATGGTCCCAGTCTCCCTGATCATGACCTCTCATGACAACTGCATTCCTTTGGGGAACTGGAAATGTCAGGCATCAAAGCAAAACCCATGAGCATGTCAGACAGTTTTCTCAGCAGCTGGTTTGTGACTAAGAAATTCACTGTGACAGAGATCAGAGTGACCACAAACAAAATGTAAAGCTCAGATGTTCGACCTAACTTTCCCAACATCATGATAAAAGGAAAAGCATCCACTGACAAGATGATGAAGAGGAACATTAGGACAGATCTTCAGCTGCTATAAAGGTGTATTCTTTGGATAAAGACAAAGGAGATGAAGATCATTAACCTGTCAGTCCTCACATGTACGTTACTGTTGCTAGAGAAACTTGTGCTGGAAGATTTGTCTGTTAGAAAATGATAATTTGATTAAATCGAAGGTTTTTACTATAGGAATTTTTAAATATACAAGAAATAACAGAAGTAGCATACTCTGCTAGTGTTAAGATATTTTATTTTGATTTTGCAAAACATTCTTAGTTCAAAACAGTGAAAGTGTGTAAATTTTTATGATAATCCAATGTATTGTAATGGTTAAACCACATTAACTAGTGCATTATGTCAAATCAAAGTAACATAATGAAATAAAATATGACATTTTCTGTCATAATATAATATTTCCCTCCATTTTTTAACATATTCTATAATTGACATCACATTCCTGAAATAAATTTGAAGTAATTTTTTAGTTGTTCCATCCCAATATAAATATTTTGATTTCCAGTCCAATTGCTAATTATTTCACCAGTTTCTTACAATCAAACTAAAAACTTCACCATTTGCAGCAGAATGGAATGTTCAAATTTTTCAGCTTTTTTCACACTTTATTATAATGCTTAGAAGATCAAATTCTTCAAAGATAAGTATAACACAATACAATAAAAAAATCAAACAGAACACACCATCTACTTGCTTGTGTCATAAATGGACTTATCTATTTAGAATAAATTCTAATGTCCAGACCTTCAAAGATGTTCAGCTGTTAAAAAATATTTATAAAAGCAAACAAACCATGAAGAAATTCTGCCCACACAGGAATTCAACAGTTTCCCCTCTGTAGTTTAAAGACATATGTCTCTCAATTTTCTTCCTTTACAACACGCAGATGATGAGGAATAACCTTATCACCCTCAGTGATTTCAGATATTCATCATTAAGTCTGTATTTATTATGCATAGAATCCATTAAGAAGGATTTCTCTCTGTGGTAAAGGCCTGGGTTTTGTAGGGGTTGCAGGAACATCTGTGCAGTCATCCTGATACTCCCTTTACAGTGCGATATAAGCCTGCATGGTGGAATTTTGTTAAGCACTAAGCATTTCAAACAAGGCCTGCAATAGTAGGTAAGTGATGTATATAAAAGCTTTGTCTGATCCATTGTCATTTACAGCAGTGAGGTTGTTCTTAGTGCTTACTATGAATTAGGGAACACCAGAGAGAATCACATTCCTAGGCGCTGGCCAATCAAAAGACTGTTGAAGTGAATATCTCAAAGCACATAATGAGCTAGATTTGCAATTGAAGTCAGTGTAAGCAGTTCAGAAAAGACATCAAAAGCAGGAGCTTATGGGGGTTGGAGGAAGAAATTTACCTCTTTTCTGACACCTTTTCTCACCAGTTTCACTCATAGGCAAAACAAATGCAGTTATACTCTGCACAGTGTAATACTCCAAAGGTGTTGCATATAAACCCATGTTTTATAAGCCCTAGTATCCTTATAGAGAGCAGAGAACATTCACAGCTTTAGTGGTATGTGACTTTATAAAGACTTAGGCAATATCTCAGGGATAACTTGCTTAAGATATGGAGCAAGAAGCACATCCTTCTTGAGGAACAGATTTCAAACCTCTATGCAGATAGAAAAATGTCTTTTTGGATCAGAGTATAAGAATCAGAGAAACATAAGATAGGGAGAAACCTCCTGGCTCAGCAAACAGTACCCTGCTTTCATATCAACCAATTCTTTTCTTAAATATAATCTCTCCAATAATAAAGATACAATAACCACCTGACACATTTGCACAGCAAGAAAAGAATGAGAATTTTAAAAGCAAAATTTAAAAATTTAATAATGACCTATAATCTGTTATACTATAAATATCTTGACATTGGTAACAAAATTAAGGTCTTAATATCATTTTAAGAAACAACAAAATGCCTTAAAGACAACACCTTAGATTGGTTCCAGGATGAGACTTGAAGCTGCTAAAATGACAAACAAGTATTTTCCTTTACGTGTTTTGCTGATGGCAAGAAATGGATGAAAGTTTAGTAAGGGAAGAAAATATTTTTTCTTGTACAAATTACTTCCACAGGAAGAACAGACAGGACATAAGTTAATGATTAGCCCAGCTGGTTAGAACATGGTCCTAATAACTCTGAGGTCATGGGTCCGATCCCCATGCAGGCCATTCACTTAAGAGTTGGACTTAGTGATCCTTGTGAGTCCCTTCCAGCTCAGTGTATTCTGTGGTTCTATAATCATATGAAAAACCTTGTTCACCTACCTGTTTGCATCTTGAAAAGCCATGAGTGTGTTCAAAGAAATACTCTTCCTGTAGATAGAGGAAAACTTTCTCATTGGCTTTGCTGGAAGCATGTCAAAAATACAAGTGATATCTCCAAGAACTCTTAAGTGATAAAATCTGTTCCTTTCCTATGGCTGCAGCCCATATGATAAGAATAATCTCTACCTTAAGCTACACACTTGAGGTTTTCACTGTTTAAGGCTTTTGGATGAGTATTCAGAGGGTAAGAAGCAGAAAAGAAGCAGATGCTCTGTTACAGAAAAGCTTTCCCACAGCCCCAGAGATCAGAGAGCAATGTTTGGTGCCTTGGGCTATGTGGAACTTCTTCAGGATCCATAGCTTCTTCTTTGCTAAGTTTCTTTTTTAAATACTGGACAACAGTTGTTGTAACTTGTTTCCTACAAATCTGTAGTGGCAAATGAGATCAATATTTATAGAAACAGAAAAAAGGTAAGAAAAAAGTGTTAGGTTCTTATGTGGACAGAAGACTGGCTTCAATAACCAGAACTTTTCTGTAGGGTGCGAGTAGTGTTAAGACATACATTTCCTGCTATTCCATTTCTTGCTAAAAGGTTTTGGTGTGTTTTTTGGGGTTTGGGTTTTTTTAGATTTGGTGTTTTGGTTTTTGGTTTTTTTGCTTTGCTTTCTGGTTTGTTTGTTTGGTTTTTTTCTTTGGGGGGGGGCAGGGCTTGGAGTTTTTTTGTTTTGTTTAGCTAACAAACCTGGCAAAAAGGGGAAGATAATGTGAATTTAAGTACAAGAGCCCATACATCTCACAGCTTCACTCATTTTGTATTCCTAACTTTGTTGCATATCTGTAAGTTTAGCTTCTTAACAGACAAAACAACTTCACAGGTTTTCCCAGCATGAGGCAGTCTTTTTGGTCTGAAGGTTTTACTCCACAGTTAGTGTGTTCAAAGTATTTTCTACCGTTATTCAGTTCTTCTATAGTAACAATCAGTATTTGTGAATACACTTTTCCAGACAGATAATTACTAGGATGTTTTTATCAGTACAATGTATATTCCAGTTATCAAAACTAAAGTAAAAAGTATGTGTCTTACTACTTTATTCACTGGTTTCTTATGGGAAAAGGTCTGATTTAAAAAGTGCCTCAGTAATCTAAAAGTAATCTAAAAGATCACTAATTCCCTGGCAGGAAATCTGTGATCAGTAATTTTTCTAATGATCAGCAAAGGAAAAATTTAAAGTTCATTGTTGCAGATGACAATTCTCTAAGGGTAGTTCAGGTGGAGCTAATGGTAGGCTCAGAGGCAGTTGATAGCATCAACAATCTCTGACACAAGTACTGGGTGAATTTCTGTGATTTTACTTCTTTCAATAAAAGAACACTCAATCTTGCATCCATAAAAAATTTTCCATGAACACATAAATCAAAACAAGTACCAAATACCATCCCATAGTCATAATTCTTCTTTACAGAAAAATAAAGAAGACAAAATCTAAATTATGGGAACCAGTGATTTTATTCCGTTTACTAATTTAAGATACTCACAGACACCACCAGACATTAACAGCGTAAGAACTAAGACCATGAAAGTTCTTCCCACTTGATCAACTTTCACAGCTACCTCCTTTAAGTCTGACAGACTTCTGTTTTTTTGTTACCATCTCAGACATAATTAAGACTCTTGCCCTGACACAAAAGTTCATAGTAAAATTAGAAATAAGAAGCAAAAAACTTTTATATATATATTTTATATTTTTGTATTTTTTATATTTATATATATTTATGATTACAGAATTATTATTAATACCTTGTATTAGAGAAAGGGAAGAGATCCAGAAAGGGACACAAGAATGAAATTTTATAATTTAAGAATGAAAAATAAAGTACACTTAAAAATCTGTGGGATACAGATTTTAGGTATTTTAGTATTTACTTGCATGCTAAATATCCAGAAATACCTTGGTAGCTCTGCAGCAACTTAACACTTATTTAAAACCCTAATTCATGCTATGGTTTTTAAGGTTTGTTTTCTCACTGTATATTCTGAAAGGATGTGCTTTCAAGATTCCTGCTTCTTGTTCACAAGAACAAAATGGTGATTATTTTCAAAAAGCTGTGGTGGTGTCATCATCCCATGAAGATGAAACTATACGGTTTTGTTGTTCTCTGTCCTTTTAAAATCGGGGTCAAAATGATCCTTTTGGGGAAGGAGATTCTTGGCTCCCAAACAAGCAAAATGTTGCCGACCATGAGGCATAGCAGGCAGGCAGGTGAAGCAGAATAAGTCACAGCGTGCAGACATCTGAAATTGAAGAAATTCTGAAGAGACTGCAGTGAGGAGGGTGCACTTCCTATGATGAAATCCTCAGATGGAGAGGGTCAGGCCAGGGAAGGCAGGCCAGCAGGGAGCCAGCGCTGCGGGAGTCACAGGCAGGATGGAGCAGCCGCTGCCCATGGCACCATGGCAGGGCAGGCGGAGGCACCTGGGCTGGGGCAGGGACAGGCTGAGACCAGCCCAGGCCCACGGCTGTGGGACAGCAGGGCCTGCAGCAGGGTCAGGTCGGGGGAAGAGTGTCAGATGGAAGTGTCTCCACCAGGTGGAGGTCAGCCCCAGCCATGGCCACCTCATGGTGCCTGGGAATGTCCCTGGGTCACAGCTGGGAAGAGGCCACCCTCAGCAGCACCAGCTCTGAGCAGCATGTGATTCTCAGCAGCCAAAACTCTCTCTCACAAGGGACGTCTCCTGGTGCACCCTGCATTGGCAGTACCAGCAGGAATAAAGCTATACTTTCATTTTCCCAGTAGCTAAGTGCCACTAAATCTGGTATTATGCTCCTCAACACCCATCCCTCCAGTGCCTGAGAAACTGCAGATCTCAGCCAAGAACAGTAATGGGAATTCACAGGCCATACAACTGTGCTGCAGAAATGAGGAAAAGAGAAGGGCTGAAAGAGGGTGAGAGACAGTTCAAGGGTATCATTGTACTCAACTAGCAGGTCAGGCTGAGGCAGGGGAGTCCCTTAAGTAAAAAACCCAAAACAGAAAATGTTTCCTTTCAGTGATAAAAGGCATTTGAACGAGTTGCTTGGGGATGCTGAGTGGGACAGTATGTACACAATTTGGGAAAGGCTAACTGTGTTGAAATGAATTCTAATCACTGTGCTTTACACTCAAAGGTCATAGAAGTCAATGCCACAGCTTGGAACGGGTCTGCAGTTCTGACCACAGAAATAATTTCAACATGAAGCTTGCTAAGCTTCGAAGAGTGCCTACATAATACCAAATTAATATCAAATTTCTAATTGATATGTATAATGTCAAATGGTAACAGTGGGCACAGTAACACTTGCCCATTCTAGACTTACATTTTTTTTACTTTTCCCTTTGGAGAATACTGGCTGCAAAAATAAACAAACAGCAGAAACAAACAGATTTATATACCTTTGGAAATGGTTGCATAGCAACAACTTCAGAGCTATCTTCCTCCTTGAAAATTTATTACTGTCAGAGTGACTAGTGGGATTAATTACCTGTTTTGCTACTTTTTGTCTCTCATGTACTTTGGAATTCATTCCTGGAAAAAAAATGCGATTTTTTAAAAAATATTTTCGATTTCTGTAAAAAAAAACCCTTTATCACACTAAATACAAAGTAAAAACACAGATGAAGAGGCTACAGCCATCACTCTCTGTTGATGATTATATAGAAAAATGGAACATAAAAGGTTTATCTCCAGTCTCTGCCATAAACCTGAGTATGAATTTTCCAAATCAGAGGTAATAAATTCAATAGACTACTGAATAAGGTAAATTACAGATATAATTTCCCACAAATTAGTGTATGCTACTCATTATTGATTACATTATTACACTATTGTATTTCTGAGTAATATAGAACAGATATCTCTCACTAAGATTTTCAGCTGAGAAAGCAACCTATCAAAACTGGGAAAGGGATTCTATTAATAACTTCAGTTTCAACAACCTTAAAGTTTTTGCAGAAAAATAAAATAATAAGTCATTGAAAATTCTTGTCTGCTTATTACTGAAGATTCATTTCCAAACTATAAGTGATATTAAAGTTCAGTAAACAGACTTTATATGTGCTAGCTTGGAAAATAAAGCATTTGTTTCTTGATTTCTGGACCAAAGCACTGAACAAGTAAAGGATATGGACCCACATAGCATTTAATCTCTATCGAAACAATTTTGTTTAGTAAGAGCTGTAATTTGTTGATGGTTAAAAACCAGAGCTTCACATATAGAAATTTGTGACTATCCCATGAAAGTAAAATATTCCTGATGCAAAGAATCCAGAGGTATTGTCAGTCTCCTGCTACTCTATTTTATATCTTTTACTGTGAGTTGCTAAGGTATGAAAGACAAACCAACCTCTATGATTTACTTGGACTCTTTCTTCCTACTTTCATAAGATCAATGACATCATCTATCAATGGCCTGTCAGATCAGCTACTTGATCCTTTGGTTAGTCAAAAGTATATAATTTGTCTGAATATTCCTGCTTTTGTCATTTTTCAAACAAAGCTCTAAGACAGAGGTTTGCCTTAGCAAGCTTTTCAATATCATTTCTTAGCCAAGTGTTATCTCGCTTCTGACTCAGTTCAATAAATCTTCTGGAATATTATGTTCATCTTAAAAAGTTCTTTCTGAAGTAGCTCCACAGTTCCTTGTTAAATTGTTTCCAGCTAAATACAACTGTGCTCTGAATACATCTGTACTGCATCTTCCTAACTGCATAGAAGGTAGATCAGAACAACAAATTCAGTAGATATTTTCAAACACAACTTTCTAGAAGAGGAAAACCCTAAATAATTAAAAAAATAACTACTAAAATACTGTCACCTGCACTTTCTGATAAAAAACCTTACAAGCACTTCATACTGTCATAACAATCCAGAGCCAGAACACAAGTAAAAAAAAAAAAAAAAAGTAATCAAGCAGTTAGTGGACAAACTGTAAAAGGGTTCATAAACTTTCAGTCTTTCATATAAGTTTAAGCATGGGGGCAAAAAAAACCAAAGCAACTATTTGCAGGATAAGAGTCTAAACTACTCTTCAAACAAGAGCTTTGAGCATTCACATTGTATTGTTTGTATTCAGAGTGGCCTGTGAAATGCTGAGAATGCAGAAAAATATGTGAACTAAAAGACACTGTGGGATTAGCAATATGACACTGTGGGATGTGAATAATGGAATATTATTTCATGCCTGGCATGTAGTTAAAGACAAGTGCCATTGGTGCAATGAGGTATGAAATAATACTTCATAATTCACACACAGGAGTGTCTTTCTGCAGTTATGATTTTGTTGTAAAGTGTGACTTTTAAAAAAGAGTTTGCATATGTTAAGAAATGGGGTTCATAAATTATAACCAGTCTTTTTGTGATCATTAGATCACTATATTTCTACTGTCTACTTTTAACAACAGTTAAGCATGCCGTATTAAAATATATTAAAATACTGCATAGACAGTTATGACATCTATACCTCTTTAAAAAACATTGCAAAATTTCTGTCCCTTTTTTTTCTGGCCATTTTGTTCCTCCTTCTTAGTGTTCCTTTTTTTATTTTTTAATTATTTTTTTTAAAAAAATAATCTCTGGTTGCTTCATTTTTAATCAGTTTAAGGCATTTTCGTCCTTGTGAATTAATTACCTTTGTCTAAGCAGGGGTATTAAGACAGATCATGTCTCCATCTTTCTACAACTGCATGTATGTAAATGTGTGGATCAGTCTTGAGGCGCCCAATTAGCCTAAGTCACTGAAGTCAGCCTTCATTTTTGACCTTATCATCTTTATCCAGACCAAACTAACCACTATTTGCTTCATATTTCTTGAGCTTGACTCTGAGTTCTGTCTAAAGTTTCCTTGCTGAGCTTTCCAGGTATTAATCGACAAAGTACTTCTCTGTACATACTCTGTATATCCCCCTTCTAGATTTGTTTCTGCTTATAGGCAGTAGAAATAAAAAGTGAGGCAAAAATCTGTGCTAACCAATTTCTTGTGCTTGAAGAATAGTTTATATCTCTGTAAACTCCAGCCACTCTGGAGGCAAGGTTAGGGAGTGAGAAACCAGGCTTATATGTAAAAGTTCAGCAAAGCCTGCAGGCTCTGAGAAAACTGTCACAGGAGATTGTAGTCAAAGATTTAGAAGTTACTTTTGAAGACAAACCTTATACAAAACATGGCCTGTATAGCATCCCATGGGGTTTCTTTCAGGGCTCACATTTGGCAGATGGCCCCAAGAGCATTTTTTAGGAATATGGGTGCAGACACAATGGATGAAGGAAAGACAAATTACCTGGAAAGACATCTGCCTCAAATGGTCATGTTCAAGTGAAAGGATGACAATCAATGAATTAAGCAGTTACCAGGAGATTACCAAGTGTGGGATTGTGTGGGTGTGAGCTGGGGAGAGATATAACACTGGTGGATTAGCTGCAGAAGGGTGTTCAAAAATTTGTGTGTGTTTAGTGCGGTACTTTATTTATGGCTCTTTGGTTGATCCTGAATGTTTGTTTCTGAAGTCTCGCATAATTATATCATTAATAAATGAAATGGCCTTAATCCTCATTTGATATGCCTATGTGAATTTAACAGTTTTCCCCTGTTACATGATATATAGTGTTCATCCAGCCTGAATTCTGCCCAACTTGCCTGACGGCCATGTGATCCACATCAAATAACCAGAGGCAACCAGAGACTGTTTAAGCTCTGCATCTCAGCCTGTGAGGATTAAAGGAAATAATACATGTTTGAGGAATATCTGTGAGGAAAGGGGCACTGGAGAGGACAGAAGGAAAGTAGCATATATGTACCTAGGAAGGATTACAGGGTGGAGGAAGAGGAAATGAATGAAAGGTTGCAACAGGAAGGGAAAACAACAGTGTTATGATAATAATTATAAAATAGAAAATTTTAAAAAGGGGATAAAAAAGGAGTTCTAATAATCTGTCACTCTTAATGGCTCATCTATTCCTTGAACTAGGCTTTTGTAGAATAGTTGTGGATCTGAGAAAACCAATATATTCAGCCTTTACTAAGACTGTGCAGATTCAGCCCAAAAGTACTATTCCTGAGGACAGCTGCATATTTGTTTCTTTTCTGCTCTTTGAGGAATTTCATAGAAGAGGATCAGTTTGTGTTCAGAGAAACCCCAATCCTATTGATCCAGAGTGTACCACTATGACATTTGGTGTTACAAATTGGTATTGATTTCCTTGCTCGCTATTGTCAAGTGTGAAAATACATGGATACTTGATGCTTTTCACCAGTGAGGAAGCACTGCTAACGTGACTACAGGTGTTTTATTTGTGTCATCCCATAGACAAAATGCAGCAGCGTAATTACAAATAACTCATTCTTGGCAGTTTCAACTGTGTAAAATTATACTAAAACAGAACATATATTCCAAATTTATGTCAATTGACATCTTGCTTGACTTCATGAGGATGCGTGTCTTGTTAGATTAAGCCGAGCTTTGTACATAAAAGGGGATTTCCTTTGGGATATTTAATTAGGTTGAATATACCTTGAATTACAATACAAATGTAAACAGAATAAAATCATTCAATTCTATTTCTAGTCTCCAGGATTCCACTCTAATCCATGAGGTCTACATTGAAATGTTCTAGGGACTTGTGGATACAGCTTCACTAAATTATCGGTAGAATTATGTGTTTGAATTCATAGAATACACATCTTGCTAGAAAAAGTTCTTTCTGAAACAATGTCTTTATAAGCCTTTGAAGGACTCAAGAGGACCATTCAGCTGCTTCCTGACAAACATTATTTACATTACTTACATTTCTTTACAGCTAGAAATTTATGCACAAACTTGAGCCAGAATGACAAGAGAGACCCCTGGGATCTTCTTTGGAATACATTTTAATAGCACCGTTACATCAAGCTTTGCATTTAGAACAACATAATATCAGAATGATCACTAAACAAGGCATTTTTCATGCACACAACATAGCAAATCCCTTTTAGATTTTATCATGAAAACTGTATTTATTGATCTAAAAACTTTGGTAAATATTACATTCCTGCATAAATTACATTTTCTTATATTATTCCTATTACAAAGGGAAAATAAAGAAGATCTGCTTTGAATAAAGTGATAGAGTATAAATGAGGTAAAGTTACACTTAGGTTAAAGCTCTTTTGATTACCCAGAAATAAATGATGAAATATTTCACTTAATGCACAATAGATATGTCAGGCCTCCGGTGCTTCTCTCTCCCAAGCAGCCAGGGTGAATTTGTATTAGTCAGGGGATTTTATTCATTCACCTTATTTTAAATGCATAGGTCTAGAAAAACAGTATCTACAAGTCATGTGAGGAGCTTTTGTCTGCCTCCTCATTCTTTAATTTTCATACATTTTAAATGAGAGTAGAGATGCTCCTATGTAAATTTCATTTAGTTACATTGCAGTCTTTGGTATCTAATTGGTCATATTCAGTTTGCCCAAGGAATTGATGGCCATCGCCAAAAGGCTTGGATACAATGATAACATTTATTTATTTGAATTGTGAAGCTGCTGTTAGTGCATCAATTCTGCACTAGTGAGGATTTTTTTTTTCTAAAGCATACACAGACACACACACATACACATGCATATGTATATGCACACATGCAACCTTTGAACTCTCCCTGAACACTACAATTTTCAGTCATACACATGTATATTTATTAACAAGGAAAACTAAATCTGTGTAATTAGAAGGTGTTTTGAATAGAAATCCACTTATGTATTTCACATGTCTAATAATACTTAATTGTGTAGAAAATTAGCATTTACATAAGAACCTATGAATAAAACTGTGTCTATCATGATAATTTCTATGGTATTATCTCAGGTAAGTATGTACAGTAAGAAAGTGGCCCTTGTTTTCCTTTTCAATTTTCAGTTTCTTCAGTGAGATTTTTTTTTTTTCAACGCAAAACTTATGATAAGAGAAGTAAACCCGTTTCAGACATTCAGGTAGTTTTCATTGCAGTTTGATCCAATGTTTGAAGCAATTAAAATAAAGCATGAATTTTGTTAATTACAGTGTGCAGTGTAGGCAGTTAGCTAATGGATAAATGCTTTGCTGCACATCAAAGCAGTATTCATTTTCAGACAAAAATAGGGTAGTCTTACAGTTGTACAAGCATTCTAATTGCAGTTAATCAATTTGTCCAAAGTCTTATTCATTGTTAATGTCCACATTCTTACTCACTCACCATATAATACAACATTATTAAGAGTTGGATTTTGTATCCTGGTATTTGTCCAAGTAAATGAACTTCTCTGTCAACATATCTTAATGAAGGGTGTGACTACACTTTACATAAACTTAGCAAGAGTGTATTAAACATTGATCACCTAGTGTGCTTGAGCAGATCATGTGGTCCTTTGATCTATTATTAGATTAGCTATTTATTTTAGGATTAATGTTTTTGAGCACTTGAATACAAATTTTGCTTTAACTAAGTCACATGTAATTTTAGTTTTAAATGGAAGACCAGGCAGCAATACTCTATTGTAAGAGTCCTAAGCTATACAAATGTTTCTTTTCTGTAAGATTTTGTATACATTTTGTATATTTTGTATGCAACCTCAAACATACAATACTATGGATAAAAAATGCAGTAAAATACTTTGGGACATGATTAAAGGATCCCATGCTTAAGAATCAGGACTAGATCAGTGACAAGACCTTGCACTGAATGTTTGACAAAGAAAAACACAGAAATTGTTTTGCAGAAGTCTACTGTCATCATGATCATGAAATATACATTAAAAGTTATCTTCAAATAAACTGCCATGAGATTGAGTCTGGGGATGTTTTGTCCTATCTGACCAAGTTCTTATCTCCAAATACATGCTGCTACTCCCTTTCTGCAAAGCCAGAACGTTTGCTGATAAAATCATCCCAGTGTCACAAGCCTCTATCCAAACCCAAATCTGGAAATCTCTCCCTCATCCCTTCCCCTGCATTTTAGAGAGCACAAACTGCTGCTTTCCTGGCCTTGAGTGAACTGCCATACTGCACAACTGAGCTGGGTGATACTGGAAGGACAGCCCTCTCTTGACCTTCTTAGAGTATTAGAACAAATATGAAGTGTTCTTGTAAGAAGTAGCTCAATAGGTATCAAATACTTTCTGCAAGCTTTGAAATATTGTCTGTTTTAGAGAGGCTTTCCAAATTGTTCACATGATCATACCACATGATTGCATACTCATGTTCTGAGCTACTGCTTTCTTAATAACTTTCACATTTATTACTCAAATCTAACCAATGGGATAGAGGTTTCAGGGATGTTAACCCCTTACAAATGAATGAATGCAAAAAAACATTTACTGCTGCACCTAATGAAGAAAAATGTTAGTAATCTCACACAGGCATATGAGACTCTACAGAGAGAGAGTTTTCAGTGGTCTCCACTTTTCTCAGTTCTCAGAGTTATTTTTTTTTACTACTCAGGAAGGAACTAAAAAAAAAAAACCAAAACAAACAGCTCAAGGCTTAAAACTTTTTCTATATAGCATTGTAGCTGCAGATTTAAAGCATCTAATTGGACACCTTCTAAAAGAATGTATTAAGCCAGCTCTTCAGGCGCCAAAGTGCTTTACCATCTTTTATACCTTCCTGACAGTGGCTTTAAAGAAAGAATGAGAATCAATGGACTCAGGGAACTAATGGACCTGCCAGTTCTCTGAACATCTCTAAGAACCATGATCTAGACAAGTGACCAAAGACAATGAAAGGAGTGAAAAACAAAGGGATCAGAGAGAGGAGATTAAAATCCCTTTTGAAGTATTTCAACACTTTTTTCCTTTCTTCTTTTCTACCGTGTTGGTTTTATTCCTTTGTCTCTTGACTATTTGTTATAATTTGGTTCAAATTCCTAAACTATTTAGCACAATTAGCAGAGATTCCTATTGTGAAAGGATCACTTCTTTTTGTTTACCAAGGTCTTGCACTGAATAAAGGAACCAGATTTTTAAGATGAATGCACTGTAATTACAGTATTTGTACAGCTAAACCCCATGCAGACACCCACTGAATCTCCCTCAGTGGGATGGGGGAAAGAATCAGAAGGGTAAAAGTGGGAAAACTCATGAGCTGAGATAAAGAGAGTTTAATAGGTAAAGGAAAAGCCACACATAGAAGCAAAGCAAAACAAGGAATTCATTCAACCCTTTCCCATGGGCAGGCAGGTGTTCAGCAATCCCCTGGAAAACAGGGCTCCATCATGCCTAATGTGGTTATTTGGGAAGATAAATGCCATGACTCCAAATGCCGTCCCTTTCCATGATCTTCCACCAGTTTATAAACTGAGCATGACACCCTATGATCTGGATCCTTTAAGTTGGTTGGTCTCAGCTCTCCAGGCTGTGTCCCCTCCCAGATTCTTGTGCACTCCCAGCCTCCTCAATGGCATGATGAACACAAAAGATCTTCACGCTCTGTTAGTAGACTTAAGCAATATTTAAAACATCAATGTCTTATCAACAGTGTTTTGGTCACAAATCCAAAACAGCACCATGCAAACAGCTATGAAGAAATCCTTGAAATTTTTAAAGACAAAATGAAGTATAGGCTTTCTGAAGTTTAGGCTGTAATGTAATTTTATCTACAGAAACAGAAGACTGTAATTGTGTTCTCATTCTCTGTTCAGAGTAGTTGGTTAGAAGATCAAAACAATGCTTGCCTTATAACTAACAATGAAACTATGAGAAGGAAGCCTTTTGAAGAAAATTTGCAACTTATATATTTTATTGGATAGAATAAACTTTTACTCTAGTAATGCAATTTCTCTCATTGTCATGTCTTTGTTATTTGTCCTAGGGAATTCTTTAGTTATGGACTCACACCATCTTCTCTGAGAGCCATTTTTTTTCTGCACTCCAGCAAGCTGCTGATAAAATAAAGAAATTCAAATCACAAAAAGCGTACTTCTATCTCAGGAAAAACAAATCAGCAATGTGAGAAGAATCCTGTCAAGATACAGAAATATACTTTGCCATTTTCTTTTCTTTTTTTTTTTTCCACTAAATAACCTGTCTCTATAAATCTTTCTCTGCCTCTGATTTTCATTCTGATCTCCACTGTAATTATCCAATCATTAGCAGTGAAGTGCAGATAAAACATTTTCTTCATTGGATTTAGAATTTGATCTCCCAGCATTAGATCTTCAGCTTTTTAATATTTTATTAAATGCCACAATACAAAGACATCAATGTTCTTTTTACTCTGATACTCTGACATCTTGGAACTTTTGAGAAAAAAACCAGACCCTTATCTGTTTCTAAAAGCTATTTAGTCTGAGCTAGGTGTAAGCAAAACCTTATTTCATTTAGATAGCACAGCACAGATCTTGACTGTATAAAATAAAATTTCAGGGAAGGAAACATTATCTTCAAAAAAGCAAACATTGTACACTCATTGCTTTGGTTGGTTTTCCTTTTGAATTTCTCAAGCTTCTTTGCAATGACGCCAGGCTAACTGGACACTATGCTTCCTTCTATCATTCAAACTCCATCCATGCTATAATTCCAGTGTGTAGTCTGCACTGCTGGACAGAGCAAAGCACCGCATTCTGCTCATCTGTGATTGTCTCAGCATTTCTACTGACCTTTTTGACTTAAGTATAATAGAATTAAATCAGACAGAAGATTATACTATCAGGATATTCTTAGTGATAGCTGATTTATACCATGGAATTTCATTCATTGCAGGGTAGAAGGCAAACATAGAGCAATAGTAAAGAAATAGGAAAATGCAAAATTAGTAGGTGCCTATGGAGCACATGTAAGTGAAAGCAAGAAACTGACATGCTTTTATCCTCCCTAGAAAGAATCTGTGGCAAAAAAAGGGCTGGCAGAAATGGAACTAGGGTGTGAAACAAACTTGTCACACCAAACATAAACACCAAATAGAAAGTTTCCACATAGGAGGTTAGAAATAGGAGAGAAAGTTTAATTAGAGCACCGGCAAATAGAGGAGGGGCAGTGGAAAGGATAGATTAAAATAAAATGAGAAAACTGAAACCAAAGAACTAAATAAAAAGAAATATATAAATAAAGAAGATCAGAATACAACAAGCAAAGGCCAAGGACAAAAGGCTGACTGGGAGATAGAAGTGAAATTACAGAGAAAATAATGGACAAATATGAGCTGGTAAGAAGAATATGTTTTGTAGTACAACTAGATAAAGGCAATAGATCTTAAGAAAAAGACCAAGTATTGAAAAGAAGAAAATACTTTTTTACCAAAGTGAAGGGATGTAAAATATTCCATGTGTTCCTCAGCTGCTCTCATAACCTATACAACAATATTTAGACAACAGTTTTTTGTGTAAAATTAGGAGAAAATTAGAGCTAAACATCCAAACACCTTTGAAATAAAAGATGATGCACAAGAATAGCCATCTGAGGGATGTAGCTCTTGGCAATTACCTCCTCTGTCAGGTCTTGATTCAACAGTAGTGAATAGAAGAAAAGGAGAAATAAGTTCTCGTCATAGATAGAAAGGTATTCTTATTACTCTTCAAATATGTGATTCACAATTTGTAAAACTCTAAGGGCACTGAATTTTTTTCCCCTTCATACAGGTTTGGTTTATAGTAATGTATTCAATGTATAGGGCATCTGCCAGACAAAGTCCTTTCATCTTAAGGGAAATCTGAGAATGTAGTAGTTACCCTACAGGCAGAGGGAAGAGAGTAGACCAATGCCGCACAAATTATACCATTTCTCAGAGGGATGCATTACAAGCATTCAAACTCCTTCAATTCTACTTCGTAAAGACAGTCTGTGTCAAAAGCTGAAAGCCACTGGTTGAATTCTAAGCTGTAGATCCTCATTTACAAGGATTTGGAGGAGTGGAATATGACTGATGCCACCCATAGTGATGAAGAATCTTCTTTGAAATGTTAACAATTATTGTGCATGTTCCACATTTCTCTATTTGTGCACAATTCACATGCAGCTTATGATGGATAAAATATGCAGGGACAAACAGCTATAGTAATGTTTTTCACATTTTTTTTTTCTTAAGAAGAAAAGAACAAAGCCAATGAAAATATTTTTATACTTTACTTTGAATTTAAATTGCTTTCTTCTTTTCCACTCCTTGGGCTGTGCTTATTAATAGTTATGACTTTCTGTTAAAAATTCAGGTCTTTATAATCTTCCACATACTTCCGTTGTTCAACTGTTGCTGAAGTACCATTGGGAACCTTATGTGGGATACTAATTTGTCCTTGAGGGGAGGAAGAATGCACTCTGAAGTAGGTAGCAAGATCCCTGTTCTGTCCTTACACAGCTAGGGAAGAGGGAGAGAGGTCACATTATAGCAGAATAATTTAGGCTGGAGGGGACATCTGGAGGTCATCTTATCCATTCCCTACACAAAGCAGGAACAACTTCAAAGGTCAATTCGGTTTCTAAGGGCTTTGTCAAGTCACTCTCTGGATATACCTAAAGATGTAGACTCCACAGCTTTGGGCAACATCTTCACAGCTTAACCATTCTGTTTGTGAATATGTTTTTTTCCTTCCTTGAGTTTGATTTTGTCTTGCTACAGCATGTGCCCACTGTGTCTTGCCCTATTAGTGTACACCTTTTAGCCAAGGCTGACTCCATATCTATAACTTCAGGAGATAAAGACAGCAGTCAGGTCTTCCTTTAGGCTTGTCTTTTTCAGTCTGAAAAGAATCAGTCCTCTCTGACTCTCTTTGTGTATCATATGTTTACCTAAGTACCTTGGTATTCTTCCCTTGGAGTGGCTCCAGTGTTGATCTTGTCTAGAGGAGCTCAGAACTGGACACAGAACTCCCCTGTGGTCTCACCAGTGCTGAATAAATGGGCAGTCATTCTGTATAAGCTCTGACTACCTGCCTCAATGACATACTAACTGTCTGTTGGAGTGGATATGTACTTTTTCCCTCCTGAAAGTTGCAAAAAAACAATGCTCATAAAAGAAAATAATGGTATGGCAATTTTGCATTATCAAAGAAGAACAAAACCAAGGAGGACCTTCCTCAACATTTAGGCCTAGGACCATAAAACAGGAAAAGGCATCACCCTTGACTAAGACCAGATCAGCTCTTCTGTGGTTCATGGTCAATAGTTCTAATTGATACGTTTAAGGAAGGTTCATTTACTGGGGATTTCCAAAGATCAAAAAATTTCATACATTTATGAAAACCCATAATTTTTTCTATAGAAAACAGGTGTTTTAATGAAATATCATAACTTCCTCCAGCATTATTAAAAAAATCATACCAGGATATATTATGCTGTCGTGCTAAAGCTTGGTTCCTGAATTTGGGGTTCATATGAAAAAAGATGGAAAATGTACAAGACCTAAAAAAGGAGAGAGCAAGAGACTAAGTGCAGAAAATAGCATCTCATACTCCTGAAGATACCATCTCATGCCAACCCAAGTTCTCCAAAGACCCTTGCAATTATGTTTCCTTACCAGCTGCTACCACTGACCATTAAGTAGGTGCCTTTGTTCAGACTAGAACCTGTCCTCACCTGCTGTCAAACTGTGCTGCTGCCTGGAGCCTGTCAATATAGCAGATGTTCATAGAAATCAGAGACATTCCTCTCTCTCCACCAAATTTACCTTCTGCTCTTTGTGGCGTCTACCCATCTTTTGCCTTACCAAGAGAGAGATGCCTTCATCAGTAGACTTCTTCACTAATTAAAAGTCTAGATTAATGCCAAGTAATAAAAATATTTACCAGGAAAAGCCGCAGGGAACACTTCATTTTTTATGTTCTGTTTGTATTTAGTGCGAGAAAGTAAGGAGACTTGTAAGAGAGAAGAGAAATCAATGAGCACCTGAGGCACCACTCTAAATTGGATGCAAATTGATAGAATAAGAATTAAGAGGATGCAGTCATGCAAATATTTAAACAGAACAACTCCCTTAATCTAAAAGGAACTCTATTCTCAGGTGCTGTTGTTCTTGCCTCTAGATCCCAGCTCTATATACTTTGTTAACTCTGAGTAACAGAAAAAAATTAAAATCTGTTCCTTTGTTACAGACAGAGGATATTGACTAAAGCTGCCTGAAAGAAAAATAGTTTTATTACACCACACTGAGGAGGTTTATTTTCTTTTTTTTTTTTTTTTTTTAACTAACTACTGTTTAATGTTATGCTTGCAATGGTTTGTTTACTTCTCTTCTCCATCCAAAAAAACTCCATAGAGGTTTACTTATCAAAAAAACAGTTTTTGCTAAACAATTGATAACAATCACAATTAAATTTAACTTGCAATTTGAAGTAACTCAAATTATGCCCCAAAGCTCTGTGGCATATTCACTGCTGCTCCATCAAGTCTCACTCCTCATCAAACCTTGAAGTTTTGCATTCCCCTTGGGCTGCAATTTTTTTGTTTCTATCTTTTAATGCTACAAACACTTCCAACAGTACAAAAGTAAATAATTGTTCATTAATAAGGTTCCCCTGAATATCAACTTGGTTTGTTTATTTCTGTTGTAACTTGCCAATGCAGGATTTTATTGTCTATTGTAATGTATTTACCTTGCAAATATTCAAAAACACTTTGGTTATTTCATTTTCTTGTCTCATTCTTACATGGTGGTACTTCTTGTTGAATAATATGAAAGCAATTTCCATAATGAAAACATAAAGACAAATTATGTGTAATTTGTTAAACATATGCAATATGGCAGCATCCTGCTGACACCACTGCACAGATGTGTAAGCAATTTAATTATCAAGATGTTGTTCTCTCTGGAAAATATTGAGAACTGCTGAGAAGCAAGACATTCACAACACTTGATCTAAGCTTTTTCTTTCTGTTTCACCTTCATAAACATCACATGCATTTTAAGTAATGAACATGAGACACAATCCAAACAAGCTTACTCAAATTCTTCTAGTATGACTGTGTTCAATCATGGTGTTAAATTTATGTAATTAAAGTTTTAATGATCTTCAGAAACATTATAGGAAAAAGAAAATCTCAGTTTCCATCCACTAGTTATAATCTCATCAAAAATTAATTTCCAAATCAAGTTATAATCTCAGTGGAAACATTTCTTTTCATTAAAAAGCACAGATCAAGTTCGGGAACAATATGTGTAAAAACACACTTGTACATTGATGAAGCTGGACCTCAGAGATCAGATCATAAAAATGAAATCATAAATCACACTACTTTTGGGTTGTAATTTATTCAAGTGCTCTGAAAAACAGGAAGGAAGGGGTGCAGAGTACACCTACAAATTATTTTCATTCAGAAATGTTTGTAATCTAACATTTTTGAGTATAAAATATCACAGAGTCATTTAGTTTGGAAGAAACCTCCAAGATCAATGAGTCCAACCTCCTACTGAACATTACCTTGTCAACTAGACCAGAGCACTAAGGTCCAGTTGTTTCTTGAACACCTCCAGAGATGGTGACTACACCAGCTCTCTGGGCAGTCCAACCCAGTCCTTAACAACCCTTCCCACTAAGGAATTCTGAACCTCCCCTCATGCAGCTTTAGACCATTTCCTTTCATCCTGTTACCTGCCTGTCCCCCACCTGGTTACAACCCCCTTTCAGGAAGTTGTGGAGAGTGATAAGGTCTCCCCTTAACCTGTTTTACTCCAGACTAAACAACCCCAGCTCCCTCATAACTCTTCATTAGACTTGTGCTCCAGATCATTTACCAGCTGCACTGCCCTTCTCTGCACTTGCTCCAGCAGCTCAATATCTTTCTTGTAGTGAGGGACCCAGAAATGCACACAGGATTTGAGGTGCAGCCTCACCAGTGCTGAGTACAGAGTGGCAATCACTTTCCTGGTCCTGCTGGCCATACTATTTCTGATACAAGCCAGGATGCCATTGGCCTTCTTGGCCACCTGGACACATTGCTGGCTCATGTTCAGCCTGCTGTCAACCAGCACCCCAGGTCAAATGCCACTGGACCTCTTTTTGGACACTTTTCCCCAAGCCTGTAGTGCTGCATGAGGTTGTTGTGGCAGAAGTGCAGGACCTGAAACTTGGCCTTGTTGAAGCTCATACCATTGGCCTCAGTATTTCATATAATGAAATACAAGAAAATTATGTCTTCTAATAATGCAGTAAGTATATTTTTAGGAAAAAGATCATATTCCTATTTATATTATCAGATCAACACTAGCTTTTTGTGGAAAGCTGATTTATATAAAATTATCAATCCAGTTTAAAATGGATTGTGTATTACTGCTGTCTTCAGTGTTCTGGAGCCAGTGACACAATCTCCAACTCATGAACAAGCAGCGGTAAGGTACTAGGTAGTAAGTCACTACAATTTGCTGCCCAAGTCCCATTGCTAGGACTGTGAAACTTCACTGCAAGTTAAAACTGGCCTTTTACTGTTTGATAAATGAGACAAATTGGAGCACTGTGAATGCCAGATTAGGAATAGGAGATCACCTTTTACATTTTACAAGTCAGGTTTGATTTGGTCCTATGGTAACTACAGTTTAGAGGAAGATGCCACCACTCTCTTTCCTCAATTCCAGTCAGTGTGTCCATTGTAAATGCAAGCAGAAAAGTGAGAAAGGCATTCCTGTGGAAGAGATTTGTAATAGCTCAGCTCTACAGATTTGTGTACATTAGCTGAAGTGTTATAGGGCCAGACCTTCAGCTGGCCTTTCAGCTCCATTAACTTTCAATAGCATTATAACAAATTACATGAGCTCATGATGTGCCCCATGATGTTTAATATCTGACAACTGGAGAAAAGTGGATTAAAGGAACATCAAAGCATACAGGCTCCTAACTCTCTATATAGATCAGTGTGAGTATAAGCTCAGATTTCTTTCTGGGTTTCATCCCTCACTTATTACTTATTTCAAGCATCATATTCAAAGACAGTGAAAATTTGCTTAGCTGAGATTGGGAGTCAGTATGATTATCCAGTTATACCGTAACACAATATATTAAATATGTTTCTGCTTGTTTTTCAAAAAAGAATTCTGCCTTTGTTTAAAACTGAAAATACTTTGTGTGTTTTAGTTTATCATACCGTATGTAAAACATTTAACATCTCTATATTGTACTCGCAATGAGGATTGCATGTATAAAACTTCAACTATCAATTGCATAAACTTTCAGTAATAACCACTTTTTGATACAGTATTCATTCTTGTACCCTTGTAGTTTACATATCAGAGTTGAACTGCAAACTTTCACAAGTATGAGGCACTAACACACAGATTTGCAAGAAAAAAAACAACAGAAAATTACACAGAGGAGGAAAGCAGTTACAAAGAAAACAATCAATTTGTTCCATTTGGATAATGTTTGCCATTTCAAATAACTTTTCCCTTCAGAGTTGCAAAAGCTATATTTGACAATGGTAGATATATCCTTATCACAGACTGAAGTACTGTGCACCTTTACCTAAGATTCTTTCCCACTATAATATTTCAATAAAAAAAAAAAAGACAAACAAAACAAACCCCAAAAACTAAAACTAAAAAAAGCCCCAGGCAAACAAACAAGCAAAAAAAAAAAAAAAAAACAAAGTCACATAGAAGTTTATTTGATGTCAAACACAATTTCTAGCATGCCCACGTTCTATATGCTACCCTGCATAAGATTGAAACCAAACAGGCTTATCCTGGGTTCTTTAAGTTTTAGTAAGTGATTTTATGTTTTTCTAGCCCATCCACCCTCTCCTCTGCACCATCAAGTATAGCAGATATTTACTCCTGCTCCACTGAGGAGCAACCGCCAACACAAAAAGCTGGATTGTGCCAAGATACACACCAAGCTCCTCACATTGAAGAGCAAAGTTGGTGATATGAACAGTGACAAAAAAAATCTTTTCCTGCATTAAATAAGAAAGCTACTGCGCAGTCATCTCATTACTACTGACTGGTAGCAAAATGAAGGCCAAGCAGCTTAGTGACCCAGTTACATGAAGTAAGATAATTTAAATCTGTATTTCTTTGTGGACTCTGTGTTTGGACAACTTTGCTTACCATGTGTCCTAGTAATAAGAAAGCAGATTAGAAAAAACAGTTTTGAGACCTTTGTCATTGTAGAGAAGATTATTCCTACTGAGTTTTTGTGTGCTCAGATTTCAAAATCAACAATGTGTTTCTGCTCTCCCATGCAAATTTTAGTAATAGGCTTGTAATCCCTGTTTCAAGTTACACAAAAACTGGTGGGAGAATTTAAAGCCAAGGTCAAAGCACAAGGACCAACATACAGGGAAGCACTGGAATGCAAGCCACTTTTGAAAAGAATGAAGAAAATGGTGGTAACTAAAAGGAATCAAAAAATGGTTACAGTTTCTCCTTCTAGATATTTTCCTCATTAAGTTAACTTTCATTAAAACCATTTCAGCTGAAAAAAAATAAACCCAAGTCAAGATGAAACATCAAAAATATTCTTTATCAACACTCAATCACAAAATAGCACAGAAAACTATTCATGGTCACACAATTATAATACAGCTTAATGCCATGAAGGAAAAGAGGTAAACTCATTGAAATATAAAATATATGCAAATTTGACCTAATTCAACCATTGATGTGGCTGGAGAGAGATAGAGGGGCAAGAAAAATCTAGAGCTGCAGAGAACACTGTTTTGGATTGTATCTGGAATAAACTCGGTTTGAATTATCTGCCTATTACAAGATGCACTTTTCAATTTTGACAAGATTCCTCACTATGTGACATTGCTAGATGCTGTGCTAATACTTTAAGGTACTAAGATCTAAGCTCAGCATCTTTCTAGGAAGCATATGTAAGCTTGAGGAAAATCAGGATTAGATTATATCAGCAAGCAGAGGAATCAACTACAGTCCTGTTATGAGAAAACATTCATGGCTGCCTATATTTAAGAAAAGGGTGGGGGTCATTTGTATGAATATTGCAACTACGTCAAATAAAATTTAATTAGCAAGTCAAAACACTTTTTTTACTCCCCTATGGATTAAGTAAAGGTGTTGATGAGACCAGAACAATAGTTTTCATACATATTCTGTGTATGTCAGCTGTATGCAGCTTTCATTTGAACTGGATGCAAATTGTCCTACACTTGAATCCTCACTTTTAAAATAAATCTGCAACAGAATTGCACACATATCTGAATTGTTCAGAGATTTATACCTCCTATTATTAACACAAAGTACTTTATAGTATAATTCATGCATTTATATTGGGGTCAGAAAAGTCACTTATTAAGATATACTTTGAATCTGAATGTGACAATTTAGTTGAAAACAATTACAAAACCCCTATATTTTAGCGCATGGTGCCAACAGTGAAATGGAAAAGTTATTATCTTTCTCTTTTCTACTTTCATGTCCTAGGAATCTCCGGAAACAGTCTTTTTATTTAGATGACCAATGCTTCTCAACTAGCTTAGTAAAACCAATGAGAATGTTCTTGGCCTGTGTTTTCCCAAATAAAAAAGCAAGCCTGGTATTTATATATATATATATATATAGAGAGAGAGAGAGAGAGAGAAAGACTTTGGAAAATCAACAGTTCTGACATGTGTCAAAGAAGATTCATATGCCTTTACACTGAAAAGTCCATTAAATACAAATCTGTAATTCAAAAAGCACACCAGCTTGTTTACAGGTTTCTGCACTGGCTTTCTATAGGTAACATACATCATCACAAACTAAAGATCTCAGTAAGAACACTTTTCACAAATGGAGACATTCTAAGTTAATTGTACTTCATAAATGTTTGGGGTTTTTTTTTAATACATTCCATGATTTCATGAAACGTGCCAGCCCCCTTCTGAATTTCCACAGTGATACCACTTACAGAATGCTCAGTAAAGTTTTCATGTGAAGAAAAATTACAGCACTTAGACAAGTCCACAGTTACCAGCTGAAATATCAAGACACTGCAATAGCTAACTTCCCAGACTACATCTGGTAACTGCTAATTAGAAAAGAAAGGAAGATATAAGGTCTATATTCAGCTTTGAGAGAATTTGGACCTACACAGTGCCTGTTTCTCACTGCTGAAACTTCCCCATAGCCCTGGTGATGGGACTTAGGAAGAAAACCCCAGAGGGATCACCAGAGACTCTCTCTCCTCTTTCACTTCCATCCAGCCTTCCTATATGAGAAATTACTAGAAATTCTACATCTTATATGCAGTCTACGAAAGTAAATACAGTGATATTATCTGTGTTATCTAGTTAGTGAAATCAGGGTCTTACTAATGTTAATCAGTGTGTGCAATCAGTCTCTATTAAGTATGATTCCATCTTAGCAGACGGTTTAGCCTGTGGGGAGATTAGAATAAAGTTCTGCAGGAACACCAGGGCAATTTTTTGGCCACCCAAAATGTATTTGCATGTTCACTGAATTTTTTTCTCTTGAACAGCTCCACTAAACCAAGGGAGAGGACGTATTCAGGTTTAAGAAATTAAGTGCAGGTGTAAATATCTGCAGAATCTATGTCCACATGCTTCACATATTTTGTCATTTCATGCTCACATCACATGATGTTTTCCTATTATTTAGAGTAACCAAGTTTGCATGGTAGTCAAAATAAAGTTATGATATAAATAATTGCAAAAGTGTTAAAAACCTTTCAAAGCATAAAATGTATACTCCAAAATGTCAAATCTTTGTGGATCTCTCACTTTTCTGTAACAAAAAAAAAAAAATTATGGCTAGTTTGAAATACTCAAAAAAACCCTATCTTAGAATATGAATGCCAGGTTTAAGCCTAATGAGGATTAAAATGAGATTTAGTAATGGAAACACTGTCAGATCTTTAATGATAGCAGAGCTTCCAGGCTCAGCAATAATACTAGCAACAGTTGTTTGCAGATGTTCTTGTCATTTTAATCATCCAGTTAACAGAATTAGCAATGATCTGCAGTTGTCTTTAGTATTCGGTCCGCAAATGGCTACATTGTGAAAAGATGAAGGGAGTAATAACAGCTTAATAGAAAAACATTAAGTCTTTTTCAAATGTGTCACTTACAGGATTTAAAGGTGAAGTGCTGGTAAAACTATTAAAACTTTTATTTCAGGAACATTTCCCTTATATTTTTTATTTTAATTTCTATCTAAGCCAGAATAAAGGTATTTGCCTCCTGTAACTGTTATTGTGAGATACTCCTGCACAGTAATGCCCCATATAGCACCTAATACCAGGTTATCTAAAATATGTGTTGCAGCCATCGCCTTTAGTGTTATCAATTACGTATAAAGCATATCTTAAAAGCCATATTGAGATGCAATTGAGGAATGAAAATAGCCTCCACAGAGTAAAAGAGCAGACAAAAATATATTATTGCATACTCAGGTTTTGGGGGTTTTTTTCAGTAGTCTACTCTGTGACTTTGTCTAGAAATTTTGGAGCAAATTTTGTTCTAGATAGACTCAGGTACCAAAGGATTCAGCTGCAACAGCTATGAAAGGCACACATAAGGTGCCAGATGAGCATGGAAAGCCCCAATTATCATGACTAAACTGCTGTCTGTCCCCAGGCAAGTTAGTTTTAAAAGAGTTGATATGTTTGCACGTGATACAGTCAAGCCACCAGACTGAAACACAAACACATTAAAGATGGCCTGTAGGTGAACAGAGAGACCATAACGCCTGAGAATTATGGCCATACTTTCATGCTTCAAGTCATCTTCCTAAACACTTATTACCATTAAAAGAGTGCCTGCAGTCCAGCCAAGAATCAGACTCCCTGTTGTGTGAAGCACGCTGTAATCACAGAATAGGACTGGATGCTCCTTGAGTCAGGATTTAACAAATTCTCTGAGTTTGCACACAGTACTAAGTTCATTATTGTTAGATGACAGTAATAGGCACTCCACAAGGAAATCATAAAAGCAAATGGTCAAAAGGTAACATTACAGAATCACAGAATCACAGAATGGGTAAGATTGGAAGGGACCACAGTGGGTCTACAGGTCTGTGGATCCGGTCTAACCTCCCTGCTCAAGCAGGGTCATCCTAGAGCACATTGCACAGGCTTACAGCCAGATGGTTCTTGAAAATCTCCAGTGACAGAGACTCCACTCTCCGGGCTACCTGTTCCAGTGTGTAGTCTCCTGCACAGTAAAGAAGTTCTTCCTCATATTCAGTTGAATCTTCCTGTGCATCAATTTCTGACCATTACCTCTTGTTCTATTACTTGGCACCACCAAGAAGAGATTGGCTTCATCCTCTTGACACCATCCCTTCAGATATTTACAGACAGAGGTGATGTCCTGTCTTGGTTGTCTCTTCTCAAGGCTGAACAGGCACAGCCAAATCAGCCTTTCCTCATAAGAGAGATGCTCCAGTCCCTCAATCATTTTTGTTGTCCTCCACTGGACTTGGTCCAAGAGCAGCATGTTTCCCTTGTACTGAGGAGTGCAGAACTGGGCACAGCACTTTAGGACACCATTGGCTACCTTGGCCACAGGGGCACACAGCTGGCTCATGGAAAACTTGCTGTCCACCAGAATCCCCAGGTGCTTCTTCCCAGAGCTGCTTTCCAGAAGGTCATCCCCCAGCCTGTACTGGTGTGTGGGGTTATTCTTCCCCAGGTGCAGGACCCTGCATTTGCCTTTGTAGAATTTCTGACAGTTCTTCTCTGTCTATCTCTCCAACCTGTTGAGGTCCCTTTCAAGGTTTGCACAGCTCTCTAGGGTATCAGCCCCTCCTCCCAGCATTGTGTGAACTTGCTGTATTGGGCCCCCTACATAGCCTTGGGGGACACCACTAGTTACAGGCCTCCAACTAGTCCTTGTGCCACTGATCATGAACCCCTGGGATCTGCCATTCAGCCAGTTCTCAATCCACGTCACTGTCCATGCATCCTATCCACACTTCCTGAGTTTACAAAGGAGTATTGTAAAAGAGGCTTTAGATGATCTTCATGGTAGATTAAAATAATAATATATCTAGGGGAAAATAATCTAAGCCATATCTATGTGATGCTGACCACAGAATTAGAAGTTGCAATTCAGGAAAGAGATTTTGGGACCATCAACATTTCACTGAAATCATCAGTTCTGTCAACAAAATACCTGGAAGAATATTGGGATCAGGATAAATGTATCATTTTGGTGTCATATAAAACTCAGAGGTGCCCATATCCTGAATGTGTATGTTGCTCCGGTCTCTGCAAGTCTAAGAGGACATAGCAATGCTAGAGATCAACTGAAGTGCTAAAAGCACTAAAGCAGCTACCTTATGAGTGGAGACTAAAGAATCTGACTCTTCAGTTTGGAAAGCAAAGGGATAAGAGGTATGATCAAAGTTTACAAAACTCAGGGTGTCACTTGCTAAGACAAATACAAAAGTCCTTGGACTAAATTCCTCAGTTCCAGTATAGGGAGTCCTTGGTAAAAACAGTAGGAGTTCAGTTTCAAACAGATAAAAGAATATTTCTTTATACAGAATGTAATAATGCAAGTTGTATTTCCTTCCAAAATGCACTAGATTTCTGAAATGTGCTGCTAGAGGTTTTGAAAGCAGCAGGTTTGGAAAGGTAAAAAAATTCATGGGCAGCAAATCCATAAACAAATACAGGTAAGCAATAGTAAAGAATGCATCATCTTCCATCTCTAAGTTGACAGCTATGGGTGCCAAAATGCTGACATGGAGAACAGACCACAGAAAGTGGTAAGGCTGGTGCTCTTCCTAAATATCTTGTCTTGTTGCTACTACTTTTTTCCCCATTTCTGGAAGGACTGCAATCAATACAAGGTACTACACAGACTATACAGAACTAGCTTCCTGTACCAGCCCCAAAAATCTGTCCAATTTATAATTCCCAAACCAAGGACTATCAGACAACAAAGTGTTCATGGCAAATTGAAAACTAGATTGACTGGGTAGCTATTTTTAGTATTCTCAGAAAAGGTTTAAGCCACAATTTCCTGATACCTCTTAACTAGGCCATTTCTAAGGCTCCCAATCTTCAGTACCGTATTTTGTTAGAATACTATTCTATTTTCCACAGTTATACGCTTAGAGTATCAGTCCACATGCCTTGAAGAAACAGTAGACTTCAATAGGTTGCATACACATCAAAATCCAATACTCAATCACCTCTTTTTTTCTCCAGAAGTCCCCAGTTTTTCCTTTGGAAAGAGTATAAAAACAAAAGTCAGACTACTGCTGCAGGCTTTCCCATATGAAACCATCCTGCTCGTCGAATACCTTACCTCCATTCTGAATTACAGTAGTCACTTCATTTATGGCTCCATTCTTTTTTGAATATACCCTTATACAGTAACCATTCTGGGAGAAAGAAATTTAACAGCACTTAGTTGAGAAGATTAAACCCTTCATTTCAAAAATTGTCTCAATTTAATGTCCTCCAAACAGAATGCTTCAAAACACATCCATGCCTCAAACACTACTGAGAGCTCAGGGGAAACTGTAACTACACACAAACACAAGGTGATTCACGCATTCTGCTGTGCACTGTGCAGCAGATTAGCCTGGGGTTTGTACTGTACAGAAAAAAACACATGCAGTGCAGTACAAATATCCAGTAGAAGTTGGAAATGTCTGATTAAACAACATCTTTTTTTATATGAGAACAAATATATCTTAATTTATCCTAGTTGGAAACTTTCCAGTGACATTGTACAGGGACATACTGTTCCTATATAAAGGAGTGATTTGTAGCTTCTCAGCCAGTGGGGTAGTAATACAGACATTGTTTCTTATTAGGCTCTGCTGGAATTATCCTAAGGTACACTGTGAAAATAAGACTTTCACAAGTGTTTGGCTGCAAATTTGCAAGGCTGATGCATTTAAATTCTGACTATGCACCTTCAGTTTACCACTGGATTGCAACTTAAGCCCTACATGGTTAAAATCTTGAACAAGGTGCAGTTGCAACCGTATGTATAAACTCCCTGACTTACAGATCTCATGTACTTAAAACCTATTATGAAGTAAAGCTTTAGCCTATTAGAAAAGTCAACTACCTGAGGCTTTGAACTTTTGAAAAGAAACACGGTAATCTCTTTCTCTTGCTATACTCTTGATCTGATTGTTTGCAAAGGGAAAATGTGCATCCTAAGTTACACTGAAACACAATCTGTGATTTTTGCTATCCCTTCCAAAAAATACAACAAAAGGAGAGATTCTTTACACTTTCACACCCTATCTGGAGAGCTATGGGCCAATGTACCAAATTAGCCTGAACACTGACAGAAATTGAATTATATGAACTCTACTAATACATATATATATATATTCAGCCAACTATCAGAAGTATGTTGTGTACTCACAGAAAATATTTTTCTTTCTTTTTTTTTCCTTTGATAAAGCAACTCAAGCAGTCTACCACTACTTTACTATTTTAAATATATATGTTCTGAAAGCTGTCATGACCATCTGTTGAAATTAAATAAAAGAGTAATGTATTTTTGGTATTCATTTGTTTATTAATATATTAATCAGCTTATACATGCTTTATGTTACTAATGTATTTCCTAGGCATATGTAAAGAGAGAAACTATGCCTTTGAGGGTCCATCTGTAGTACAAAGATAACAGGCTCTTCATCAGTCAGTGTTCTCAGCATCTAGGAAAGCAAGACATGCTGAAAGAATGACCACTTTATTGCACTAATTTTAGCAAGCATCTTGCACAGGCACAGGCTATTGCATCTTGCAATAGCCCCATCTGGCCTGTACGTAAATCTGATGGAGAATAGAGATTAACTGTGGACTATCGTGTCTTGAATGAGGTTACTCCACCACTGAGTCCATCTGTGCCAGATGTATTGGAGCTCCAATATGAGCTGGAGTCCAAGACAGCAAACTGGTATGCCACCATTGACATCGCTAATGCGTTCTTCTCCATTCTCCTAGCTGCAGAGTGCAGGCCACAGTTTGCTTTCACCTGGAAGGGAGTGCAGTACACCTGGAAACTCACTCCCACCATCTGTTATAGACTGATTCAGGCTACACTAGATAAGGGTGGGGCTCCAGAACACCTACAATATATTGATGACATCACTGTGTGAGGGAACACAGCGAAGGACGTTTTCAACAAAGGAAAGAAAATCACCCAGATTCTCCTCGAAGCCAGTTTTGCCATCAATAAGAGTAAGTCAGAAAGACTCAGTTCCTAGGGGTGAAATGGCAAGATGGACGATGACAGATTCTAACAGACATCATCAAGAAGATTGTAGCAATGGCTCCACCAATGAACAAGAAAGAGACCCAAGCCTTCCTAGGAGACATAGATATTCTGGAGGATGCACATCCCAGAGTACAGCCAAATTGTGAACCCTCTTTACTTCGTTAACCATAAAAAGAACCATTTTCAATGGGATCCTGAACAGCAGCAAGCTTTCAAGTAGATCAAGCAAGAAATTGCACATGCCGTGGCATGTGCAGACATACTCTTACCTGTTTCAAAGAACCTACTGGTCTATATTCCTTTCCCTCAACTTCTGTATTTTGGGCAAAGAAGTAAAGTGTTTTTGAAAACTTTTTGCATCTCTTAGTACTTTCATTCATACTTTAAAGTGGCATAAATAGTGATTTCTGCTTTTATTTCTCTCTTCTGGAAGTGTGCTTCATTCCTGAGTTCAGAAGAGTGAGCACAGATGAGTGCTGCAGAGTGCGAGGATGCCAGACTTTCACTGCCACTGGATTTCTTTATGACCTCTTCAGCTGTTCTCCAATCACCTTATACAGAGTCTTCTTAGTTTCTCTTAGCCTAAATATAAACAATTTAACACCAACTCCAGGTTTTCTCTTTGCAATTTGTTAGAGGGAGGGTCCAAAGGGATGTGGAAGCTGAAACTCAGATACTGCTGAAAGCTTAACCCAAACAGTAGTTTTGTTACCAAAAGTGGCCAAGGAAACAGGAAAAAAAACCAAGAGAGAGAGAGAGAAAAGAGAAAATAAGCCCCCAGGTAAAAACACCCAAATTGACCAGGTGTTTCCCATGGAGTTGTCTTACAGATCCCTGGAATGCCCAGACTTCCCAGAGCAATGGCTGCATCCTCAAGGGTCAGCTGGCTCACCAGCGAGCGTCCCTGCCAAAAGGCAGTGTTGTCCTGTTGTGTGAAGCGAGCGAGCCTCGAGCATGAGCCACTTGCCCTTTTTCTAAGTTGCCAAAGTGATTTCAGCCAGGCAGGTGTGGCCAGGACCGCCCAGCCAGAGATCCTCAGCACCTCCCCCCAGTTATGTAAGGAAGACCCTCTTGTGCATGTCTGGAGGCATTGGCGCCTGTATGATATGCTCCAGGGGGTCTTTATTAAAAGGGTCTGGGGGCTTACTTCATCCTCCTCCTCCTCTCTTACTCCTTCAAGTGCCCTTGAAGGGCCATCAGCCAATAGTGAGAGCCTAATTAATTTTAGTTTACACAGAAATGCCTCCTTCAAGGGCCAAGTTCGTCTTTATCAGCCTGTTTTCCAGTAACTTAGCAGGAGAAGCACAACTCCTCATGGGTAGCTGGGCCAAACACAGACCAAAAATAACAGCATCTAATTCAGCCCAGATACACAGTTTCTCCAGTGCCAAAATCCATGCTACCACTGGTGTAGTAATGGGAGTACTAGAGCATTCCAAGAAATAAGAAAGGGATTTTTTCCTCGAAGTCTGTGTGCTTTATTATAGTTTCTAAGTCTTCAGAATATACTTGGATAACATTTCCTAGCAGTTCTGTGTACACACTGGAGTGAAGTTTCCCTGTATATTAGGAAGTTATAGAAACAGTGTTGAGTGCCATGAACACTGGGTTTTCTCAACTTTTCTTAGCAGAAACAGACAGGCTCCCCAAGGAGTAAAATAGGATCCTTTATAACAGAAGTGTGAATAAACCTGATTTTGTTTCATTTTCTAGAATTCTTCACTGTCCTAACTTCTTTTCTGAGCTGAAGCAAATAGATCCCACCATAGGTGATACAGGAAGCTTATCTGAAGACTAGTTACCCTCTCCCTGTCAGTATTATAATAAGTTCCTTGAAGACCTCACAGTTAAATTAAGAATTTCATCTGATCCCAGTAAAAAAAAAAAAAAAAACAAACGCATCAACAACAACAACAAAAAACAGTAAAGTAGCTCAAACTAACTAGAAATTTGGGGTTCATGTTCCTTAAAACAAACATACCAGGAAACTCTCACAAAGTTCTAGGTGGGATCAGCAAAGTTCTGTACTCAGTTCTCCTTTGAGGCTTTTGCATACTGAGTACTATGCGTTGCCTGAGTTAGTTCTTCATCCTCAGCATCTCCTGCAACATGTCATAAAAAGAGATTAAAAAAAAAACCTTCCCAAAACAATTTAAAAGTATTTATGTTTATGTGTTTATCTTGTAATGACTGAGTTGCTTAATTTCCTTTTTTCCTAAGTTTAAATACCTCCATAAAAGATAAGCATTTTGTTGTTACTGTAAAATTACTGAACCTGGCAGGTTACCATTATTGCCTGCAAAATCCAGCTATTCTTACTCAAAACTAAATCATAGGTATTTAATTATTAGGAAAACTTTGTTTCACCAGACAGACTTCATATAAAATGAGATCTCCCAGGGCTTTGTTTTATATCTCATGAAAACATAAAATGTGCTTTTGCACTTTGATTCAAATACAATCCATGGCTTACAAAACATATCACTGTTTAACAATGAGCAATGCAATGGGAAAGATAAAATAATCTTCTCTAACCAATAACAGTGAATTACTAGATAAGGAAGCAATGATATATGAAGCCTCCTTAATCTTGTAGAAAACTATAGCTTGATAGAGAAGGATTACATGACACAAACACATTACCTGACATTTACTTCTGCTTTATCATAAAATATTTGTCTCTCTTTATACAGTAAGAGTTGAACCAACTTGGAGTTGACAAAGAAAGGAGAGAATAATAATAGTTCCCTTACTCTCATGTTCAACACAGACATCTAAAGCAAAAGATCACTTGAACAGCTTAATTTAAACTTACTGGGACATTGACAAGCATCATTGCTTTAGGATTTGTATTGTTTATAGACAATACATTCATCAAATGTTCGAAAACCCTTTAATGAAACTGAGTTTTGTAAGTGAAGAAGAGTAAATTAGTCTAATTCTTTTTTGTAAAAAAACATTAAAACTAAGGACTACAGAAGGTCTACTGGGGGGGTGGTGAGGGCAGGGGGAAACCAAACCCAGAACCAAACCAAACCAAAAAAAAATAGTATTTCAGAAAGCTACTCCAGAGAAATCTGCTGTTGTACCCTCTACCTTTCATTTGCAAAGATAATTGATGAAAAATTATACTTCAAATTTTTCATACTCTTCAACCACTTGTAGTTTACAACTGTTCTGTCTTCTCTTTGATTAATTTAACAGCTGGCAGTTTATATAGCAGCCATTGTAAAAGATTCTGTTATTCTTGTTATTCTGCTTATTGGCATGAATAATAATATTAAGATAAAGTTGTATGTAAAATGATCCATTATTAGTGGTAACTCTTCAACTTAGAATGGATGACTGTCATTCTTGGTTATAACCATTACTTTCAGTAATCCTGTGGGAAAGGAGGGACAAAGAAATACTTACCTATGAGGAAAAGTGTAATTTTCAATTGCCAAAAAAATCTAAATTGAGGCTCATTCTACATGTGCTGTGGAAAATCACAGAGAACTAAACTACTTGCATGATTTATCAACATGCTCAGGAGAATGCAGAAAAAAGCTTTCAGCTTCATGCAGTCTCCATTAAATAATCATTTAAGTTGTGTAAAATTGTGAACGATCTCTTCTGTTTCCAATACGGCAGAAAATAATTCAAACATAAATTTAGGTGGTTTATCTGAAAAGTACTTTTTAAAATTATTAACCAGATCTATAAATAGTCAGCTAACACTGATAAGGAATTTGTTTATTGTTGACAATAATTCTTGCCTTTTAAATCCCATTTATGTTTTTGTCCAATTTTGAAGTTGTACTTTTCCAGAACATTAATAACTGTTCTTGCTATTACTTAGAAAGGCAAAGAAAAAGATTAGAGTGTTATATTGTGTCATTTTTAATACCAGAATGTCAGAAAGGTATCAACATGGACTTCACATTGCTCAAATATTAATCAATGAATGGCAGAACTCTGCACTACAAAAGAGAAAACATGACGAAATTCCTTTAAACACACTCCCACACACAATTTAATTTGTCTGTCTGTGCATATGTGTTCATTTCTATTCAAAAATAGAGTAAAAAAGTAATAAAGAGTAAGAAACAGATTATCTAGTAATGCCACCACCATGTGTGTGCTATGTCTTTTCCTGACCTTGGCTGTGGAATTGGTCCAAATTTTCACAGCAATGTCAGCTGCAGTAATGGAGGACTTATTGTAAATGTCAGGACATATCATTGGGTTGACTCTTTGTGAATCTCAGATTTGGATAGTTTGTTATATCTCTTATATAGTGCCTAAGGCCTCTGAAATCCCTCTGTAAGCTCCTCAAGTGAGTATCTGCTATTCTATGTATAATACCTGGAAAAAAGAAAACTCCTCTCTGGTGGCTCTTGGGTACTACTGTAACATGAATAATAACAATAATATATTGCAAATGAGGTAACAGCTGTGCTGAGGAGGCAGTTAATACCTGTGGAAGTAAAGTAAGGACCACATGATCTTTTCACCAAAGTCAATTTTAAAAAGTGCATTGTTCAATGTTCAACACCTGTTTTGATAGAACAGGGGCACTGCCAAGGCAGGAATAACACAGAATCAATTACAATGGCACTACACCAAGCACTTTGTGCCAGCATATAGATGCATTGAAGGGCAGCTATTTAGTCATGACCACAGTGACACAAAAAAATCCAGTTTGCATTTTCCATAACTGTGTGCCCAAAACAGGGTGACTTTTAAAGAAACTAACTGAAACCCTGTAAGAACACACCTTCCCAGGACATGTGAAACTCTGCTGAAGAATCAATCATTACAAGGGATTCTGTTTGCAGCTGCAGTTAAAGCTGTATTAAATCTCACATATTGCAGGGGTGGGGGGTGGGAGGGTGGGCAGCGTGAGGGGAAAGAGTATTGTTATTGTAAATTAACATTAATCTTCTATTCTTGATGTATCTAAAATTTATATGACAGTCAAGGAAGCAGTCAAGGAGTCCTAGCTATAACGAGATGTAAATGATTAAGGCACTTTAAATACTTCTCTGCCAGAGGAAAGAGACTTGCCCTGTCATTCTACCCACATAGATGTAATTTTAACCTGGGTCTTCCAAAGGTGAGAAGACTGTGCTCCATCCTATTGACTAAATTTAAGAGTCAAGCACAATTAACCAGGGGTAAACCACAACAGCTACAGCAATATTAGAAGAAAAGCTTGAACCCATTCCTTCCTGCAGTGGGTTGACATTGACCAGCACCTGTTAGCTGCCCACCCAGCTGCTCCCTCACTCTTCCTCACCAACAGAACAGGGGAGAAAATATGATGAAAAGACTCATGGGTTGAGATAAAGTCTGGGGCAAAATTAATTTGTTGCCAACTAAAATAGATTCACTTAACAAGAAACAAAAATAAAAATTAAAACAATACTTTCCTCTCACCCTCCCTTTCACATTTCAATTTCTTACTCTTCAACCTTTCCCCCTTCTGAGTGGTGCAGGGGGACAGGGAATAGGGTGTTTGGGTTGGTCCTGAAGGTTCTTTTTTTGACACTTCTTCCCCTCACACTTTTCCCCTCTTCCAGTGTGGGCCTTACGACAAGGTGTAGTTCTTCAGGATAAACCTGCTCTGGAGCTGTCTCTCCATGAGCTGCAGGGAAGTTTCTCCTGGCTGTTTGACATTTTCTCACTTCTCTCTCAGAGCTGCCGCACAGCTGTTTTTACTCTTTCTGTAAGATGTTATCACAGAGGTGCCACCAGCATTGCTGTGGGCTCAGCTTTGGCCAGTCTGCAGTTCTGTTTTGGATCCCACTGGAATCAGCTGTGTCAGGGCAACCCCAACATCCCCTCACAGGCTGACCCAGAGCCCTCAGTGCCTGCGCACTGACATCAGTACAGTCCCCTATGTAAAATCACCAGTTAGGGGCCCTTGGTTTCATCATATTGCTCACACCACAAAAGCCAAGAATGTTATTAATCCCACTCTGATTCAAGACTGTTCGCTAGTTAAGTGATAGTTTTTTATGATTCTCAAAATTAGTCTAATTTCAAATTTCATGGATAAAAACTATAATTCAAGACCACAGCCAAAAGTGCATATATGAATTTATATTTACAACAATATTCTGATGAATAGTATTAATAAAAAATAAAAAAAAATAGGTTCTTGATGAAAGACTTTGATGAGCACACTTTAAAAAGTGATTTTATAGGAAAAAAAAAAACGAAATTCTTGGGGAAACGTTTAATCCAGCCTCATACCTTGGGATTCTCTTGAGTAATATCTGAGGTTCCATTTCGGATGCAGCATCTGACTCAGAAAAATTCATTGTGACTTTCAGAAGAGCTGCAAATGACTGACACGTGCTATCACAGATGCACACATTCACAATATACTTTCTTCCCCAAACAGAGCAGAATGAAGCTCCCCAGCTCTCAAACACCTTTATCTGGCTGGCTTTCAGAGGCTTAATTAGAGTAGAAAGAGATATCAGAAACTGCCCAATTCACTTGTACTAACAATCTGGTTAAAGAAAAAGGAATAAGAAATCAGAATACAAAATCAACCCCATGAAGTTGGCCTAAACAGATTCCTAAAAATGACACTTAGAAAAAAACAGTAGTATTCAAGGTGAAAAATCATTTGCAGTTGGTATTCACACAAGCAGGTTGTTGGGGTTTTTTATGTTTTTTCTGCTTTAAGCACATTAAATTAAAATATTTTCACACTCCTTAAACACTGATCAGATGCTGTTATTCTTATTCAACTGTGAGATACAGACCTATATTCTAAACTGCAACACTCAGATTCATGAACAAAAGCATGACTTGAAATAAGTAAGGATATCAAAATCCAACACACAAATGTTCTTAACCCCCTTTTTAGTTCTCTTCTAATTTTGCCATTTATGAGAAAAATCCATAAGCACACCCTTTATTCAAGTTATGCTAAATGTAGCGTATTCTTTCCAAAAGGGGCAGACCCCAGAGCTAAAATAGTTCCATATAGAGGAGCTTATTCAAAACAGATTATTAAAAGCCTCCTTTTCTCAGAATAATAAATTTAAGTAATCATTATTTGTATCATTCTGTATGCAAAAAGGCACGTATACAATTGTCTTGTGGTATGTCTATGTGAAAATGATGGAAAGTACATCATAAAATAAAAGACTTACAGGCAGATGAGGAGAATATATATTTTATTTTTTTTCTGTAATGTTGATAGGTAGTGGACTTCGGCAAGCAGCAGGTGTTTTCTTATCTTCCCTAGATAATCAGTAAATTGCTTGCACTGTGTATCTGTCAGCTTTGCCATGACTCTTTCAGTGTCTGTTGCTATTTCACACAATCTGGGAGTCTTTAGTGTAGTTCAGTCTCCTGACTGTTGTTACAACCTCTTCCTATCACCTATGTTCTTGCAGTTTTCGAAAACATGGAAGTCAGACCTTTTATTTCAACACAATTCCCTTCAGGAGATTTAATATTTTTTTTTTAGAAAGGTTAGTAATTTTGCTGGAAAAGTTTAGTGCATTGTTTTGTTTGGGGGTTGATTTGGATATTCTTTTAATGTTACAAAACTATTATGACATTCTAACTAAATGTGTTTGTTTCTTCTAACAAAAGAAACAATGAGAGGCCAGGAGCACAGCAGTGCTAAGTGGTCTTATATGTGGGGAAGCTGAAGAGTAAGGGAAGAATGATACTGTCTTGCATAGATGAAGAGACTTCTTTAGTTCATCACAGGTCCAGGTGAGAAGAGCCCAGATTCAATGCTTCAGACTAAGGAAGCTCTGAACAACTTGCCCTAACACCAACCCTAACCCTGAGTGGGACTGTGGGTCACTTACAGCCCAGGACAGTCTATGATTCAGTTTCTTGCTCTCCAGAGGTACTTCCCTTCCTCTCCTAAAATCTTATCTCTTACCTACTTTGTCCTATAGGTCCTTCACATTTCTCAGTCTAGAGTCACCCTTCTTCATCCTCTTTCAGCCCAGAGTATATTCTATACTAGTGTTAGCTCCTTCACTTTCACCAGTGGTATATTCATCATGTCTTATCTCAAAACCTTCACCTTTCTCTTGTTTCCACGACAAATTCTTTCATTCAATTTTCAGTTAATTCTTTTAAACTTTAATTTAATGTCGTAGTCTTCTAATTTCAAAAGGAGATGTAGCATATGTACTTGTATGTGTGTGTGTGCAAAGGGGGATAATGGGCACTTTTTCTGGATGCAGAAAAGAGAAGGCATCAACCAGCCTTTCTAATGAGAAATCACTGACTTTCAGGTTTCACAAGGGTCATAACGATTATTTGCTACTCAATAACATCACTATTTACACCAAAATCAAACCTGTCTTGGCAAAGCTATGGGAGGGAGGTGACTAAATGTTTTACTATAAAGCAAGGATTAGCTGACTCACAAATGGATGATGGGAGCCTGGACTGTTGCACAGCTACATTCTCCTATAGAGCATTGTGCTGGTTTGAAGGTAAACCAGCAGGGGAAACGGACCCACCACAAGAGAGTTTATAAGTCAGAGTTACAATTTAATGAAAAATATTACAATAAATATACTGATGCAAAGAGAAAAACTGCTTTCCACTCACCAAAACCCAGCAGTATAACCCATGTCCCAGGGCACAAGCCCAAAGGGGTTTGTTAGCCCTTGAGCTGAGACCTGTGTGGTTCCCCCGAGTCCAAAGCAA
>JAWWEW010000041.1:17538583-17582613 GCA_035583185.1 Anabacerthia variegaticeps
AATGAATAGAGGGGGTAGAATACATAGCTTTGATCACCCCCCACACAGTGATAACTGGTCCCATCTGCTGAACTAGGACAAGCATTCCTTTGGCTTCAAGAGGATTTATAAAAGAAAGAAGGAAAAAAAAAAAAAAAAGACAGAAAAAAAAGAAAGAAAGAAAGAAAAAAAAAAAGACAAAACAAGCCCCACCTGACTTCAGCTGAAACTAAGAAAATGTGTGCAACCGGTTCAGTCATGCAATGATGTACAAATTTCTTTTTTTTTTTTTCCTTTGGAACATACCTTATTTAACAACTGTGTTTCCTTGGAGAAGCCATAAAAGGTTTACAAAGAAAAAAAGTAACATAAAGTGTTATTGTTCAACAAAGATATCCTTCTTAATTCTGAGTTCTGAGATGTAATGTTATGCTATAGATTTTCTCTGCATACTCAAAATTGTAACACAACTGCTTATTGGAAAGACACACTTTGAGGTTAACTACAATGAAATGATTCGGCTTTTCCTTGAAAAAATCTTATAACATATTTTTATATATTTATTATCTTTTTATTTTCCACGGGGAAAAAACCCAAATCACATGTTTTAAAGATCATTCATGTTTTTATATGGTATTTTTCTAAGAATTACATTAAAAACTATTTTTAATAACCAAGTGGTTTTAATAGGCCTGGATTGAGGGCAAAATTATTAACTATCTTAATAATATTTTTAAAAAGTTACTAAGTATATTATAGTAAACAATGGAGGAAATTAGAAATATTTACACAAAGGCTATCCCTTCTAAAAAATACTAACATGCAACTTTTCAGCAGCTCTTTCTATTGTTTCAACCAATCTTATCATAAGCAGAAGTCTTCTAATCCATAGCTAAATAATTTTGCTATAATAAACAGCAGCACATGGATGGCAAGGTTGGACTAAACATCCATCTAAATATTCTTAATGCTAATCATTCATCCCTATAGCAGCTTATATTTAATAATAAAATCTAAGTGTATGTCTTATTTCTAGAAGAAGTTACATTCCCTGGATCTTCAGTGCAAAAGGGCATCGTAAAACATCCAGGTGGAACAAAAAAAAAATCTAGGGATACATAGCAAGTGTGATGCTATGTCTGATTCAATTCCTCCTGAATAATAGAGGTTCTTATTTCAGGCTTCAACCTTTGCAAACACACATATGTCTTTGTGAGTGATTTCATAAGCATTTTTCTAATAATGATGAATTAGTAAATTAACATGGATTAAAATAATTTTTAAAATATTTTCATACATTTTTGAATGCATTCCTAAGAAAAAAATGAAGTGTTTATGTTTTAGACTATAATGCTTGTTGATAATTGTTCAGAATACAGTTTGTCACTAGTAAATTATTTTCTTACCTCTTAGATAAGTAATCAGTAGATGTGTTTTTAGATGATCTTCTCATTCAAATGGCTTACCATTTTTAAAATAGCAAGAAATTGTTCCTTGTATTGCATATTTTTCAGAGCAAAGATCATCTCCAAAGCAGGTGTACATTAGAATATCCAATTTTTTTGATACTCATCATCCCAAAATCATGAATTTTTTTAAGTAGCTGTGTCCACATCCAACCTTCAGTATTTTCCTCCATTAATTACAAGGACTGAATAAATTATGCAGAAGGCTCGAATCATGGAAACATATTTCTTTCTACTTAATTGTGCATTATGTTTTTAACAGTTCCAATGTGTTTCTTCCTGAGGTGCTTTGCAGTTTTGTATGTCCTCAACTGAGCAAAGATTTTCCTACCACAATCCAACTTCACCATCTTTTTGAACCTGTTTCTTCATTTTTGACAAAAATGTCTTCTTTCAGTAAATTCAATATGCAGTTATTATGTTGGTACTTAGTTTCTCATTTTGTTTTCTTTATGTAAACAAAACATTTGGACGGCTGTTTGCATAAAATTCTAAACAGAATTTCTTACACTGCAATGTTTTCCCACTCTTTTGTCAATCATCTGAATCTCTGACATAAGGTACAGGAAAGTTCATCTTTCCTTTTTTTAAAATATAGGGCAAAGACATCTCAGGCTTTCATCTGCCTTCAGGAAAGTGATCCAATGTTTTTGAGATGACAAGTAGAAAAATCAGTGGAAAGTAAATATAATTCAAATCTTTAAAATAACTAAAATAGTACTTGAAATATTTAACATACCAGATAATTATTTTTGCTTTCTAAGGTACCCTTTCTTTTTCTCTTTTGCTAACACAAGAGTTAGCTGCAACTACAATGGTGCTGTAATTTATAACCATGGCTGCATCATTAGGCAAAAAGATTGCCTTGATGAATTCTTACAGGCAGTGAAGTAGTCCCCAGTAACTCCTAGAACCTGTTTTATTCCAGCTAAATGAGCAGATATTTTAAAATTCTACTACTACTTTTTTTTCCTGAACATTAAGCATCTGGTTATGAAAGAAGTTGAGACATCAATGCCTTGCAAATGTTGCAATTGGTCTTCTAGAATATATTCAGGTGAGTGGTATCTATTACATGTGCTTGTGGAGATTAAAAACTTTGTCAACTAGAGTCCAGATTTGGCATTTTAATTAGACAACAGAAACACAGACACAAGCTATGGCATTTCTTAAACAGACTATTTTGTTAAAAGCCTAAATGCTCAAACGAACAAAGTCATAAATGATGTAATTGTAATTTTTTTTTTTCCAGAGAATTATTTTGAACAAGTCTGATCTACTAAGAAGTTATATTAAGGAGTTATACCACATGCAGCAGATGTTTCCCCAATAATCCATTTTTGTTGTATTGGACACTAATTTTTAAGTAAACAATATCTCCTGAAATAAAAGGAGTAAAATTCATCAGCAAAATTGTTTTTTCATTTCATAAAAGGTTAAAATGCTCCATTATAAACTGATTTTTTTTTTTTTTTTTATTTCATGTGGTGCCACTAGAGGATTTTCTTGAAACAGAATTACTAAATTAGGTGCAGTCCTTTGTACTCTTGGAATAGCCTGATGACTTTGTGCAGCCATGAAATTATAAAGCCTCTTAAGACATGAATAATAGGTATGTTCTATTTATGCACAAATACTTTTAGCTGAAATAAAATTTACTTATCTAGGTGACTTGAGTCAATGCAATAAAATTGTACTCTACTCAGATGTATATGCAGTCCTCATGATTTATTCCTGTACTTGACTAGCATCTTTTTTACTTTCTAATAGCTATTAAAATAACTGAGTCTTAGTTCATTCCCCTAAGAACTCTGTGGAAAGAGGTGTACATGCCAGAAATGGAAAAGCCTTGGCAGAATAAGTTCCTCTATTTCTTAATTCTCCAGCTCCCACACAGGGAACTGTATATACCCAAAAGTGTGCATGTGACCAAAGACCAAATGGGCAGGCCAAGAGGTAGCCTTGATATAACACAAGACTTGTAGCATCGCATTTCCTGTCTCACAGGAAAATAGTGCTTTCTTCCTACTTACACCTTCATGTCTTTATGAAACCATTTGAGACCCAAGGTCTTGGATCCAGCTGCTGCTACCAAGCAAGAGTAATTTGGCCGATATTCTGCTGACAGGGAGCAAAAGATGCTCAGTACACACCGAAAACGTGCAGGCAAAGGACCCTCACAGGCATACCCTGGCCTCCTGACAGCTTTCAGAATTCAGAGTTCTCACAGTCCCTGTAATTGTTCTCCAGCAGAACAAACCTTCTACTTTTTGAAGAAATGAAAGGGAGAAAAGCACCGCAAGAGAAATTCATGGGGGTAGTTTCTGCTTTGCATTGTTCTCTCCATTTGTCCTCACAATAGGGAAGAGCTATCCCCACATTTTTTATATCCCTCAAACCTGAAAGAAGATAGTCACTAAAGTTGTTGTCACATTGATTTTTTCATTATGATCAGGGGAAATTTTAGTGGTGCATGATGTATTTCAAGCTACGCAATTATAGCAACTCTACCTTCCTAAACCCATTGCTTTCTTCAAAGAGCTGTTTAGCTCTTCCAAGGTAGGCGAGTGCATTTAGTTATTTTAAGTGTATTCATTATGATTTGAAATCACAGAACTTGCACATTGTAGTCAATTTTAAAGCAGACAGATTGGAGTAATTATTTAATAAGGCTATATGTTAGACTGCTTAGAAGTCTACTGTGGAATTTTATTCACTGCAATGCTGAGAAGAGTGGGAATAAATGATGCAGCAGAGACAGAATTAATGTTTCAAAACAGATGTTCAACAAGTCTCTGTCTAGATTTGGGTTTTGTCATTAAAATCAAGAATTCACAACAGGTATGCAGATTTTTCTACAAGAGAATCCCACTTATGCATAAAATAACCTTTTAATGTAGTTTTTATTCAACAGCATTGTTATATATTGAAGGATAGTTGAATCATCTCGTTGCTGCTTATTGTCTAGGCATCATTTTTCTAGTTATACTACAAGTTGCATGTCAGACAATACATCAAGAAAATTCTCATTCTAATATTCCTGCAAAACCTGCAGTAGGTTTTAGTCCAAACAAAATCCAATGGATTTGCCTGGACTAGTTCCAACAGTGCTTTTGGATTTGTCTGATCTTGAGTTACTGCAAAAGCTAGACAAGTTAGCCTTTAATTTGCTTCAGATAATCATAGCCAATTCATCTGTAAGTACTGGCAATCCCACAGGAGGTAGCTGCCATCCTTAAGACCTTGTAGAAAAGGATAAATGGAATATGAAAAGAATGTGTAATACAAAGTTTAATGCTCTGGCTTATAATGAAAGGAGAAAGAAGCAAAGGTCTCATTCCCAAAAACTCTGCTTTGACCAGAAGCCCTGTAATTTGAGGTGAGAAACACCCACACACTTTCATATAAGTTTAGCAAATCTTAATGGGATATAGAAATGCTCTGGAACAAATTTAAAGGGAGAATTACAGACCAACTGCCAGACCAGTATAGTGAGTCCCACTACTGAGCAAACACAGGCTGAAATAAATGGGTTTCTATGAAGCTTTCTAAAGCAACAGTTTTTAAATAAACAATAATATCCTTCTGAATACTAGTAATATAGGAGTCAGTCTCAAGATGGTTTATCAACAATCCAACAGTGCCATCTATCAGATTTCATTAGAATTATTTTTTTATAAGGGAGCACAACTGTGTAATGCTAAACAATTGCAAGGTTTGAACTACAGAAAGTGTACAAAAGACTAAACATTGGTCATTTATACATTAAATTAATGCATGCAGAGTTCTAGGCAATCAGAAAGATATCAGGGTGAAGGGGAGAAAACTAAAAAAGGGCAAGATTAGTTTATCTTTCAAAAAAATGTTACAACTATTTACTAGAGAACATTGGTTAAATATTTTTTTCAGCAATTTGGTTATCTCCTTTTCTCATATGATTGTCAAGTGATTTTCTGGAGTTAGAGGTTTGAAATCCTCTCTGAAACTTACCACCCAGCAGTCTTACAAGTATAGTCTGTATCATCTAAAATACTGAAATGAGGCAGCTCCATGAACACAGTTATTTTTAAAACTTAGTATCTGAAAAATTATCATTAGCAAAAAATATGTCCTCTTTCTGCAGAAAAGTCAGCATACAGGAAAAATAAAAAGTTATCCTACCATAAAATTCCCAAAACCCATGTAGGATGCAATTAGAATTTCAGAAGTACAAGACAACGATGTTGCACTTGACTTTCAGTTTAACATGTAAGTTTTAGTTTCTTCTTCTTTCAGTGAAGTAAACTACAGTGTGTAAATTTAAAGTAATTTTTATAAAGGAAATGTACAGGTGAGTCAGAGGACAGGCAATACTCTCAAGACAGAAAGTTCAGGTAGGGAAATGTAGATGTCATCTGAGCAATTAAATAAAATTATCCCTTCTTAAAATACATCAGGGAATGAAGAAATGGTACTCTTTAGAAGGCAAGTGGAAGTGTTTTCTATTAAACCAAGCTTGGAACTGACTCATTGCAATAGTGCATTAAAAGCACAAAAGAATATAAACATCACCTATCCAAGAACCACATAGGTTCTCAGGTGCTCAAGGGAAAAGTGAGTAGATTCCACTCCCCCTTAGTATGTCAACACAGCTTGCAACCCGTTGCAACTATACGAAAATGGTACAGTACAGATCTATCACAAACAGATATGCAGATTGAAGTCCTATGATGAAATGGGATTGAAAATGAAATGTTTCTGGTCTTGAATTTAAATAATGAGTTTTATTCCAGCCCATGAGTTTTACTCCATCTATCCATGAGCAAATCAGATTAAATATTACTTGACAAATTAAATAAAATTCTTTACATAAATTATTCAGTAATATTTTTCTTACTTTTGCCAACTTTATAGAGATAGTAGAACAATTAGTAAATTATTCAGAGATAAATTAATTTCTTTTCCAGGACACTGGCACTAAAATATTCTATATAGTATGCAGAATGTTATATTCTTTTAACAAAACCTTCAAAGTTATTTATAAATTCAATTAATGTATGAATTTTTTGATAATTCATGCCTGTTTAAACTGACAGTATTTTAAAGCAGATTCCTGCTCAAAATGCCAAGATTATCATAACAGTAGTCCTTCTTTTGCAATGCATGGGAAAATTAATTCTGTCATTACATCTTACATGAGTTATTTTGTCTTCTCTTCTTTGCTGGACAACTTCAGCAGGAATATTTGTCTTGAAGAGAGTACTGGCTGACTTGGGCACCTAATTTTAGGACATCTAAACTTGCATGAGAAAAATTTCATCAGATATTTTGGAATGGCTGAACTGCACAAAATTGTAGTTAAATCAATAGTTTTCATTATGAATAATCTAATACTACTTTTAAAATCTACATAAAGTGAGATTTTCAAAAGCCTTAGTATTGGCTTAATTCTGCCCCCAATAAAATCAATGGGAGTTTTAACACTGACTTAAGGGAGTAACCAAGAAGCAGAAAGGGGGTGATCAAAGGCTTCTGATAAGGGAAACTTGGCAGCATCAGCTCAGAACTGAATGCTTTGAAAAGTCTTACCTCAAACTGAAATATATTCTTAACTGTTTCCATACATTTACAAACTATTAAAGTGAGTTTCATAAATAAAACTACTGTGGATCCATAGGTTTACTTGGAATTATTTTAGGGAGATATAAGCTAAATAAGCAGTGGCTTCTTTTTCCCCTATAGCAATGTCAATTCAAGAAACATTTTGGTAGAACAAATCTCAAAACCTCCCTCAACATTATATTTCAGTGTTTTAGCTGAGACTACAGTTTAAATCCTGTAGGCTAAATTCAGGCCGCATGATAGTATAACATTACCCTGAGCCTGTGTTTAGCATAGAGAGAACTGTATCACTTGCCTCTTGTGCAGGTTATTCCTTCAGATTCAAGAGTAGTGTAGTGGAGATGAAGGACAATGGGGTCACAGAAGACATTGTCAGGTCCTATAAATACATTTTGACCAGAAACATTTTCTGCTTCAGCTAGAAATGTTCATGATTTTTACCATGTATTTTTGTCATGTCTACCCTATTCTATCTTATGACATTTTATCATAATGAGCATGAATTCTGTCATCATTGGGAAGACTACAACATGGGCATTCAAACTCCACCCTTACATTTCCTCTATTCAAATTTAGCATAATACTCATGTGTCTAGCTACAGTATACAACAGAAATTGACCTTCTGTGTTAGCTGTCTTCAGAAAAAAAAAAAGAAAAAAAAAAACAAAAAAACAAACAAACACACAAAAAAAGCACAAACAAACCCAGCCATAACAGTTCTGAAGCAGCAATTGATGAAAAGAGGGTGCTCTTTTAAATGATCTAAACAAAAAATTCCTCTGCAAATGCAAATATGCAGCAACCACAGTTCTAGCAGTGATGTAGCAGTCCTCTGTTTATAACCAAACACATTGATATTCAATAAACAGTGCTGCATATATTTCATCTCCCTGTAGGGAAAATTTAAACTTATTTTATTATTCCGTTGGAATATTTTAAATGAGAAAAAAATGAAGATAAACTGCAGTTGACCCTAGGCATTACAAATGCCATTAAGACTCTCGCTCTGTTAGGCCCATCTGTTGCTTTTCAGGCCAGCTATTCATTAACCTTATTAGCACCAGCCCCCATAGCCTTGAGTTGACATTTCCCTGGTTAATATGGAAAGCCCATTTCCTAGCACACATGAAGAGGCTGATTAAAGAATTTGTATGAATTTTCTAATAGATGAAGTAGGATAGAGAAACAACAGATCTGGTTTTTTTCCAAATCCAATGCAAAATTCCTTTCTACAGGCTTCTAGGGGACTGCAGTGTTCTTGTATATTAATATGTGGCTTTGCACAGTTACTGTCCTAATGAAATCAGCAGAAAATCAGTCTTCTTGGCATCAGTAATAATCTCTGTCTGTTGCAGCAATATAAATCCAACTGGTATAGTATCGGATTCTGTACTCAATTTACTGATGAGCCAAAAAACCCAGTAAATGTATTCATTCAACAGATATACCCAGCAGCTTAAATTAATGTGAATACATAAACTGTTTATCATATTTAACCCACTGATATGAAGCCACAGTAAGGTGAATTGTTTAGTATTTAATCTCAGTGCTTTCTCATGCTGGGTACTTATGCAATTTTTTTACTCCCACAGAGAATATTGTGAGCAATTAAATTTGGATTTTGGAAAGACTGTTTTTCTCTCTCCATTTTAGATTAGGTTTTGCAAGCGCGAACAAAATTCTATGTAGTTCTACACCTGCCCATAACAAAACAAACATTTCAGAAAGCAAACAATATCAATTCCTTTGACATCGGCGTTTTGGTGGCAACAGCTGACACTATTTCACACAATAAAAGGAAATTATGAACTCTTTTTATGTCAGGAAGTTGTTCTCAATTTTTTTCTGAAAAGTCTAAAAGTGAAAGTAAAAAAACTAATGGATTAAACTAGAAGTAAAAAAACTAATGGGTTAAACTAGACCTGAACAGTACAGAAGCCTTTCTCAGCATCCCCTTGGCACTTCTGACTCTTCTTGTGGTAATACAAGGTAATTTCCAGATAATTTTTTCCCATAAGTGGAATGTCAGGATAATTTATAGAGGTGCCCTATTCTTCCTGACTGGTTTATTTAGTTAGAAGTAAGCTTTTTGCAGATTTTAAAGGTAGAATTAAGACTGTCCTTCCTAAAAACACCCAATTCAGCAATTCAATTAATTAAAAATAAGATCTGACCTACAAGAACTACTGCAATTACTGTGGGTAGAATGTACTGGAAAACATACAGCTGCCCAAATCTCTTTTAGTGCAAGGACCTATTCATCAAGTATTCTACCTCAGTTAATCATTGTGTGTCTTTTCTTGTGAAGTTATCTGTCTCTACCATACATGTCTTAAGCCCGTGTAAGACACAGCCTTTCCTTTCACATTTGAATCTTTTCCAGCTGTCAGCAGTCCCGCATTTGTTGACAGGTAAAACTAAAACAATAATAGTCATAAATGGTTCTGGTCTTAATCAGAAGCCAGTGAAATCAACGGAAAAACAGAAACTCTGTGCGGGTTTTGGAGTATAAGGAGTCCACTGTCTTGCATAAAGGTGTGTCACTGATAATGCTACCTGTGTACACCTCTTCCTCTTGTCATCACTGGGATAATCTCTTTTAGCTCAATGTCTTGACTTACACACACGTGGAAACTGAGCTTGCACCTTTATTCCCTCGAAGGAATCCTGATATTTACAAGTGTCAAGTAACCAAAATGTCACGTCACAGGAGCTATTTAATAGCGGTGCTTTAACACAAAGACAGAAAAGCAGTTTCTCTTGATATTTCTGCCAAAAATACATTAATCTTAAAGATGCAGTTCAAGCTTTATAAGCACCTCAAAGTTTGGATGGCCTATCTGGAAGTTTTTTACTAAAAATCTGAATTATTTGCAACTGCTTGGTTTAACTGGGAAGTTCAGGAAAATAATCTGTTTCTTGAGGAGTGGCTAATAGATATAACTGACGACAGTCAAAGATAATTGTGAAGTATAATGTCCGAAATAAATAACGAAAAGAAAAATAACTAAATATCCTCAGACCTCAAAAAACATATTTAATTCAGGAAATAGATTAAGAAATGGATTGACTCATTCACTTGTTTTACTTATGTCATTACCTTTAGTTGTTAGTATTACTTTAGCTGTTAATATTGAAAAAAACCCCAAACTCTACAGCCTGATAAAATCCTGCTTAGCATTTCAGTGAGACACAGAGGGAGATGAAAAGAACCGTTTCTGTCTGCTCCTCCGCCTTCACTCCTCTGCAATGTGCAGAGCAACAAGATGAAGCTCTGCAATGCAGAAGACTTTCCTAGTTTTGGTGCAACAGATGTTTTCACAAATGCTTCGACTCCCAGAGAAGCAAGGCTGGAGATAATTCCCACATCCTAACAGAACAGCACACTGCCCAGCAATCACAAAGCAGCCTTTATGAGAGATTTCATATAAAAATATAAAGTACCAAAAAGAAGTTTCACATCTAGGAAGCTACTGGGGTTTTTTTTTAATGTAATTATCCCTTTTTCTCCTGCATATGTGGCCCTTTCAGCTTCTGGGGCTGTGACAGTACATTTATCAATTTGCTGGCTTGAAATTTCCACTTTCCCTTAACTTGCATAATGCTACATCACAATTCAGTTCCTAATTCAAAACAAGATTTCTTTTACAAAGCCTTGTACACACAGAAGAAAAGGCTCTGTGCCTTATCCTTTGTAACTGAACAAAGATAAAATGTAGAAAGTGTGAAAAAAATAGACATTCTTATTCCCAGTTTTAGATGAAATTTTCTTCTTTTTGTTCTGCAGTGCTTTGTTCTCCACTACAGTAATGCCAAGCCCAAAATACCACTCAAGCAATTCTAGTTAGTGCTGTTAAGAATTATCTAGGTAAGTATTAAAAAAGAATATTGCTTGAGGTTTTTTAATTTTTTTTTTTTTGGGGGGGTGGTTCTAGACAACCAGAAGACTAAGTCATCTGCTAATTTCTTTTAGAAAATGAAAGAAAAACACAGAGATTGTGGTTCTGTTTCAAAATAATTTTTTACTCACTTTTGACTCCACTGGAATGCAAATACTTTCTTTGGGGCATTTGAAGTACATCTCATATCCAGCAGAATATGTATTAAATAATCTATTTGAATGCATATTACTCAAATACCAAAGAAGCTCATTCCATCCAGGAAAAGAGGAAGGCATGTCTCCCAGTCTTATAGGAATTGAAGAGATAGACTGTCAAGGTTTTAAATGTGCAGGTAGCAGGTGAGTTTGTTCTGCTGATAGCAAAAAAAAGCAACCCAATAACAACCATAAAGCCCTTGTTGTGAGCTAAGTTATGTAAATTGAAGAATGCCCTTACTGTCAGCAGGTATATTATTTCAAAGAAGACAGACAACTGTGTTAATCTCCCTTCTGCTTAATCCCTGTCTCTCCACAAATCATCATGTCGACAGTTTAAACAGATTTAGATGTGACTGAAATCAAGAAAAGGAGTTAGTCTCAGGATGCCGAGGCTGATGCAGGCCTCTAAGAGGTAATTTTGTTTGTGGTAGAGAGAGAACACAGGAGAGAGAGTAAATCTAACAAATCTAACAAAGCAGCCCTCTGGCCCAGCCCTGAGGATCAAATCCAATTCTACCAAGATACACATTAAGCCCTGTCTATCACAGCTTTGCCCTTGAAAAGACAAATAATGATGAGATTCACCTCGTTGTGCTTGTCTCTAGAGAGAGGAGACAGAAGACATATAAGGATTCTGCACTGTTGCTCATTTTTAATGCCTTTTATTATTTAATTCTTATTACCTTAGAGCAGGGGTAAAAAGATAATTAACTCTGTTAGTTTAACCACTTGGTGTCCCTTAAGTAAGAAGCAAAAATCACTAGAGTAGTAGAAACAGTCAAGAAAAGAGAAAGTGGTGGTCAGTGGAACAGTGGCTCATGCATTATACATCTTGATCAAATTATCTTTTGCAAAATGCATCTTTTATACTTCCTCTTTTGGGTGAAAAGAACCAATTTCTACTTACTGTTCTGCTGAAAATCATTGTGGAAAATATTTTCAAAAGAGTGCTGAGAACTGGGAAAAAAAAATGAACAGTACAGCTTTGAATATTTAATTTAATAATTTTCTGATAGTATAAAAGTTAGATTCATTTACACTCTTTCTGTGCCTGGGCTGTGTAAAAACCAGTCCTTTAGCACTGTTTTTCAGTACCTAATGGTGAAGTGTTAGATGAAAGAATCCTTTTCAATAAGGTTTACTAGGATGCCACTCTTGAAGTTTTTAAAGCAGAAATTCTATCATTAATCACTTTAGCTTTAACTCTTATCTGATCAAATTAACATTTACAAGACTACACCTAAAATAATAAAAATAGCCTTTGGAATAATCTTCAATGCAAAGGAAATTATAATTACCTGGGTGGTCTGCATGATCACAGCTTGCAATTCTGTGTCTTAGAAGAAAACCAGAAAATTAATTAGTTCATATTAGTGATACTCTTTGAAGATGAATAGCTATATGAAAGTTCTGAGAATTATTACAGTTATTAGCACAATAAATCTCTACTCAATATTTTTAAAATGCAGGAATTTAACTGAACTAAAGGGTTTGCAATTCCTTGGGCCGACTCACCAGGGTGTAGCTAATGGGTTGAGGGGAAAGCAAAAGAAAATCTGGTCAGATCAGCAGTGTACAAGATTGCAGGGCATTTTGTGAACGACCAAAAGGATGTAGTCTTTTGCATCGGAGTGGCCAGGAGCCAATCTTCAGCTTTTGAAAAATTCTCTCTGTCCCTTTCTCCCAAAAAGTACCAATGTCCTTCCTGTCTCCTGCTGTGGAGTATCTCCTTCCTGAAGGGAGGCCCACAGAGCAAAGAGGTGGATTCATCTCACAGTATGGGCAATGGGGCTTGTGCTTTTATTCTCTTTGGAATGTCTGTAGTTTGCTAATCCACTTCAGTTGAAATTATTTCTAAGACTTCTGGGTCTACCATATTAGATGTGCAACAGCAAAAAGGACTTTATCAAAATGACTCTGACCGAGTTCTAGATGGTTCACTCCCTGGCCTTGAAGGTGCCTCATTTGGGAGGCACTGTCGCTTCTCAGGCAACTGCTATGCTATATTTTAACATCTTTACTTTTGTAGATGTTCGTTCATTGTGTCCTTTTGAATACGTTTCTATGTTATTCAAGCATGGTCCTATGTGGCAATTGCCACCTAGAGATTTATTTTAAGTGGTTTAAATTGAGTTTATAAAACCTGCCATAGAATTCATTCTCAGTCAAATGTCTTTACTTCATGAAATATAATTTCTTAAATGCTTTTGACCATAGGAATGAAAGAGCTAAGTAAGTACAACATGCAATATTCAAATTGCATATAATAATATTAGGATATAATTCAGTTGAGAATTAATTGACAAATTTAGATTCTTCTTCTGTACTGTAAGCCACCTTTCCTGGAACTATTCATAACTCAGGCATACTAGAAGAGTCCTTAACTGTGGTATTTTATGGACTATTGAATATTCCTAATATAAACTATACAATTTCTTAAAGGAGCTCAAAGAAGCTATATAATAAAATTCTTATTCACTGATTGTTTCATTTCCATGAAGATGTGTTTGTGTTTGCAAAATCAGAAATGAGATTTTACTATTACTTTCTCATCACTTTTAAAATTTTATTCATCAAAACCCACTGATGTACTACTTTGCCTGCATGCATGAAATGATGCTCTAACCCTATTCTGCAGGTGAAAAGCAATTCCTGATGGCAAGTTCAAATTCTTTGTCATGGCCACCTTAAACTTTTACTAATTTTTTTTTTTTTGCATGTGCATAATTAATATGTTTATAGTTTTAAAATTGGATTTATTTCAAAAAGTATGAAAGTTGTGAATCATTGTACTTCTGTGTTTAGTGTCTCGGTGTTTCCGTCTTTCAGTCACTGCACACACAAATGGCACGAAAAGTCAACAATGAGCAAAAGTGCAAACTCCTTAAAATTAAAAAACAAAAATCACCCTTGAAGAGAACTGCAGTTTACAAAGATCTAGAAAAATTAGTGATAATTAAACCCACTAAGAGGAATAGTCACAGAGTTAATTAAATAATCAAAAAGACGGAAGAAAGCTGTGCCAGCCCTATTGCTCTGAGCTATTTCTGTAAAGGAATTGTCTCTGCAGAGATACCCTGCTCTGCTCTGAGCTGAACAGGGGAACAATTAAGGCTGGCGGTCACTTTGTGTTGCCTGTGGTAAATGCGACCTCTTTAGAGCCTGAAGCACAGGGACGTGGCTGTCTGCAGTGGCTGAGCCATCACCAGCGTTACAGCAGCAACAGCCACGCTTTATAGTGGCAGGGCTAGACATGAAGGCCCTCTTAGGGTCATCAGCCCTCCGATTGCCCAGATGATACATTAGTAACTGGGTGCCAGGTGGGAAAAGATGAATAATGCATCTTTCCAAATGCAAATAATATAGGATCTGTCTCTGCAAAAGCTCAACACTATCATGAAATCTGTTCAACCACTGTTTGTGCTGCCTGCTCAGCCCTGAAAACTGACCTTCAAGGGCATGACAGGGAGGGGTGTATACTGAGTATTATCTCATGACACAGCCAGGCCCATTCCATATTGCAATAAAATATTTTGAACTATTCTGCCAACCTTTTTACTAGGCTAACAAAGTACTGTATTCACTGAAGAAGAAGGATCAGAAGGAAATTATCTACAAGGTGAAAAATATGTTAAGGGACACTTTGCTTAAAAACAATGTTCATGTCTGCCAGGTGTGATCCCATCCAAGTAATACATATGCCATCATCTTCATTTCATGCCTTTCCATTATTAGATATTCCAGTGCAATTCTAGCCTAACAGATAAGAACAAAGAAAAGAAAAGTAAGAGCCTGCATATTGCTGTATCAAGTTTTGCAGGTAAATTCCTTGCTACTGCCTTTGCCTGGCACTGACTTGTTTGGAGCTGTTGTATTTTATGTACCAAGTGGAACTACCTGCCAACTGAAATGTGACTTGTAGTCCCTTGGCCTTAATTGCTTTATATCTTTTGAAAATATTAATTGCCTGGTAGCTATCTTCTTTCTTATTTTTTTTTTAATTAAATATTTTCTTAGGAAAACTTTAATTCTTACAGTGTGCCACATATTGAATCTTTTTAAATAACCTTCTTGAACTAAAAGTATTACAGCCATTCTGGCTTTTCCCCTTTTCTCATATTTCTAAATTTTCTTTCTGTGTTCTGCAATCTAGATAACATTGATGAACAAAAAGAATTATCTTAAAGCTCTTCTGTTCCTTCCTGTTTCTGGCTGAACTTTATTATGATGTTCCTATTGTTGATTCTTGTTCTTGTTACCCAAATATCTTTACATAGGCAAATTTTAATGACAGCAAACCTGTTTGCAGTATCTCTGTGAAGTCCCTGTTCTTTTATTCATTACACTGAGAGAAAAAGAAGAGAGTGTTATCTAGAAAGCCAAGTATAAAGTACAACGAGCATGCCAAAATTTCACCTGGAGGTTTTTCTGGTTTTGATAAGTAACACAAATAATTGTAGAGTGCACTCTCCACTCCCCTCAAACTCCAGGTTCTCCAATTTAAACAATTCTAATTTCAAACAATCACTGCTGCTTTCAAGATGTATGCACAAATATAACCAAAGCATACACATGTGCCCCAGGAAGATTTTTGGTGTAGTACGTTCCTTTGGCATTTTTAAGTCTAATCCTCCCAAAGTTATGCACACAAACCGTCATCCTGAGAAGTCAACTCATGCTATAGATGGAAAAAACCACGTTCCTATGCAATAACATACCCCAAAAGAAACAGGATCTGCATAGAAGACAAAGAATACTGCACTGAAAACAATGTTTAAGACAGAAATTTTCAAGTTTCCTTTGTGTCTCCCTTTCAAGCAGCTATCGAGAACTTCACTGAAAAATCCCGTCCATTAGCATGTGATAGAAATAGGGAAGGAAGCTGATATCCTAAGATTATCCCATTAACCCAGGTTTTCTGCACTAATCACATTATGTAGCAACAACAGTTGCCCAGTTCAGTTTCACAGAGTTAATGAGATCAAGTAGAAAAGGGTCATTCCTCTTGTGTATAATAGCAAAGACCTAACTTAATATCTTTGTGATCATATCATAAGTCTTAATAAAGTAATTGCAGCTGACTAATGTTCTTGATGTAATGTTCTTAGACTACTATAAGGTCTTTAACTCAACATATTTTGCTTACAAAATCAGAGCAACAGAAAGCCAATATTAAACCTATCAAAGGATTAAAACTGGCTGATAGTTTCGTAATTGGGTATGAGCAGCTCCCACTTTCAGGAATCCACCTCACCTGCTAGTTGTTTGGTTGCCTTGGTTCTTTCTGTGGATATCAGAGAGAAAAATGTGCCTTGCTTGTTCAGAAATAACCTTGGAAAGAATTACCTCAATTCTGTAAGGAAGTTTGGGAGACTGGTAACTGAGATAACTAAAGTTGAAATCCCTCAGACAGAGACAGCAAAATAAATATCATTATTTGCTCAAGAGTGAACAGCAGTTAGTTTTTTAACATATGCTTTGTGATATATCTGTGATTACACAGAAGTAAGGACTTCCAGAGGACATAAAGTACTTTACTTCTAGAGGACATAACGGTGTGTGAACAGTAATCAATAGGGACAGATCACTAACCTTAAGGTTAGATCACTTGCTAAAATCAGCATCAATGTAAATACTTGGTATGGCTTTAAGTACTTTTTAATCTATTTTAATAGGTTCAAACGCTTATCTGAAGACATAGGTATAGCCAAACACAACGTCCAAATGTAACAATATGGTCAAAACCATTTGCAAGACCCTGTTTCATTAAACAGGATATTTATTTGGAATAGGTAAGATACCCGTATTTCTGTACTTGGCAGTGGAACAGCACCTATGGGGATATTGTGTTGCCCAGCTCCAAGGCCTGCCATATTAGAAAGGTCTTGATAATGTAGAAAGTGTTTATACAAGTTCTATTGATCAGAAAATACTTATCACAATTCAAGTCCTTCAGTTGCTAGTTCATTCAGTTTTCCTTAATAAAGGGAAGGTTAGGATATTGCATGTCCAAAGCCTCTGTACCTACATGACAAACAGGTAGTTCATAATAGCAGATTCATCAGTCCAGCAGGTAATTGTGTAATGAGATCAAATGATCTAGATGAAGCAAGCCAAATTCGAATTGACTATAAAGCATTAAACACTAATAAAACATTAAAATAATTTGCTACTGATTATAGCAGACATCTCTGGAAATACTTTCAACAAGATTGGTTACTTTTCTAAATGGAACACTCTAGTTCACATGGGAATTAATTCCTAAATCTCCAGTGGACTGTGTTATGCAGGAGCTCACAGCAAATAATCACAATGGTTTCTTCTGGCTTTTATGATCTATGGATCTCTGAACTTGGTTCAATAAAATGAGTACAGCTGCCTAGCTGCAGGCACAGCAGATAATGGACAGAGCTTTCTCCTCACCGCTGATATGGAAGCTCACATTCAAAACTTCCAGCAAATAGTCCACTGAAATAAGTTAATATTCCTCTTGATACAAGTGGCTGGTGCATAACTCTGAAAAATCTATGTTGACTGGTTTATGTTTAGACATCTGGGGCCAGAATTAAAAGAAAATGTAAGTACCTAGAAGAGACAGTCTTCATGGATAGGACACAGTTCAGCAATGACTTGTAGTTGGTTTCAAACCCAAGAAATTCACATAATCTTCCTTTATAATCTGGTGAGTGGTGTAGGCACCAAAGGGAAGTGACTCCAAATCTCAAACTGGACGTTCAGGAGAGTCGGAATGATTCATTGCCTGATGGCGCCTTACTCCCTCACTGACTGTGGTGTACTGTAAATGCCTGGCATAGACTAAATGTCCAAAGGGCAGAGAGATAGGTGGGTGGAATCTGAGAGTATGTGATTAAGAGTAAAATTCTCCTACACACTCATAATGACCCTGACACTGGTGTTACCACTGAAAATATGGGAGGGTGTATATATATATATATATATATATATACCAGTCAGAAGATTAGAGATCACTGTGATAGAAACATTTAACAGATTGATAAGCCAGTCTGGTTTCAAACTTCAAAACAAGGCTGGACTAGATTGCTGTTCAGTAACAACACGAATTCACAGTGATTACTTCATAATCACTATGAATCATTATCAGGACACCCTCAAAACATTCAGTCCTTACTAATCATATCCTAAATTAGCTGTGACTATGCAGTGCTACTGAACTGATGTCATGTAGTTACCTGGATGACAGCTATGGGCCTTGATAGCCTGAGACATCTAGACTGGGATGACCCTGTCTGAGAGCTCTTCAATAAATCATAGAATCATAAAATCATAGAATGTTAAATGTTTGAAGAACCCTAAAGATCATCTAGTCATAACCACCCCTGCCATGGGCAGGGACATCTTACACTAGACCAGATTGCTAAAGGCCTTTTCCATCATGGCCTTGAACACTGCCAGGATTGGGCATCCACAACCTCCCTGGGCAACCTATTCCAGTATATGACCACCCTCACAGTGGTGAGGCTTATGACTTCAAATAGTCAACAAATATCTATTAGGATTTCAATACACATAAGGCTTCAGATCTTGCAAAAAACATTAAATTGAAAACACTTGACCCAGAATTTGTGTAAAACAATATTTGTTATTTATTGTAATTTTAAATTTTACTTCTGCTACAGTTGAAATATCCATAAGATCAAAAATGAGACGTTCCTTGTAGGTGAAGCCAGACACTTACTTTTAGGATAAATAAAATTTTTAAAAGTTTGTTTATGGTGACAGGGATTCCTTCTTCCTCAGCTGTATGAAAGTAGATATAATTTTTCCATTCCTAATAATGGACACCAAAACCAAGAGGTTATTTAAACAGATGCTCCAGCTTTCTGCAATTGCAACATGGTATTGCTCTACGTTGAACCAAATAAGCAAAAACTTTTCAAACAGATAGATGGCTTACATGCACCAGCACAGTTGCTGTTGTCAATCCATTCCTACTCACTGAAAGAGCTGACTGTAGGGATGAAATTCCTTCTAGATACAGTTTGCTTGTCAGCAATCACAACAGCACTTCTGCTGCACACGAAGATGCTTCATTTCTGCAATACATGTGAGAGTCAGGGAAGATAAACCTTAGAGAGTAATGAAAATTGTGGTGTACTAAACACTTTAAATTCAAAACCATAAAACTGCAATCAAATGAGAATTCAAGAATGACTAATGGGTGTTTCAAGGTTGTGGAAGGACAACAGTGTATAAGCACAGATATGTGTGGCAACTTTTCTGCTGAGTTGTTCACTGGCGTGAGGGAGGAAAGGAACAGCCACCTGAACTAAAGCAATGGGAAGAATGCACCCATTGTTTTCTCTCTCAACGTCACAATGGCAGTTGATTCTGATGGAGTCAAGATAAATAGGAAAGTAGCTGGTCATCACAAGAAAGACAGAATAACACAAGGTAAGGAATGGGGTAAAGGCACATTCTCCCACAATATGATGCACCTTAAATTATAATCTTGAGGTTCAGTTTTGGCTACAAGTAAGCTGAGGAATCATAGGATCACTTTAGCAATCACTCTAAGAAACAACTCTGGGCACTAATTTAAAATGTAAATCACATACTATGACTTTCAGTTTGGTCACTTTTCTCAGCCTTAGTGAAAAAAGAAGCAGAATCAGGCTTTCATGTTCACTTTTCTGACAATCCTGCTTTACTGATGAGAAAAAGTTAAAGCTGAAAACCTGCAAAGTCTATTGTTTATCTTATACTATAAGAAATTGCTCTTAAACTGGGTAAGTGAATGGATTTGTAGATGGATGAATGGATGGAAAGAGAAAGATTATGTGCATGTGCATATACTTGTGCACACACACAGCTTTCATGTGTATAGAAATGTGTGTATACACATATAGCAAAAAGCATATTTGCGATAGACAAAGCTTGGTTCAGGCAGACCCTGAGGAAATGTATTCAAAAAGAAAACAACAAACAAACAAACAAACAAACACAAACAAAAACACACACACAAAAAAAGGCTATCCTGAAGTTAGCTGACAAAGATCCATTTCAAGCAGATTCAAACACTGGTATGCAGGAATAAAACAGTTTTCTGTAGTAAGAAAATCTGGTGCTGTGAAATAACTAAGGTAACAATTTTGAATTTTAGAATCAAAACCAACTTCAAAACCACAGAAATTAAATTGATACAATACAGCATATAAAACTTATTAAGTCAGTCACAGCATTTCTGGTTTATGCTGCTGCTTTAACCACAGACTTTTGATTTTTAAACAAAGCTCCTGATCTCATGCAGGGTTCACCTAGATTTTAAATTCTGATAGGAGTTTCATATGTTAGAGAAAACTCAATAGATGGAAAATAGATTGTTTTTCTTCAGTGATTATTTTGTTCCACAGATCACAGAGTTGCTAAAGGCAGTGGTACGCTCCCCTGTGGTGCTTTTTGCTTGGTATTTGTCAAGTGAGTTGCAGAATTGTTCATCCGGTACTAATAAACAATCTCATTAATGCTGTCTGAGCCCTACTGCCTGCTCCAGCAAATCTGTCCAAACCTTCATAGGCTAGTCACCTTTAGTGCAGCACACTCTCTCCCTTGTGTGCAGGGAGAGCTCCTCCTCCCTGCTGTAATCCTTATCTCCCCAACTGTCTCTCCGCGGTCCCACTCATTAAACTAAAACAAAAGAATGATGTAGAGAAGTAAACATACCAATTTAACGAGTATATATTGCATTCACAAATTACAATACAGTAAGCAATATGAACCATATGATCCAGGGGACTGATAATTTTTCATCCTCCAATTATTCATGGACCTTTTTTACTCATTGCAAACAGTCTATTGAAACTAGAGAGAAATAGGTCTCAAATCCCATTTAAGGGTACCTCAGATCACAGTTCTCTAGGAAAATCACAATGCTTTGCTCTGCTAGAACTTACAGTACCTCTAAAAGCAAATAAATCTCAGAATTCATTCTTATTGTCTGATTAGACACTCCTCAAAATGACAAAACCTTATCCATGAGGACAACATTTGTGTGATAGTGGGTTCCCAGAAATTTCAACTACAAGTAGAAGGAAGGTGAAATAACACAATTTTTCTGGAAAAGGTCACTTAAATACAGAAGCATCTAAGGATTCTTGTATCACTAAATAAAGAGGTAGACAGATAGTCAGTTCTGTTTTTCTAAGAAACACCCTTTTGCTTTGAGATTTTATAAACTTTACCGTGGGTTTCTCTTCTTCAGTTACTGTTTTCATTGTATGTAGAGTTCTTTATATTGTATTTGTGCAATAGGGTTACAGTTCAAAAATATGTTTCTCTGAGTTATGAGAAGAGGAACTACTAATGACAAAATGACAAGTCACACTATCCTTATAAGAGAAGGTCCGCAGGTGTGAAAGCATTGAAAATAATGTACAGAGCATCTATATAATGTAAATATAAGATCTGAAGGCTCTGAAGCCTCCCTAGTGAACAAACTCAACAAAAGTAACATGAAAATAACAAGAGGTCATTACAGAGAATGTTTCTGTATAGTCAGAAATCTCAGGTCCTATTTTGAGGGCACAGCTACACACAAAACCTCCAGATTTCTTTGGGATCAAGGGAAGGCATTCATGTGTGTACATGTCACATCATCAGTCTGCTTAGTCCATTCAGGTGGTGAAATTCGGGACCCTACTCTTACAAAATTGCGATGACAGAGAGCCATTGCTTTCTAACTAAGCTAGACTGAATTCATAAAAAGTGATAGTTCTTTCCAAAGGAACAGGAAAATAACTGCTTAATGAGGAGCCAGGTAGTATACTTTTCCCTTCAAACCTTGCTTAGAGCAACCAGCGCATCTGGATTTTCACAGGCTTCCTCAGAATTATTCATGTACATCAAGAAAACTCATTTATTTTATTCTTGTAAAATACACTTGGCAATTTATGTATGCCAAAAGGGGGAAAGGAAGATGATTCTTTACCATTAGATTCAGATGCTGCTTCAGAACTGAAAAGTAGAGATTTAAAAGTGGGCTAAGTTTCATTAATGCCATTTCCTTCCTCTATTCTCATCTGAAACTGAATCCTGCCTGACACAGCAGACTGAAGAGCTGTCATATGACAGTGACACTTAGTCACTGCCATGCTTAGATCCACCATTCCAGGCAGATGAAAAAGGAAAGGCCTCGTATTCTGCTGTCTCTGCTTTCTAGTATCAAGTTTTTACTAAAAATATATAAAACATGAACAGTTTTTCAATATTGTTATGCTTTAAAGAAGTAATCACAAGAGTAAATGGTTTCAGTAATTAGTTCATAATGAATATGTGTGTCCTTGACATAACAGAGAGAAATTTTAGCTAAATCTGAAATAGTTCTTCAATGCCTTCGTGAGTGGAATTCATGTGTATAAAAAGTCCATGAAGTACATGATGAACTCCTGGAAAACAATGCAACCCATCCCATGTTCTTAACTAAACTAGATAGTTCCAGTATAATTTGGTGATTAACTGATCACCTTTTTTGCTGCACACATATGTCTTTTATTAGGCATCAGGATGAGATAATCCCAATGCATGACTGATGAATAACCAGTCTAATACGTAACTAAATACTCTACCAAAAGGAGTGAGAAATTAAAAACCCTAACCTTAACCCTACTCCTCACTAATTTTCTTGTTATTGCCATTGTCCATTTTGTGTCTCACCATTCCTGCTCATTTTGCCAAATCAAATTATGAATTTCTGCATCTCTTCTATTTCCCTGGTTTGTCCTTTCTAGTTATTTTCATCCTTTTTATATCATCTCTATTTTCTTTTTTCCCTTGAAATTCCAGTTTAAAGGACTTCCTACATTCTTCATCCCTTTTCTACATAGGGATTCATTCAGTTTCTGCAATCTCATGAAGAAATATTCTATGCAATACTGTGTTCTGAATATGTACATCAAGTATTTATTTTCCACCTTTTCTTTTACTGAAATACATTCACCTATGTTTGTGCTAGATTGTTCTCCTTCCTAATTTTTAATTCCAATAGACATTAGTAATGTGCCACAGATTTGTTGTTGTCAACCATTTCATAAAACAAACAAACAAAAAAATCAAATAAAAAACTCCAACACAAGCACAGATATGTAAGTTAAATGTTTGGTTCAATTAACATTAAGATTTTCACCGTGATTGAACAACTAAGGGGATGATCTCAAGCTTGACATATTACTGAGTTGCAGTTTAGAAAAAGACTGCATTCTTTACTAGCACACCTGCGCAGTTGCTTGCCTTTCTTTCAGTTCTGGATTTGCACACACATGACCATGCTGACTTTGAAATACGCAGGTCCACATGGCATATCAGAGCCCAACACGTAACTCCCTGGTTTTGCAGTGGCTGCCACATTTCAGTGAGGGCATATGCAAATAAAACAGCTCAGGTCTGGAAGCAGTAAAACTACTTCTGGGCAGTGCTGCATATGACTGAATTAGACCCATCTCCCCTTGCATGACTGAGCTACAGAATAACACAGATATGTTTTACTCTTTCTGGGTCCCAGAATCCCCTCCAATCTCTTCCACACTGCCAGAAGTCTTCCCTAAGCCATATGTCTCTGTACTCACAATGCAGTTGGGCTCTTAAAATGACAAGAGATGTGCTCTTCTTTAGCAGCATGGCTGATGCACTTTTGTAACCAGAGAAGTTGAACACGTCAATAACATCAGTGTAATTTTGCGATATTTTCGTGCTTGTTTGTTTTTTTGTTTATACTATTGAATGAATTTCTAGGGATGCTGAGAAATATATCCTTAAATAAGGCTGCCTGTGTGGTGGGGAACACACCAGAACTGTATTGAATTCCATCTGGAAAAAACATCATTGAGATGCCAAAGGTTAGAAAATGTCTTAAAGAGTCTGTATCTGAAGAAAATTCACTAAGTTATCCTAATACTTAAAAAACTTTAGCTGCCTGTTAAAGGTTGTCCAGGCAAGCAGCATATCTCATTAATGCAAGCAGGACTCTTTGGAAAAAAAACCCAACTGTTTTGACAGAGCAGATGAAAACACGTCTGAGTTGTATATGCAGGACTGCAGCAAACACCGCAGAAATGTGCAGGGGCCCCTTTTCCTTAAAACTGAGTATGCAGAATTGATTACTGTGATGTGCAGTACTGGACTGCTCCTTATGTTTGGTATTGCTTTATCATATAGGGGAAATCGAAATCTCATATTTAGATCTCTACTTTATCTTCAGTCTGATTATCTGTCCATGAGAATTAGTTGCAAAATTTTGATGCAGAAATTTAATTATTATGCAGAAATGGGTGAAAGTTCTGTGCCTCAGCATCCAGACTCAGCAACTCCATCCAAGGGAGGCAGATAATTTGTAACATCCTCCTGTGTCAGGAAGCTAATCTAGCACATCAAGCACAGGACTACCTCCCAGGCTTGTGCTCCACCACAGAGCTGACTATTATGCAGTGCCTATGCAAGCACAGTATGTATGTTATGTCAGCAAGCACTGCCCCTCAGGACAGGAGAATATCTCTACTTCAGCACAGACTCATGTAAAAGCTGTCTCCTGATTCACAAAGAAGAAGCACTATCACAGAAAGATTTCTGAGCTTGGCAGACAACGGGCAGCCCTGATATGAGTGTATCTATGTGAATTCATCATTCCTGGACCTGCTACACTTTGCAGCCTCTACTGGTTTTGTGGTGGGCTGACCTTGTCCATCTGCCAGCTGCCCACCCAGCTGCACTCTCACTCCACTCTCAGCACCCCTCCTCAATAGGAGGGGAGAGAAAATATGATGAAAATGTTCATGGGGTAAGATAAACACAGGGAGGTCACTTACCAGTTGCTGTCATGGGGAAAACAGACTTACTTTGGAGGAAAATCAATTTAATTTATTGACAGTTAAAATAGATTTGGAAATGAGAAACAAAAATTAAAACACCACCACTCACCCTCAAATACTTTTTCTCAGGTTCATCCTCTCTTCTTCGTTCCCAATTCCTCTCCCAACCTCAGCCCTTGAGTGACAGCAGGAGATGGGGAACAAGGAATTATTTTCCTTCTTCCTCTGCCTTTGTGGCATTTCTTTCCCTTCATAAATACATTTTCCCCACCAGTGTGGCAGTGGTTGGGCTGGAGTTGGCTGGGACTGGACCTGTCCAGAATAGGGCAGCCCCTGCAGTGCCTGGGCACCAGCACCCACCACATTCCTGGCATGTAGATCTAAAAACAAAGACACAGACAGGATTAATGAGTTGCCCCAGATCTTGACTTCAGCATGGCAGAGAAGGCTCAGCCAGTGGGTGCAGCTCACTCTCTGCTGGACATTTCCATGGGGTCTCTCCAGGGATGCAGTCGGGAAGCAGCAGCTGTGTTAGCAAACGGTTATGCACAGACACAGCAGAGCAGAATTTTCTTGACATTTATTTAAGCATCTTTAGATGTTTTTGTCATTTTGCCCATGACCAGAGAGATGTACTTATTACTTGAAATGTTGCAAATTTCTTTATGTTTTTTATTCCTTTGATCTGTTTATCTCACTACAAGGTCAGCAGGATTTTTTAGCTCAATGTTGTTTCTTAGAGCCAAAATATACCATGGTATATTCTGACAAATGTACAACCAAAACTCTTGCAGCCTTCCTTTGTGCAATAGCCAAATGCCTTGCAGTAGTGATGACATTTACATCATTTTATATTTTAATATAAGCCATACAGCTTTATATGCTTTTAGGAACTGTGTAGATCCTGAAGGAATCTGATCTGTAGGGGTTAAGATGTATCTTTAGCAAGTCCATGCATATCAGTGCATTCTTCACCAGCTCTGACTTTAGTAAATTTTCTCTTCAGATACTGTCCTGAAGAATTAACATAATAAGTCAAAGACTAAAAAAAAGTTACAAGAAAAAAATAAAAATGGAAATACATTTAGATGAGGAGAGGAGAGAAAAATACAAAATAGCTGCTGACTGCGCTGGTAATTCACACAGAAGAGGAAGAGTAACTGAAAAGCTGTCTTGCCCAAGCAGGAGGAAATCGTCAATTTTAAGAAAAATGATCTTTTTCTATACTAAAACACCCACTAACACACACACACGCGCGCACACACACACACACACACACTCCCCAAACAAAACCAAAACCAAACCAAAATATAAAAAACCACACCCACAAAACCCCAAACAAACAAAAACAAAAACAAAAACCAGCATCTCATTATTTACATTTGCATACATATGCTGTGTTTAGGTATATCAGATGAAAGATGAATTAGGTTTGCAACAGATGGTCAAAGTTGTCCCTCGCCTTCAGTGAAGAGTGGCCCCTTTGAACCACCTTGAGATAAGACCAGAAGCTAATATAGACTATTCAGAGATGTGTGTTTGTTTGCCCCCTGAAACCAGGATCAGGCACATGAAGTCATTAAGATGAGAGAGGTATTTGCACAGTACTAGATGGTTCAGAAATTGTGGTTGAAAGAAGTCTAAAACTCACTGTGATTGAATATATTCAAGACTGATATACTATGGATTTTTCAGTGGACTGTACTGATGATACCAATGATTTTGAATCTAGGAACTATAGCTTTCTGCAGCTATTCAACTGCCTTTTCAAATATTTTTGTTTATTTTTCTCGTCTAACATTTACACAAACCATCCAAAAACCCAAATAGAATCCTTGAGTTGGTATACTATTGGTGGAGTTCTTTGACTAAGTCTGTATATTGGATAGTCTTCTCTGAATATGGCAACCTTCAAATGTCTGTATAATACTTGAACTGCCCTTAATTTAGTAGCTGGGCTGAACTAATTATCATGAACATCAAAAGGTTTCCAGAAATACAGTCATTAAATATTTTTCCTTTTCTTAGCATTAAAAAGCAACTCCTGGCTTTATTAGCATACGTTTTCTCTTTAATTGGGTGCTAATGATGGTGCTTTTTCAAGGATTTTCACTGCTAGTACCTTGGGGTAAATAAACATAAATAGCTCTGGTAAGTTTGGGGTCTGAAACCTCAGGTAACAGCATCATTATAGAGAGGATATACATTTACAACTATAAGAATTTCCTTAAATTATTGTTGGTGCTTTATATTTCAAAATGACTTATAACATGACTAAAGCCCTTAATTGCCCACCCATCAAAGGAAAAAAAAATATTTTCTTACAGCTTCAATCAACCTTTAAATAACCATTTACTGAATTTCAGTGATACTTTTTTTTTTTCCTTCACAGTGAACTCAGAGTGAGGAAGACTCCTCCAGTAGCAGACTCTCAAACAACTAGAATGTGAAGAAACAGGATCTCAGAGGAATATTATTAATACAGATTTAGTTTTCCATATATTTTATTAAAGGTCATTTGCTCAGTATAGTCATAAGTGATGTTTATTGGCATCTTGAGTTCTATAATTTACATTGCATGCTACTTTGTATGAAGAGATGCCTGAGAGGTGATCAAATTTCTGTCCTTCTTCATGGCTTAAATACGTAGAGGCTAAGGCTCTTCCTTTTTTCTTTTCCTTCTGGTAATGCAGGAGGATATGGAGGAGTTAGGGCTGTCACTGATGACATTTAATGCACAGGGTTTGTCAGTGATGGAGAGCCACAAGCACTGGTCCTACCCTCCCTCGGTCTAGTGGTAACAGAAGCCATTATTCTTTAAGAAACCCATAACTGGCTGCTGTCACTGATCTCCAGTGTGCAAAAGCACTGTCTTACACCAGAGACTATCTCTGTTTCTGTTCTCAAAACATAATGACTTCTGCTTTGAGATTCTGGGAGAAGAACAAATCAAAATATTATTAATGTGTTTTATGCACTGACCTTAACAGCAGTGACTTTAGTTGGGAAAACATTACTTTTTAGTACATATTCTTTCCTACAAAAATGCTTCATTCTGTGTAGCAGACTCCAACCTTCCCTCAATCAAACAATGAAGAAAAGAAGTAGAAAGTGAACTGCAATTCAGCTAGTCTATAGACTTCCCAGGTCAAATTTTCCATTATAAGAGATTTTTAAATACAAAATTTCTGCCACTCGTGAACTTGAAACTCTCCTTTCTGTAAGAACTCTGACATTTTGATCTAGACAATAATCTGATTAGCCTATGAAACAGGAACAGGGGAAATAGCGAATTAAAAAAGATAATACTGAACAAGTTCATCTTCAAATTTTTTATCTGATTAGAGAATTTTATAATTTGTAAAAAATATTTAACATTTTCTTCATAAATGAAAAGCTGAGGATAGTTCTTTTATTTCTCATAGAAAAACTTCACTGAAAGGAATAAGTTCAAAGGAAACAACTAAGAGAATTAATGTTGTCTCTTAACACATCATGAGGTGTTCGGCAGTAGGGCAGTACGCAGAATAAACATGGACTGAAATTAAGGCTGACTTCAACAGACTTTCTCTGCACTGTGGAGTCTTAGCATTTCCAAGGCTGCTGCAGAATATTTCCTGTGGTACTGAATGAAAAATAAAGTGTCCAACCTCATACTCACTCCAATGCAACCTTTTTCTTTACCCCATAAACCATATAAATATAGATCATAATTCTTTCAGGTCATTCTCCTAATGTTACTGTGAAACTACTAACAGTGCTACCTTCCAATGCTGAAAATCTTCACATGATAAAGATTTTCTATAGACAAAACAAAAACAAACAAACAAAAAATCATGAATTCTAATGATTTTACTAAGCAAACTCACGCTGTGGTTTGTTGTGTTTTTTTGGGTTTTTTTTTTGTTTTGTTTTTTTTTCAGTGTTGTAACAAAGCAACGTTTCATTGTGACTGAAAAAAAAATCTACTTCAAAACAATCGCCCTCACTTTCAATAAGGTGCGATGATAACAATTTGCCAGACTGAGACTTGAACCTTATTCTTTACAAGAGAAAAGTTTGTTTACTAGTGTCCTTGTGCTTTTAGCTATAGGAATGCATCACCTTCTTTAACAATGCCCTCTGGTCAGCTGGCTTTCTGCACTAGGCATTCTGCTCCAGACAGATGTGGGGAATATTAATCATGCCAGTGTTTTACCTCCTACTGCCCTGACCTTCATTGGGGAGAGTGAAGATCTCAGAAACAGAATATCAGAAAGAGAAGATTAATTTGGGATGAGTCCTCTTCATTTTGGGCTGTATCCCAAACCAAAATCAATCCAAAGAGTGCTGAAGCCTACAGAATTGTGTTATTGAAACCAGTTGAATGTCTTTTATCACAGCAGACTCTGCACCCTCAGGAGAAATTTTCTTTACAGTTGATTATAGGGTGCTTGAAACATTAAAAACACTAAAGTATAACCATATTGTGTGTCAATGGTACAATGTAGATTCTTTCAGAGTTGAACTAAAACTGTCATGATTGGCACCTTGTAAATTTGTCTGTAAATAATTAGTTTGATTCTTGCAGGGTATTTCTCAGACAATTTTGCAAGCTATATTCTTTCTATAATTGCTGGATTTTTTGAGCTCCTTACTAGTAAACATTGTGAATGTATGAAAATATCCACTCTCGTTTTCTTATTTACAAGGAAAGTTCTAACTACTACAAAAAGCATAAAAATCTGTCTCTAATACTTAACAACATAAAAAACTTACACGATAAATTAAAACCAAAATAAAACAAAACCCATTAGAATCCCCATAAAACCCCTGAATATTGAAAACAAACTAGTAAGAGTCTTAAATGGTGTTCATCATATTTCAGCTTTTGAGACTGACAATGCAGCTGTTGGTCCCATTTCACAAATGAAGAAACTGAAGCAGGATTTTGGTTTGAGCAGGGTGAGCTGCTTTTGAAAGGGATCCAAATGTTGGAGTTCAAGGGCAGGAGGGAACACTAAAGTTCCAAAAAGCCGAAAGTAAATGCTCAAATTATATTCATCTACCTTTTAGACTCTATCATCATGTAATGAACTAGTGCCTCAGAGAAAACTAATCGACCTCTGTCCTTTCAGGGTGATTGTGGTGACAGGCTCTCTTTCGGAAAGCAAGCTCCAAACCAGAATGCAGTTCTCCAGGCCATGTAACCCAGTGGAAAATCTCAGCAACAGCTGATTAGTCATATTTGTGTGAAAGTAATATAATTTATGCCAGTGTAAATGGTATAACAAATCCTCACAGATTATTTAAGTAAACATGATACTAGAAATTGGCAAGAAGCCTTTCTGACAGGAGAAAAAAAAAGAATTGGAAAGTATATTAGCGACCTCTGTTTTTGACAATGAATAAGTCTTCATGAGACTATCTTGTCGATAATTCATAACTTCCTCCAAAAGCAGCCACAACTGGGGTAGGAGCAGAATAAGCTGCCCCACTAATGAGCCCAAACTCCTATTTGAAGGAATAGCAGTGCCAAAGACAGGAGGTCAATAAAGCTCTGATGTGCAGGTGGGAAGAGGGGCTGCATGATTCACCAACTGTAGTCACTTCTCAAGACTGAGGAGCACTTTCCCTCCCCTCTGGGGCAAACTCATGTATTGACATGAGCTAACACCTGCCATTGTAGAGTCTCCAGTGTGCCAGGAGCTCATGGCCCACGATCAACTTCCACACTGCTTGGGAGTAAAAAGATTAACAGCTTTCACTCTCCCTCTCTGATGAGATCCTGTCACCAGATCCCGGCTCAGCCCTGGTCCTGAAAGCAAGCTGCTCCACCGTTTGTGTACACTGAACAGACCACATTTCCAGTTTCCAGGTTTTATAGATTGTTAGAAGCCAGAATCCAGAGCCTGCATATGGCAACTCTTCCTGCAGGGGTGTTCATCTCTGTAACATGAGGAGAATTGCAGAAAATTTTGGAAACCAGAGGCACCACAAAGCCTCAAGGTCCATGTGCTGGCACAGCTGCCACCATGGTGGGCTGGCAGCTCCCCAGAAAAAGTGCCATCGCAATAGCACAAGCAGAGGTTCCTGTGGGCTCAGCTCCTGCCTTGACTCTGGGTCACAGCAGGGGCACACACACCATTTCACCATTTCACTGTTCAACACCCATCCAGGGAATGAGCCAGACACCCAGCAGGCTTTGGACACGGGCTACAACCGCGATGAGCACTTATCACCATTTTTCATTTGTTTTACTTTCTGAAGAAAAAGGCAATAAACTTCAAAAGAAAAAGAGATCTTTTACTAAATCAGGTTTTTTCCCCCCTTCCTTCTTGTCTAGAGAAACTTCCCACAGCTTAACAGGGAAGTTCCTGCATGGAAAAACTGCCAAGGAACCCTTAGGAGCAGCAGTACAGTATGAACATCGAAATGCACCCAAGTCTACACTTCCCTCACAGTGCAATGAAGTGGTGTTATAGTTTGGGTTTAGAAGGACAACTGCTTTCCAGACTGTTGTAATGCAAATATCAGGTTGCAATACAATGAGTTTTTTACATAGTAATTAATTAAAAAAAAAAAAAAAACATTTTTTAGTAATAATATTCTTAAAATAGTTTTCCTGTGATAACCTACAAACCTAAACAGTCATTTAGGAAATTCATGTCCTTTGAAGAGATTTTTCTTTTAATTTGCTTTTATTTTAAGCATAATTTATCTTGCACTCCTTAGAGAATGCAATAAATAAAAATATTGATCATGCGTGTGTTTACTGCAGACTAACAGTTTAATTTTAATTATTCTGCAAATAATACAGTTTTAAATGTAGAAATACAAGCTAGCAGTGTACTCAGGGTTATAAGAAAGGGTAAAAGAAGAGAAGAAACTCTGCTCATGTATACACACTATAATGTTTCTTTGGGCAATTTGGGCTAAAAGAACTCCTGCTGGGGCTTTTTAAGAATAGAAGTAATTAACACAATAAACTCTTGACTGTTTATATTCTCAACACCTTATTTCTCTCCTATCAAATGCAATTGAAAAACTCCCCATTAGGTCACAAGACTTAGAGGAGACTTCTAATTTTTCTGTCATCTTTCCACATTGTTATGTAGTTCTGTTGTTTTGCTGACAGCAGAGATAAAGAGAAATTACATGGGTAGGCTTTCTTAGTATTTAGATTACCTTTTTTGTGAACTTTTTACACAATTGCAGTGTTCAGGTATAATCTTCCTACTAGCACTTCTGAATCAGACCTTTTTTTAATAAACATGAGATACTAAGGGACAATTATGGCAGCCAATTCTACATTTATTTCACAATCGACTCTGTCAGTGGAAGACACTATAATTCAGTAATATGGCATTCTGGTAAGCTCCTTTTTTTTTTTTTTTCCCCCCAGAAATACTAACTGGAATGTGAAAAATACAATTTTTCTTATACATTCATAATCAAAAAATACTGCAGGTGATGAATAGAGGTAAGATAGATTTATTGAAATACTTCATCTCATATCTTATAAAACCTTAATATCTCCAAAATTAATTTAAATTGGAATAGTAATAAACACAATCGTACAAAATGGAAACTATCCAAATCACCATAAATACACATCAGTGATAAATATCAAAGCTTTGATTTGTGGGAAAAAGTATTGAAGGTTAAGTTTACTTTAAGGTCTCTCTGTCAAATCTGGAAAGTAGCAGGAAATTTGTGAAATAAAAAAAAGGTGTATAGAGAAATTTGAAATGGGATATCAAAAAGTGGTACAACTAACGGAAAGGCAGTCTCGTACTTCTGAGTAAGACTAATGTGACTAAAGCACGAAAGAAAAGGAGAAACCAAGAAAGCAATTACATCAGAGTAGGTCAGGCTGATGGCAATTTCCTGTGGCCTTGTGACAGCAAGCGCTCCTGCCAGTCTGCCTACATCTCCACTGTCTGGACAAAGCCGAGGCTTGGAGCTGCCCAGATGAGCTCTGCTTTTTTTTTTTTTGTTTGCACAGAGGATGAGCATAGGATCAGACCCAGGCTTCAGCTAATACTGTTCTCTGTGCTTACCTTAGTTTTTGTCCCCTTTTCTGAAGGACATAAAAGAGGGAGCTGGATTTCTTTCTTTTGTTTCTACTAATCCTTATTTTTTTAACTAAGCCTGGTGAGACACGAGTCACAATGATCACTGTATACTTTATGATCTGAAGAAAGATACTAACACCTCTTTTTGGTCCTCAGAAGCCTTCAGTGACTCAGAAAATATAAAGAAAATCTAATGCAAGAAAATATAATGTTGTTAATCTTACTTCTGTTGCCTTTCTCCCAGATGATTTCCTTTTCATACTTAATTCTGGAGTTTTGTCATTTCCATATTCCAAATCCAAGCCTTGGAAAGATGAGATCCCCTGAACGGTAATGAGTAGGTGCAGCTTGTTCACTGAATGAATAACAACAAATTCCAAAATTGTTTGTTGGGGTTTTTTCACTAAGACGAGCAAACGAGGGTTTGTCACTATCCAAGTTTCAAAGTAATATTTTAAGCTGGGGAAAACAACTAGACAATCAGGATTCCAGGGCTGCTACATGACTGTGACAATCATGCTCTGCATGGACTCCTCCAAACACCTTCCCAGGGCCTCCTGAAACCATTGGCAGAGAGACTGATTTATCCCCTAGGACTACATTACCAGCTACACTATGCTAAACAGACCAATCTTAAATTAGCATAATGTCTCATGAGACAGATGAGCAATTCCTTCCAGAGTGTGTGCACACCATGGTGGTAACACTGAATTCAGTAGAGCCAGATGAGTTCTCAAACCTGAGAAGCTGCAACTGCGGTGACTTCTTAATGCTGACAGTCACATACAAAGTCAGTGCAGCTCTATTACTGACCCTTACAACTCAGGTTAGCCGGAGGGTGCAGCCCAAGTGAAGCTTTGGTAGGATTTAGATACATTAAATGATGTATCCTCATTCTTTAAAGTGTTAGGTACCTATAATACCTGTTGGCAACCAGGCTGCTGCTCATGCTGCAAAGCTGGACTCAGTGCAGAGACGTTTAGTAACACAATAGATTCTACAGTATTAAAGCACCCAAATATTCTGTCTGTCCAGGCAGTTCTGTGTCTGAAGTGAAGCTTCTGCCTACTCCTCTGCCATTTCCCCAGGACTGGAGGGAGGGTTGCTCACCACCAGGGTGGTGACTTGTCAGGTGTTTCTTCTCCACATCCTCTGACAAACACAGATGGGTAGGTGGACCCGTACATGATGAAAGTCTACAAAAAATTTTCCTCTGTATGGATCTCTTGTAAACCTTTCTGAGAGAGATAGAACACTTGTAGGAAGAAGCAACAGTGCTTCCAAATTCATAACTTTCTGGGAGGATATAAGGTTCTAAAGAGGTTATCAGAGGCTTTAATGCTGTGGGGACTGGTTGAGGTAACACTTATACTGAACAGATAATGTGAAGTATGTGGCTGTGTCCGAGACCTTTGGTTGCATTAGACATACAAAAGTCATGTTCCTACTTCTAAAAAGCCTCTATACTTTAAAAAAGATTGTTTCAAAACTAGCTGCTTGAGCTAAAGTAAATAACACTGTAAACTGGTTAGACCAAAGGAATGTGCACTACTCGAGCTGACAATTTTGAGGGTACTGAGGCCCATCAGAAAGTGCCTCAGGGTCGCTCACAGTGCAGCCCCAGATATGAGCATGGCACAGCAGGCTTCAAACCCGCTCCCAGAGTTGGAAAAGGCTGCAAGATGATCAACAGAATAATTTGTGGCGGCACTCTCAGTCCTAGATTGCCATCTTGTGGACTGCAATTGCAGAAGAAAATTTTTTAAATCTTAACTTGCCAACCTGCAATCAGTGATGACAAATTTATTGCATTCCAAAAAAACCCTGATTATTTCTAAAGACTTTTCAATGAATCTTTAAGATCAAAGTAAGAATGTTAAGTACTCCTGAAACAATCAGAAAAATTGCAGTTTACAAAAAGATCAATAATATCTCATATTAAATATTTTACTGGTGCAATGTTTTAACATAACGGGAAAGATTTTTTTCCTGTGTAAGAATTTTCAACAATCTAACCCCCACTACAAATATGGGTGGAAGGATGAAGGGATTGAGAGCAGCCCTGCTGAGAATGACTTGGTGGTGCTGGTGGATGAGAGGCTGGACATGACCCAGCAACGTGCGCTTGCAGACTGGAAAGCCAATTGTATCCCGGGCTGCTTCAAAAGCAGTGTGGCCAGCAGGCTGAGGGAGGCGATTCTGCCCCTCTACTCTGTTCTGGTGAGGTGCTGCCTGGAGTGCTCCATCCAGCTCTGGGGTCCCCAGCACATGAAAGACATGGACCTGCTGGAGCAAGTCCAGAGGAGAGCTACTAAGATGGATAGAGGGCTGGAGCACCTCTCCAGTGAAGACAGGCTGAGAGAGTTGGGATAGCTCAGCCTGGAGAAGAAAAGACTCTGTAGAGACCTTACAACAGCCTTCCAGTACTGAAAGGGGGCTTATGAGAAAGATGGGGACAAACTTTTTAGTAAGGCCTGTTGTGCTAGGACAAGGGGTAATGTTTTAAACTAGAAGAGGATAGATCTAGATGAGCTATAGGGAACAATTTTTTTTTTTTTTCAACATGGATGAAGAAACACTGGAACATGTTGCCCAGGAGTAGCATAGATGCTCTGTCCTTAGAAACATTCAAGATCAGGAACAAACCGATCTAGTTGAAGATGTCCCTGGTTGTTACAGAGGAGTTGGACTAGATGACCTTTAGTAATCCCTTCCAACCCAAAGTATTCTATAATTCTATTCTAAGATTATATAATTAATGGTTTATAAATTCAGACATAAACATTTAATGAAATCTTTCTTCCTGGTAAATAAATCTTCTCTTTCAACAGACTTTAGCTAGCAAAGCAGTTTTAATACAGAAAAACTATTCACCTATCAAGTTCCACAGGTAACTGATGACTTTAAAGAGGTTAGTAGGCAAAAAGTATTGCATTTACTCAATATTTTGATCTGAAATATTTGAATATACCTGCATCCTATTTAAATATATTTTAGAATGTCAATTAAAAAAAACCCACAAAATAAACAGTCTTTGCTCAAGGAAAGATGTGTAATAAAGATTTTAAGCATAATTATCTGGGTCAGAAGGTGTATATCCAATATACATATATGATCCAGCATTGTGTGTATGGCTTATTTGGTTTTACTATTGCTATACTTTTGAAATTGCCTGCTTTGTAAGCAGACTCTGGACTCTGATTACTGGGCTTGGAAATCTCAGGCAGTCCAATGCTCCCTACAGCAGGGCACATCTGGAAAATGCAGGTTGATTATGGGGAATGGTAAGCCCTGCTCCCTGCTCTGTCATGTGCTATCACAGACTATTGCATCCAAAGATAAAAGCTAAGTGTGTTGTTTTATGTTTTCCAAGACCCTGCAGTATGTGCGGCTCCTTCTTTGGCCTCAAAATGCCAAATTCATTTGAGAACCCAATGAGCCTGGGTTGAAAGGGCCCCTTGATCAATAATAACAATATATTGGGGATACACAATGCAGAGGACATCAAACTGGGAAATTATTAAAGACATACTACATTTCTTTTACCATTCTGCATTTTATTTCAGAGATATAAATGAGAAACAATAACAAGTTTGAAATCTAATCACATAGTAGCAATCCAGTAACAATCAGTTACTATCAACCTGATTCACATTTCATTTACAGGTTCATTTTCTTAAATGGAAGCTTTCTTTTAATATTTTATACTGTATTGCAGTCATTTTAAGCTGTGTTTGAAATATATAATATCAGCTAGTTAACTGTAGGGGAGTTCTGGTGCAATTTTCCATAATATTTTATATAATGATCACTCATTCTCAGTTAACTTTGTCTCTGCTCTATTTACTCTGCTATTTATTTGGTGTAGTAATACACAGAGGAGATTCTAAATTAACACACACAACTTCTATTACAGAAGTTGAAAAAATGCAAAGGTATTCAACCATTTGGGTCCATAATAACCAGATGATTTTTAACAGTGAACATTCGTTTTGACTTTCCAAGTTGAAATTATACCTGATTTTCAGAAGCTATAAAAATTCCTCCTGTCTAAATTAAATGAATAGAAATATTGGTCCACTTTTGAGAAAAGAATCATGAATATCTTGAATGGGCCATGTATGAAAGATTGTTGTATTTGAAAATGTACAACATAATGCCTCAATGAACATCAGTGCACATCTGCAAAGCTTGGATCTATAATACAGAGCATATGGCACACTCTAGAGCAGAGAACATAGCCCTTTATAACAAGAAAAGCAAAGAAACAGGCTGACTCCCTTCCACCATGCAGTAAGGTATGGATCTGGCTAAAAAAATGTACTCCCATGCTAACATACTCACACCTCAGAAGAAGAATAATCTCAGACCTCCACTCAGCCTTTAAGGTTGTAAACACAGAAGAAAAAATATGCCACAAGCAGAGGTAAGACCAAATAAAAAAATCCATCTCTTCTTGGTGTTTGCTGTTGCAGTAAGATTTGTCAGTCTTATTGCTTTATCTTTCCTTCAAACTTTGCAACTTTTCACTATTAACAAATTTCTCATACACACATGAGCACATGAGTAGAAGCAGATGTTGAGCCAACATCTTGTTGTGTGTTCTTTCCACTAGAAAGAATATACAGGAATTAACCAAATGAGTTCCTAAGATACAGCTACTTGTAGCTTGTACTTTATGTTACCACCCAGAGAGACACAGACACATAGAGAATTCCACACTAAATGAAAATTCCACTCCTGCCTGATGTTCCAAAGAGAAGTATGTAAGGAATCCTGCTGTGGACCACACTTAATTCCTCAATGAAATAAATAGAAAAATGAGAGCAGAGTTACTGTTTGCACATGTGAATAGTACTCTGCAAATGTCGAAAGTCTAGACTATTACTAGAAAACAGCTCAGATAGGGTTTACTCCTTCAGAAAAAATATCACACATCAGTATAAATGTTTTAAATGTGTATCTTGGTCACCAACAGCATATACCTGTGCTATTTCACCTTTCAAGCAGGGTTGGTGTTTGCTTTGTGGTGTTTTGTATTTTAGCATAGAATAGAGCCTGGTGCTCACTGGGAGTCATTTTCATCTATCAAAAAAAAAAGAGGTTTCTTGGGAATTTCTCTGTGCACATAGTAATCATCTTCTGGTTAGTATGTTTGCTGCAGATACATGCTGCAGCATGCTTAAAAATTCCATTGATTAAAAAAAAATTAACAGCTGTTTCTCAGAAATTTACTTTTCTGGAAAGACAAACTTAATCTGCTTCACTTACTTTAACAGAGCCTCCGTATTTACAAGGACACTGAACCATGACTGTGCAGAAGCTGATGGAGCAAAATTTCTTTGCAAACCAGCTTTAAATTTCAGCAGTTTCAGAATAGGCTTAAAAACATATTTCTCTACCAGGATACAAGACTTAAAACCCCAAAGGCTCAGATGTATCCACTCTTGCCTATGAAGGAATGCATTTTTAATCTTTCTGAATATCAAGCCTAGACATTTTTGAACCTACGTGCTCTACCTGTGCAAGCAGATAATCTTGGTGGAAATACACTGATAATTTTAAGCAATGACACAGTATGAGCCTTACCATTATTACTCACAGGTCTATCCCATTATGGGAATTGTCTGTGACCCAAAGATGAAAAGATATTAATTCTGCATGACTATAAATAATCTTTACTTTGTTGCTAGACATTTTTATGACTCATTTGCTGGGCTCTTCTGGCAGAACAATATTCTGGATTTCTCTCAATTGCTAGTCTCTTCATGGAGAAACAAAGTTAAAGCTATTATTTTCCATGATCCTTTTGGGGCCAATAATATGAGCAAGCTGGCCAGAGCCCTAAGGCAAGTGATTTCTGTCAGCAGTGGTATCAGCATTCCCACAGAACTAATCACCAGAGGTAGCTTGGTCTGCTCCCACAGACCCTGTTCCTGATGAAGGGAGCAGGTGAAAGATGAGATACAGCTACAGTGGCTACAAAAAACTGCAAGACACAGCAGTGTGTTTACAGCAAGGCATGTTTGCTACTGCCAGAGAAACAGCTGAGATGGGGGGATTCACTGTCCCTGGGTCATTGCTGCTGCACAAGAGAAGTGTCCTCTGCATTCTGCTCAGGAGGGATAGACACCCTCATCATACACTGTTCTCAAACAGTGACTTTGGAGGAACAGCAGTGCCCTAGATGTCTAAATAAATAAATAAAATAAAAAAAGGAAACACAGGGTAATGCAATATAATTACACTCTGCTGCTTTTATCCTAAATAACCCAAGTTCTGTTCCCAGCACTTTTGCATTTGTTTTTTCATGAAAAGAAAATTAAATTCAAAGTCCCAAGTAAACCATTTTTGAAAGCTGGATAGCGGTTTTTCACCTGAAGAAGCCATAGTTCCATCTTAGAATCACATAAATATTTTAAACATATTCAGGATCTCTGAGAAGAGCTGACCATCTGTCAGGAATAAGGAGAAATCCCTCCAGATCTTGTTTTGGACAGGAGGCTGTGTTAACCACCTGTCTGTACATATGTCTATAGGGACATTTGGGACCAGCTCAGTGTGACCTCCATGTTCATTTAGATTTATTTTAACAGGCAATATGTTATGTTAAAACAAAACTGTCCCTGTGGCATCACCCATCAAACAGAATATATGCAGCACAAAGAGCAGGCCTTCATAGCGGAAAACACATAATTCTTTTCAAAGTTGTCAATCTCCTTGAGGTTTTTTTCAAATCATAGATGTAATTTTCCCTGGGTAAAAGTTGGGTGCAGTTATAAAGTACATGTTCATCACAAGGATTAAAATAGGATTTGGATGTGAACTTAAATCAAGACTGACATAGGAAGAAACCACAAATTATTATATTCTGCTCATTTCTGGTAGAAAACAGAAGAACCTCCTGGTTTTATGATGTGAATGTTAAGATGTAAGAAACTTCCTACGAAGCAAGAAGTTTGATAAGGTTTTGGTGACATCTAAACTAGATTTGTAGGACATTTTTGCTCACCATTCTTTAAGCCTCAAAATGTTTCCAGGCACATTTTTTATCAGATTGATAATAAGAACTACAATGTCAAGCTAGGATAAAAAGATTTACACTTCAACCACACACAGCTTTCCTGTTCAGAGCACGTTTATGAGAGCTCAGCTAATAGCAAATCCATAATAATGAAATAATTTCCTATTAAAATTATAGTAAAGTGTGCTACACAATGTCATTGTAGAATAAAGATGTTCTTAAACTACTCTATTAATTTCAGTATTAACTCTACTACAGATAGTGTTATTTTAAATATCAGTACCATTAAGTATTTCACAATTAAAATACTAAGAAATGTGATGAGATTCATTATAAATATTTATATTAATATGATAAATATGGATAACATCAGGAACATGCAAATACTGATCAAATTAAAACATTTGTGTTTAAGAGATCACATGAAATTCCTTGCACATAAATAAGTGTAATTTCAATTGAGTAATTTAGCTTTGATCATTTACTTTTTTTTTAACAAAAAAAACCCAGCAAAAATAAGGAAAATACTTATTTGTGTAACTCACCATTGCTTACTGAATTGTTGGCAATTATTCCATCTCATAAAATGGTTTGTATTTTGTTTTACAACAAAAATAGTTGTGAACTCATATAGATTGAAATTTCAGCCAGAAATTTTCACAAACCTTCACCCGTTTTTAATGTGTGCCATTTCAGTTTTCCACCTGGAAATATTTCACTTCAGAAACTATCTGTTTTTATTTTTAGCTCCCTGAAAGTGGGAAAAAGTAAAAATGATTCACATCAGATGTCAAAGTTTCAAACACAATGAAATTTGCAGAGAGTTGAAATATCAATATACAAAAAGAAGGGGAAAAAAAACCCCAATATGCTGAAATAGTTTAATTAATTTCTCTGTTAGGTAGAAAATTGCTAAAATTCAAAAAATCTGTCAGCCATCTAAACCTGAGCTGTGAAACTATTACTATTAGGCAGTTTCTTCCCTAAAGTCAAACTTAAAACATCTTGACTGCAATTGAAGTCTGTTATTTCTTCTACACAAAAGTTGTTGCAGAAAACAACTATTTTTTTAGCTACTTTTTACATGCTGCTGGCTTGCTTTTCCCTTCTCAGAATTAAACACCACCAGCAGAATGTACTATCAGATTTTTCTCTTTCTGTTGAAATGAAACCTTTCTTGTTGTCTGAAAACAGAGCCAGCTTCACATGGTGTGCAACCTCCCAAGTGATGAAGATTTGCCTTTTCCTGTTGCTACTGTTAGGAGAATTAAGACCAGGAAAGGCACAGGAAAGAACTGACTAGAAGAGTAACATCATGAAGGGAAAATAGTCTTTGGACAATTCTCACCCAGTTTTTATTAAAAGTGTACATGCTAAGCTTATATAGGTGTTTTTATTCTGTAAATCATACTTACCTAAGTCTGAATCCTGCACTCAGACTTGTGATGTAGTTACACTGCAAGAGTAGGCCCATCATCCAGACCAGTAGGGTTAAAACCCTGCAATAGTTGTCAGGTGTATGCAAAACTGTTAGTAGAGCATAACAAATTAAACTGTTCCTTGCTCACTTTTCTCTATAGCCTTTTGTCTTACAACACCTTTTTATTACAGCAGTGTACAACGAGGATGGAGAACAGCAGCAATTCTTCATCCTCATTTAAGGGTCTTGGGAAAAGGCTAAAGATTGCCTGAATCATTACTTAACTTTGGTCCCCTTCAGATATCTGTGCAACATAAATAGCACTCAAAATGAATGAGCAGTTCTGCGTGAACTCAATTATACAGGTTTACCTATACATGTATACAGACCCATAGAAGCTGAATTATATAGGTGGACTTATCAGAACAACATTTCTGTAATTAACTGGATACTGTTTCTTATTCCTAGACCTCAGTGAACTGTTTTAAGTCTTTGCTTTAGACTCATATCAACAAGAGAGCTGCAAATAATAATAGAAAATTATATGCATAGATTAATTTGGTATATACTCTTAAGATATGTAAAATTGTTTCTTGTTCTGTTCCCTTTGAAGTAGGAATAATTTTTACACTACCTATTTCTGTAGCCTTGTGCCTCCAACTGATTATTCAAATATGAAAGTGAAACTGTACTATTTTGAATCTGGTAAAAGGCACCACATAGCTTTGGAGGTCTGTTGTCACTTTGAAGTCTTCATTAACAGTGGATGAGCAACTGTCTTAGGATATCTGCTTTAGCATCAGATCCCTCCAAACTGTGCTATGTTCGCCACATATACTCCAGACTGATAGATCTGCAGCCCACCAGTCCAGTAAATATTGATTTAATGGAAAATCATGTCATAATTTCAGAAGAAACCAAGGAATACATTTTGATATATTGGACAAGTAGTGATGAATTAACATGCAGACACAGCAGCCTTAAGAATCAGGAAAAGTAAGAAGTTAGTTCTAGCTGGTCAGATAGTAGGAAGTGGGAAAGTACTCTGCACTCTGCAAATGGTTTAAACAAAAGAAATTTAGAAAACATAAATAAAAGACTTACTGAATGGCACCCCCAAACTATGTTAATTCTGTAACAGGAGTGAGCCAGTAGTACATTTCAGTTCTACATTTAAGGTACAGGACCTTGGAGTATTAGTTTCTAATCCTTCTATTGGAAGACTTCTACGCTAATACTTCTGTAGATACCTGGATGGGACTTCCATTGCAGGGAAATGGCAGGACAGAAAACAACATTCTTCAAATTAGTAAATGTATTTATTTCAGAAGAAGATTCAAATCTTTAATCTCAGATACAAATTTTCTTTTAGTTATTTCCTCCAAGACTCTGTAAATGTAAGAAAAATTAAAATAACGAAAATATCTACATTACGTGTCTGATTTAAACCCAAACTTTTCACTAAAATTTCTTTTACATCTACAGAGTTAATTGCTTTGCCAAGGTGACCTTCAGTCTGGAAAGCCTTAGGAGATCTGCAAGGAGAGCTGTCCATTCTCAACATGCTTTAAGTTCCCTGGTGTGCAATATATAGCATAAAATAAGGACTGGAACACAGAAACTAACAGCCTTTGCCAGTTGAGTACAGGGTCTGTCTGGGTCAGCACTGCTGTCTTTTTTCAAAGCAAAGCCTCACAGATAAGCTTAAATCATTGCAGTTAATTATTTTGCCTGTGGTGAGAAAGGTCGTTCCCAGAGATGCCGAAGTTATTGCACTTTAAATAACAATCAAATATTTATCAGGCAAGAAATACAGACATTTTATATCTCAGGTTTGTTCCCTGGACTATAGAGTGAGTCTGTGAGTCTTCGAGGACACAGTTTAAAACCAGGAAATAAAACCATAACTACTAGCTGGCACTGTAGCCATGAAGACAGCAATGAAAACATTTGCCTTAGACACAGCATGGCTGCATTCAGATTCCTTGGCAAACTCAAGCTCAGCACAGAGTTCATCTCACACATCTGTCCTGGATGGTTACCGTCAGCCTACCAGGATTAGGAGAGTTGCTTCCTTGATGGGTGTGGAGGATTGGCCCTGAGTGGATGCCAGATGCCCACCCAAGCTGCTCTGTCACTCACCTCCTCAGCCAGACAGCGGAGAGAAAATGTAAGAAAAGGCTCCTGGGTTCAGATAAAGACAGAGAGAGGTCAGTCAGCAGTTATTATCACAGGCAAAACAGACTCAACATAGAGAAATTAATTTAATATATAGCCAATTGAATCACAGTAGGACAAGAAGAAATAATATCTTAAAACACCTTCCCAGGCTCAACTTCACTCCCAATTTTTCAACCTCCTCCCCACTAGCAGCACAGGGGGATGGGAAGGGGGGTCTGCGGTCAGTCCATCACATGTCTCTGCTGTTCCTTCCTCCTTGGGGGAGGACTACTCACACTTTTCTCATGCTTCTGATGCCTAAGAATTTTATGTATTTTTGGTGTGTATTTTATGGATTTTAGAGCTGTAGAAGTAAGGGATTTCT
>JAWWEW010000041.1:17590651-17649800 GCA_035583185.1 Anabacerthia variegaticeps
TGGTTCAAAATATTTCATGAAGTTGATCTGAAAAACTGACCCTCATGCTTCAACAGTAACTTACCAGCATCTTTGGTACATTCTCCCCATAATCATCATCTGGCAGAAGTGCAGAGAAGTAACTTAAATTTCCCTCTAACATACATAAATTAAGGACTACTCTGTATCACCACAAACATGCATGTTACAGAAAAGGCATAAAATTTAGAGTGCTAGTTATGTTCATGTACAACCTGGCTGTAGTTTAACTTTCTTTCTGTTTATCTGGCAATTTTTCTTTTTTTACAGACAACTATTTCCACTGAAAGGAAAAAAATGAAAAAAGACACAATACAGAACTTTACTGTGCCCATCTCTGAGCTATTACTTTTCCACCTAAAATCCTGTCACTATTGCTTCTCTCACTATGCCCTTGCACTGGTTCCATCTTTAGCAAGACTGGTGGACAATTCTCTAAGTATCACTTTTTAAATGACAACGTTCCTTTAGCACTTCTGTAATTCTTTAGAAAGCTCTAAAGTTCCTTTATGCTTTTTCTACCTTAGAAGCTTTAGATAATAAATCTTTTAAGAAAGAACTGATAAAAGAGGTAAGTTGTAACAACTGAATGTTATTATACAAACCTGTAAACAGTCTAATCAAAAGGTGCTAAGCAGGATGTGGACAGTAAATGCTTCCTCCCTTCAAAATTTACTTCTGTGTTTGTATTACAGATATATAGGGGAGAGAATGTGCTTTTCTTACACAGAAAACCACCTTTATGCACACGATCACAAGTCTGAGATTATTCAATTCCCTTGCAGACATCCTGAAAACAACCTTCGCTTGTTCAGACTGCTGAGCATTTGTGTCATCTTGAACCTTCACCTCCAAACTTGAGTATTTCTGTTAATTGCTGTTTGACTTGCACTGTGCTACCAGCAGCAAGCAGCTCTGACTTGTTTTCTAATACTACAGAATGCACCCATAGCAGTGGACCCGTGAAAAAAATCAACAAATAAAAGTGTAAAAATTTACTCAGCTGTCACTTGCAATTAGACACGAGAGCCAGAAAATCCAGAGCTGTTTATACTTGCTCTACAGTGAAAAACAAGCATTCCCAAACCAGCCCACTTGCAGCAAGAACCCAGAAAACTGGTCTTGATGGACTACAAATACTACAAGAAAAAAAGACTGTTTACAAGCAGTAAGTTTTAATAGCAGCATTTTAGAAAGGAAAAACTGCATATTTATTCTGCGAGTGTTCATGGTCTGTGTGCATTGCTCCCTCTAGTGTAAAAGCTAAAAAATCGCAACATTCCCCAAAAAATCACTGCGCTTAGTAACAAACTTTTTTTTTTTTAAAAAATATTCTCTATTCACATTTTCCCTCTAAATATGTATAACATAATTTCTCACAATTTGATACAAGAAAATACATTTACACAGTTTCAACTGCTGACGCTCAAAGTTCTATTAACATGAAATGATCATACCAGAACAGAGCAGTGAATGTGCAAACTTACACCCTGTATTTACTACTGTAATGTTCCACAAGAAATTGGTAAGATACAGTGTGTTTGTGTTTTTTTTTTTCTTCTCTCCACTAGAATACTGACTTCCACTCTACATGTTTCAGTTATTAATAGTGTCATGGAAGAATCAGGTCTAAAATGTAGTGAAGCACATCCTGATACGTAGGCACTATATCTGTTATAAAAATATATGTGTAATTAAATTAATGATCTCTTTAGTTTACAAAAGGGAAGCTTTTTCCCCCCTCCAATGCTGCTAGTATCAGAAGCAATTGAGAATTGGAAGAGAATGTAGGAAGTCTTCAAACAAATAGTTTTGCAATTATATGTATACTTCTTTTGTACTGGCACTTCATATTTTACAGATATCAACACTTATCATACAAATATCAAATGATCATCTTCCAACTTCTGTTGTAATGCAATTTTAGTTTTCCAAGGTCTAAGACACAAAAACCCCTATTCCTCTGTGTGCCAAAATAAGGCTGTGAATCATTACCCAGTTTTACACACACACTAAATTTTAGTATATTTTATGGAACTGGCCTGAAATAAAACCTCATGCAGGGTATTTTGTTTGAAGACCCTTAATAGGCAGTCCTAATAGATGACAAATGATTCTACTGTCTCCATATCGTCCAAATTAAGCTCCATTCCATTTAAAGAAGAGCAAGGTTGTATGGAAGATCCTTGAAGTCATTACACAAAAGTTCCATTTAAGGCAAACAACCAATTTTTCATTTTATTTTTCTACCTGATGTGGCTGTTACAGCTACCAGAGCAGCACAGCTCATTGATGGTCCGTCCACAATACCTGCCATCACTGTTCTCCCTAAAGATTTGTTTACTGTCAAAATTGAGAAAACTAATTGCTTGATCATTTATGAAATTCATCCAACAATTTCCAATTGCCAGAGTTCATCCTAGGCAACTGGTCCCAGCTAACCAGAATACCTACCATCAAAGGGCTCAGTAAGGACGATATTGCCACAAGAGAGCAATCAGCTTCTTGAGTTAGTGCCTCCATCACAGCTCAGTCATGGAGTAAAGAAATGGGCACTACAGCAAAATCTCAGGGGCTAAATTCAGGACAAAATTTACAGTTGAGAAAGAAATTTTATTTCAAGCTTCTACGGGGGTATTACAAACAATAGAGAATAAAAACATTAAAAACTATTTAAAAAGTAATTGTCCCTTTAAAATAAAGATTCAAGCAGGTTTAACAATGAAGTATGCTATTCAATGAAGTTTTAAAAAAAAGATTTAAAAAGTATTGGTTTTGCTGTATTTGCTAATCCTTTATAAAAAAGCTGGGCATAAATACTTCGTGCATTCGTATGCATTATTTGGTGTTTCATATTATATAACTTGGTACAGTATTTACGATATCACTGCAAAAGAGTTCAAACACAGTGCATTTATAAATAATGGAGCCATTATAAATCACATTGCAAACATACCTTGCCATTTTCATTGTTACAAATTCAGTATCTCAGTGAAGGTAGGAATAAAGTAGCTACAACAATCAATATCTTGACTTTATTTTTTTTCTTTTTAATATAAAAATGCAGTTCTGGAAACCCACCCTCCTTCTTCCCCCTGCCCAAACATAATGCTTTACTTCTTAAAAATAAAAATAAAGTACTAATTCTATATACATCACATGTACCATACAAAAATGTATCCAAAGTTTCTATTGCTACCAAAGTGTTCTAAATTAAAAGTTACATAAATCCCCTCATTGGAAACAAAAGATTACAAGTTACCAAAAAACCAAATTACACACAAACCATCAAGTTATTTTATACAATTTCCAATACATTTTTCTCCCAAAGCAAGTTGTCTTCTCATGTGCCTGTATAAAAATGCATATCAATATATTTGTCAATTTTATTTTTCATTATAAAGCAAATTAATACATTTTCTACAATAAATAAACACAGGGAGGCACACATATCAACAAAATTAAATCAATGGGAGATAAATGGGATATGGTTTTGAAAGAAATAATGTGCTTGCAGGCTTTAAGCCATGTTTGTTTAAAACAAAAACAATCTTAAGTTATTTTGGGCAACAGTGGAGTGTTTTTGGTGATTTGCAAGTGATGTACATAGTATAATTTTTATTGATGTCTTTCTCACAAAGTACCCTCCAAAATAATGCAACTTCCTTTCTTAAAATACATATTTGTAATTGTAAATTTACATCAATCTTAAATATGTGGTACTTTGTGCAAAGAGCAACAATTTACACAAACATTCAGAAGTCTTTTTCAGAAGCTACAGACCAAGGAAGAAATGATACAAGCAGCACCATACTGTATATGACTTAGGCAAACATATATTTGATGCCATTTTGATATTCGGCTTTAAGATCCACTAAACACCTTAAGCTGGAAGATGGTGCTTAGGTAGCTTAACCTCAGAAAGAATGAAAAAAAAAGGTAAAAAGCATGGAAACAAAAACCAACTCCCTCCCCAGCAAAATTAAAAAAGGAATTAAAGAGCTACTTCTAAAATCAGAATAAGTTAAGTGTTGAATATACATTTATGTACAATTATGAACACTATGAACAATACATTTTAACAGGTTTAGTGGAAAATCCTCCAATCTACAACACAATAAAATAATTAATCAATATGGCAATGGTGATTTAGAAGAATTGCTCAACTATTTCAAGTTTGCAGAACTCAGCCACTGAATCAACAATTAAGGGGTTTTATCTTCAATACATTCTTTTAGACAAAGAGGTTCATTAGTAGAGTTCAAGTCTGTGTGGTATTTTTCATGCCTTGCTAGAATCTCTGTTAGTCAATATCACTGAAGTCACTGACTGGTTCTCCATGGACTCTACTCAGGTGATTCATAGCACGATCAAAAGCAATTCTTACTGCTTTTCGTATGCTTGAGTTACGTCCTTCCATCATTTTTAACTTGTCTATGGTCTCGTCTATCCCAAGGGGAACCATTTTGGATTTGGGAAGCCACTGCCTGTAAAAAAGGGTAAAATAAATATGTTAAATATAGAATAAAATCAAGAAGTTTGCCCAGAAATATCAGGGCTACTATTCTTGTTGCTCATACAGCAGATCTGCTTTACCATCTTAAACAAAATGATGAAATACCTTTTAAGATAGTACTTTCTTTCCTTAAATATTTAAAGAACATGAAATATTAGGGAAGTCTCTTCCACAAAACAGAGAACACATTCTAATTCAATGAGAAGTATTTAATAACTAAGTATAAACTGTAAAGATTAGCCTAAAATACTGTCTCAATTTAAGAATAGGCAGCAGCAGCTAACAATAGACATAGCGCAAGATTCACCTGACACGGTATTGTTTCTCCTCATTTTTCCATTTCCATTACTACAAGGAATTTTCAGATGATGAATTTTTGCCTTACAATAAAGACATCTCCATTTGGTCTTTATGGGAAAAGCTAAACTGGTAAGGAATTTCTGCTTAGGACGCTTTTACTCTGAGGAATGAAATCCCACTAATTCCATATTCAGGGTACTTTTCTGCTCTAAGCTCCATAAATATCTTCACATTCGTGGCATAAAGAAGTGATAAGAAAAAAAACTCTGCACCCGATTCATCTAGTTAAAGGAAAAGCATTTTAAATATTTACTTTAAAAGTGTAAATTAAATTTACTTTGTTTTCATAAATATTTATGGTAATCCTGTTTTTTTTTGTTTTCATAAATCTTTATGGTAATCTTGTTTTCCTTAAGTTAGACATTAAGGAAAACAAAAATTAGGTACATTACTGAATATCTATTAAAGTACGTTACTGTAGCCAGCAGTCCCAAACCTACAAATGGCAGAAGCCCTTCCTTTGTTTAAAAATGTCAGTTTGGGAGACCATTGGGAACTGACCCAACTGGAAATCAGTCAAGTCTCATATAAAACATTTTATTTGAAAATTTTCTTTTAAATGAGTAAAATTGGCTATGGAAATATTTTTTTTCTGAAAGCACTCTAAGTTACAGCCCTACTGTACTGAGCAGACACTGAAGTAAAATGTGAAGAGTCAATACAAGGACACAGAGAGAACAGTATGATAACAGCATGAAAAACAGCAGTCTATCCATTATCAGTTTTAACACACATCAGAGGAAGTATTAAGAAGGTATTTTTAACAGAAAGCTTGCCAAGTCCTCCAGATACAAGTGGTGAAGAACAACAAATATGACTATTTGAAAATCTATGGGTTATGGACACTGCTTTCACAGACTGAAGGTGACATACACGCTGCAAATGAATGAAAATCACAGAGAGGGATTTAGGACTAAAAGAGACAAAACAGAGGTAGAGTTATGAGCGCCAAAATACTCAGTCTAAAAGAGCCATGACCAAAAATGTTAGCGGGATGAGGGTGGAGAGGATGAGAGCAAAGGGGCAGGAAAAAGGACTGAGCCTTCTCCTGACCATCTATGGAAAGTATCCATTAGAGACAACTATGCAAAATATCCGTAAAATTTAGGACCACCTGTATATGGTGCTGAATCAGAAAGGTTTAAGCTGCAGAAGACTCCCCAGATCAAGGAGTAATCACAGCAGTTATTAAGAAAGTGGCTAGTAAGAACATGCATTACACTCATGATACCAGGAAGGGAGAGAAAAAGAGAAACAAACAATGCTGAGTATATTTAAATGCAGGTGTTCTCTATAAACAATGGCAGAAGAATGCAGGATCACACAGAATCCTCTGCAACCGAACAATAATGATCATGAAGAACTACCAATTAGTTAAGAAAATAATTGAAGAACGGAGAGATTATGCCAAAGGCTCTAAGGGGACAGAAGAGCAAACACCAGCTACAAATTTTACTTAAGAAGTTATTCAGGTGCTAGTGCACTAGCGCAGATAGAGTCAGGAGAACAGCAGCGTCAATAGACATCATATATAATCAGCTAAAGGGGAAACTGATGTCTGAAAGTAAGCAAATTCAAGGGAAAAAATGAGACATGGAAAGATTTACAGCTAGCTTGACATGTATGATAACCTGGAGAGGAAAAACACAAAAAAAACATAGAAAAGAAATATACAGTTTGATGAGAAGCAGATGAGAAGCTTTCATATCTGGAAAAAACAAACAAACAAACAAAAAATAAAACAAAAACAAAACAAAAAAAAACAAACAAAAAAAGCCACCAAAAAACACCAACCCTAACAAAGAAAAACACACCAGAAAACCTAGCTGCCTTCCCGGCCCCCACCTCCAAAAAAACAATCCATCAAAATGAAAGACCATGAAGAAGCGGAGGAGAATGTTTTATTGTGTGAATTATTCCCTTTCAGTCTCTACACAGCATATTGCTGATACCAAAATAAATGGACAAAGGCAAGGTTTCCTGAAAAAATTTAGAAGGGGCTAAGAACTTCAAATGGAAGAGTTAATGAAGCATTTAACTAAAGAGAGGTTAAAAATTCAAAGAAAATGCACTTAAGCAGACAGGGGACGAAAGTCTTGTAATTTGGAAAGCAATGATGAAGGAAGATATATGTTAGATTATTACCCTTAAAAAATCTATTTAGCCTAAGAAGCAATTTTATTACGTCAATAAATGAAACCAGATTGTAAATAAAATCAAAAAACCATTTAATGACTTATATTATTTTCTTCCAAACTGACCATAAAAAGATATCTGTTAGTGATGACACGCCTTGGTCCAAAAATAGACTCAAATCTGAAATTTTAACATTAGTTTATACTGTCACAGGAATTGTTTCCATGGAAAGATTTTTCAATTTTCTTCTAGATTAAAGGCACAGATTCTTAATTTTAAGTCGCTGCATTAAACAATATATTTCATTAACATACCAACTTCTTTTATTGTCAAAAAATAGCACTAAGAATAGTTTCTCGTCTGATTTGGTCTGCATTTGTTCTCCAATTTTCAGTACATCCAGAGGTGGCACTGGTATAGTAACACCATTGTGATGGCCAGCAACACGAGGCATCTTAGGGTCAATAATCTATAAAACAGAAGAAAGGACAGTTTGTAATATTTAAAACTATGTAATCTATTTTCAGAAGTTAAGGAGAAAGAATCATAAATTAAACAGCCACTGCATATAAACTGACTTTGTATTACACACAACTTTTTGGCATAAGCTGAATAGGCATAGTGGAGGCACAGTGGCAGATTTAACTGAAAACACTGAAAAAAACATTTTTTATCCATATCAGTTCTTCTTAAAGTCCCATCTGAATTTCACTTAGTACAATTTTGAGACTGACAAGTATGTTTCAGAATGAGAACCAGGATTTCTAAAAGCCATAACTGGACCCGTAATTTTGGGGTTTGAATTTCATATTACTTAAAGAAACAACCTATGTTAATTTCTGCAAAATACACACTCCATACTCAAATTCTGAAGCAAAAAATTTAAAAAAAAAAAACAACAAAAACAAACCAACAAAACCCAACAAAAAAACAACAAACAAAAATTTAAATATCACATTTCATAGCCAATTTAATGACTCAGTCTTCAGCAAAACAATCAGTTATAGTCACAAATTCTTTTCAAAGATTGATGGAGGGGGGGAATATGCTGCTAACATTAAACTAATCATGCTGATGGAAAAACTTTGTAATCATATCATAGAATTATGAAGTGCTCAGCTTCCAGCAAAGAAGGGTTGTGTTACTCCATGCCTGTTTCACCCATCTCCTACTCTACAAACTCCTGTTGGTTTTTTAGCATCCACACTGGCACCAATCATAATCCACAGTAAACTGCTTACAGGAATTAAATGAACAGAAAGATAACACTGTGGGTAGCTCGTAGAAATCAGAAGAACTTTCTTTTCTTGACTGAGGTTGAATTCCTCAGTGAGCTCATGCCACTCTCAGAAATGTCAGTGCTGACATAAAGGAGTGGGCAAAAAAGGAGTCCTCTGGTCTTGATCAGCTTAAATCAAGCACTAACACCATTCAGGAGACAATCAAATAATCAAATTTTCTGCATCTGACCCAGGAGTGTTTGAGTCACTTGTTGAGGGCACTTCAGCTCAAGTGCTCTGAATGTCGGCTCCAGAGATTTTAACCTGACTGTACGATTACATTTCCTGATGTCCTCAGCACACATATATTAGAATTATTGTCCAGTTGAGTATATAAATCAAGTCAAAGTGTATGAATTGTTTCTACAACCCCAAATGCCTGAAGCCAAACACATAATCAACATTTTCTCTGCAAGCTTTGATGTAAGTAGAACTGTGTCTATTACTCCTGTAGTAACTTGAGCACAACAGATTTAAGTTTCCAGTACATTGTTCACAACTGGCTTCAATCAGTCAGTTTATTCCCTCTCTACATGTGTTTTGTTTCTTTAATGAACTGTAGAATCATGGGTATTTTTATAATCATTTTGCAGCAGAAAATACCTTATAATTCCAGCACTAACAAGATGTCTGTCAAATGCTTAATAAAATGATCCTTTAAATAATACATAATGCAGAAACAAAGACTACTGAGACAGCCGTACTAGTTTAAGCCGGGATAGAGGTAGTTTTGTGCACAGTAGGTAGCAAAAGGCTATTTTTTGGATTTGTGCTGAACACAGGGTTGATAATACAGAGACGATTTTGTTATTGCTGAGCAGTGCTTACACACAGCCAAGGTTTTTTCTGCTTCTCACGCCACTCCTCATGTGAGGAGGCTGAGGGTGCACAAAGAGTTGAGAAGGGACACAGCCAGGACAGCTGAGACCAACTGACCTACAGGATATTCCATACCATACAGCATCATGCTCAGTATATAAAGATGGGAGAAGGAGGAAAATGGAGACATTTGAAGTGATGTCATTTGTCTTCCCAAGTAAGCCCTACATGTGATGGAGCCCTGCTTTCCTAGGGATGGCTGAACACCTGTCTGCTCATGCAAAGTGGTGAATGAATTCCTTGTTTTGCTTTGCTTGTGCGTTTGGCTTTTGCTTTACCTATTAAGCTGTCTTTATCTCAAATCCATGAACTTTCTCACTTTCACTCTTCCAACTCTCCTCCCCTTCCCACTGAGGGGCTGCAGCAGGCTGAGCTGCCAGCTGGGGTTAAATCAGGACACACAAGTATTGCACATCTCCAAGGACAGGCAGGGGACCAGAGATTTTTGATTTAAGATCTGATATTGCAATAACTTTACAAACTCAATGCATGGTAAAGCAGGCAGAATAAGCTACCTTTATTCAGTATGAATGGCAAATGGTCAAGTACATTAAGTTCACAAATTGTCTTTCCAGAACAGAAAGTGTATCACTACTAGGGTACTTATGGGAAGCTGTGTACTTACCAGAGCTGGGTAAGAGGGATATCCACTGCATTTGGCCCATACTACTTTTAGAGGCTCCAGAACAGATGTTGCAGCATCAGTTGAAATCCACATACTGCTATGCCCAACTTCTGAGAACAAATAAATAAAAAATTAAAATGTTCCAGAATGAAACTTCAGACAAATCTTCTGCAGTTCTTGGTTTCTTCAAATAGCTCATGATCATTAGAATCCAAATACCAATACAACCTTTCACACATATATCAATACAAAGCAGGTATTGTTCATAACAGCTTTTCACATGATACTAGTACTTTAATCCAAGCCTACCGATACAGAACAAGGGTTTAGACACTTCTAGAAACAGTGTATCTTAAAATATTTTAGTTCTTAGGAAGCATTTGCAAATTCTAATGATGTTTTCCCTTTGCTCGAAAGCAAACATAAAATTACAGTACTCCACATAAGTTTCTTTTAAAACTATGATCCTGTCTAAGAGGTGATGATTTTAAAGATGCAAGTTGAACAGTATGTTTCCGAAGTGCCGGATATTCATAGGGAGATCAGCACCTGATAACTTAAAATGCTTGTCTGGTACACCTGCCTATTCTTATGTCTAAATTCTAATCTGCACTTTAATTTCTATTTATTTTTAACTAGCCCTCTTGGTCTCTCTGCCCTGCCCTTTCCTGCAGCAAACTTCAAGAAGATTAAGAGGGTTCCAGGAAGCAGCTGCACTAGTGGTTTATTTCTTCTCATGAAGCAGCATAATGGACACCTGAGTTTATGTACTGCACACTTCTACCAGACTCCTCCATTTTTTTTCTGTTGCTCACCATGGGATTGAAGCCTGAGACAGGTTTAAGCCTTTCAGCTGACCAAAACTACAACTGGCTCCCTAGACACAGAGGGATGCAGAAGATAGTGACTTATACCCTCAAGATGGAACTGAGGGTGGTGATCAAAGGGGATAAGGTTATCAAAGCTCATATACTGTAAAGATGAGGTGGCACTTCCTGCATCGGGAAACATGGTACCAAAATACAGTTCAGCAGCTGCAGTTGCACTAAGGCAATACTTGATAGAAGCAGCTCTTTACTTGTCAAAATATAATTTATTCCTCAATTCTTTTCAGTCTGCTCCCATTTAAAATGGGCATTGCTTACTTATAATGAAAGGTGGCATGCAGATACATATTCTACCTCAACATTACAAAAAAGTACTGCGGGATAAAAGCAGTTTAACACTTTGTAAGAGCAAGACAAAAAATGTTTAAAGTGATCACTTAAAAAAGAATTAGTTCAACCATTCTCCACAACAAGTAGCTATTTCTCTGCTCTATTAGTAACAGTTTCTAAAATATTCATATGCCAGTTAGAAAAAGCCATGAAGGTTTAGATTAATGCATCCTTCATTTACAGACTTTTTTGAAAAACCTAGATGTAGAACTGTATCTGATACATAAAAACAGTGCAAAATCCTCTTCTTCAGGGCAGCTGACAACAAACTATGCTATTTTCAACTGCAAAGAAATGGTATTTTAATGCTGAGTAGAGGGTCATACACAATCTGACAGGATGCATGCAGCCAGACTCAGAGATTTCTCAGGTGTATACATGATAAAGAGTCTCAGAATTTTTCCTAGTCAGAATTTATTCCATGTGGTAATAGCGGGTTAGTACTCTAGCACATATGATTATTAGTTTTCTTTTACAACACCTGTAAAAGAAACCTCATCTTTTCTTTTTTTTTCAAAACCTCTTTTATTCTTTTATTTCCTCAAGCTATGAGAGCCAATTCATCAAAATCAGAATCAGGTACTGTTCTTCTAAGTGTCTTTAAAGAATCAAAAGCAGAAACCAGCAGTTTCTGCAATGATAACAAAACCACTTTCAGAATGCCTAATGTATTTAAGTAGCAAATATAAGAATGCTCAACTGTCAAATAAATGGCCAAAATTATACAGTACTATTAAGAATACAAGTATTTATAGTTACCAGCTGCAATTCTTGCTGCTTTGGCATAGTTTCCATTTTCAATGCATGATATCAATTCACTTCGGTCTTCCAGTGTGTGTCTCCGTATCAGAGCAGGTTTACCTTTACCACACTTTGGCAGGCTGAAACTGCAAAAGCGTTAATATAAAAACCATTACTTGATAATTAGCATTGTTCACTATAAATCAAAACTTTGAAAAAGAATTTAAATTTCATCAGTACAGAGTAAAATCAGAGCAGAAAGTCCTAAATGAATGCTATGTAACAAATACAAACAACAATGTAAAAGTCAATCCCCAGATTATTTTTAAGCACAGAATTGTCTGGTTATCAGCAAAAGACAAATGGCACGCAATTGCACCTCAACTGCTGTGCAGGTTGACAGATGTGCACAAGTCACAGAAGGTGCTCTATCTTCCAGTATTACACTGGTCAAATGAAAACACGTTCCCTCTGTTCCAACAGTTATAGTACATAGGAAACACAACTATTATCTCTCATTTTTTACTACAAATTCAAGTATTTTCAATTGTAAAATGTCTATACCAAAAATGGTAAAATTTGTTTTCTGCATACTTGAATTTTCTTTAAGAAATCAAAGAACTGAACAGCAATTATACTGAGAATTTGATCTAGAATATCACTGTTAAAAAAATGCAATATTAAATTGTCTTTGTCTTCTTCTGAAAGCCTGTTTGTCACAACTGCATTAACACCATTCCTTTAACTTGAACAAATGAATAAAGCCTTCTATTTTCCTCTAACGGATTCACCCTATACTCTCCTGTATGCCCCATCCTCACAGCCCACGACTGGAGACAGCTGCCTTTACCCAGAGATTAGTGTTTCTTTGGGAGATACACCATTGGTGATGGAGACATAATTATCAATGGTGGTAGAGGTGACCATTCTGAGAGTCCTGTCTTTTAACAACAGACTTCAGAGAGACAAAGTCAGTAGTTGGCATACAGGTACCATCATCACTGCAGTAACTAGCTGGTAAACCACAGACTGACTGCCTACAGCTCCAAAGCTATTGAATTTACCTTTCCTGTGTGCAAGACTCTGTTTTGTATATTTCTGCTCTCCTCCCCTCACCAAAATAAACACAACCCATTTTTAGTGTTCAGGATTAGGAAGGTAATTAAACCAAAATAGCATAAAATATAAATGTATCTATACTGAGCAAGAGGAGCACAGTCTGAATCTGTAATAACCTGAATTCAACAAAATAATACCAGCAATGCTGAAAAGTGTCTCAGATACAACTACAATAACTCAAAAAATTGAAATGTACTCTTCCTTCCAAAATTTATGCAATGCACTCCATGCACTTCAGTGTGGGTCGCAAGCAATATATAAAACTGATATATTCAGTCTCAGATTTGTATTTCAGATTTACAATTTTACCTTGAGTTACACAAGAGACTGTTACTAGATGAAATACTAGATTCTGATGCACACCGGCGACGAGGTTCAACTTTTCTTCCTGGAGTCTCATCTAATGCTCTCTCTTTACTTTCATCTCCAAACCCATTTGACAGACCTACAACATAAAACAAAAAAAACCCACTCCTGCATCAAACTGGAAACTGCACCATTTTCATTAACAACTTTTTGTATTCACACAATGTATCATTATCGTTCTGTACCTCAGCTATTTTCATGTGACAAAAAAGAACATGAATAGTAACAAAATATTCAATTTCAAAACACAGTGTTATAAATAGGAGTTTCCTGTTGTCCAGATTTTAAAGACAGGATGAACACTTAGCAAATATTAAAAAAAAACCCCAAAAACAAAACAAAAAAAAAAAACCAACAAAAAACCCCCCAAAGAACAACAAAGTAAAGATTATAATATGAGAAATAACAAATGGAGTATCAAATCAGTATTTATATGTAATGTTTTCAACTATTTGGACAGTCAGGCTGCAGAAGCTGAGTAGAAAAAAAAGCCAAGAAAATAAAATGTTACAAACCAGGCAGATTTACCAGGGTTAACAGTAGAATAATTTGAATAAAATGTTATAGTCATTAAGCCAAGAAATACTGAAAACCCAAACACGGGAAGAAAAGACTAGTATGGATCTCCTCACGAAGCTGTCTAGTTCTTCCTGGAAGTCCTTCCATGTTAGCGCATGCAGATTGACTGTTTTCTGTGACCAATAATCAATAATATACACATCGCTGTTTTTAACTAGCCTTCCACTGGCACAATTTTATATGCATCCAAGGATATTACATTTTAATTCTATAATTGTATGTGAAAACATTTAAAAGGCTTTTATATTACAAGCTACTTTTGATGGGCTGCTGTCAATCCTGCTCTGGGTTTGCTAATTCACAAATAGCATCGTCCTTATTAAGCCATTTTTGTACTTGATTAAAGAAATAAGATGAATTTTAAGACAGCAGTCTGAAGACTTTCCAGGATGTGTGTGTGGGTGTGGACATTAGAACTAAAAAGGAAAGAATCCAACAGAGAGACTCTAAAGCATCATCAGAAATGCACTGGCTAAAGGCAATGGTACCAGCCTGCAGTCAGCTACTGCAAACAGCAGGCTACAAAGAGAACAAAATGTTAACAAATTCAATTCTGTACATGCCTCTCACAAACGCAAGAGGGAGCTACCCATCCCAGCCATTCTGCTACTACCGAAGTCTTGAAGGTCCCATGATCTTTATACATTCAGACACAGGCAGATAAGATTATGTAACTTCATGTGCCCCTCCACACAGTATTGCAGTATAAAACAATTATGGCAGAATTTCCTTTATGAAGTTTAATTCTTCCAGTCTGTTTGCTACAAAGACCTCCGCAAAGAAGGCTGACAACTATGGAACTTGAGGTTAGCAAGATACTTTGTACAATCCAGCACTTTAAGGGATTTTGCCCTCCACCCCAGGAGACCTTTCATTTGGATTATCAACACAATTTTAGATTTTTAAGAGAAAAAGGAGAATTTACTGAATTTACTGAATGTTCTAGAAGATTTACAGGTAAGCATTCTCTTTCATTGTCACTTAGTTGACAGTGTAAACATTCATTTAAGTGTCTGTTTTGAAACTCCTGTATTTGCCTTTGATTTCTTACAGAAGAAAAATTATAAAGGTAGTATTGTCCTGTCAAGCATCAAACTACATGCTATTGATTAGCCTTGTTTTCACTCTCAGAAACTTGAAAAAAATAGCTGGAGATTAAAGAGTGGAGACTCTTTAGTCTCCACTTAGTAGACTACGTGGAGACTTGTCAAAAGAGTGCGCTTTATGAGAAAGCTTGAATTCCCCTATACACTATCACAGTACACTTCATATGGCAAGCGAAATGAAAAGCTGAAAAAACATTCTGCAAAGGAAATCTCTTAGGTCTCTGCAAATAACTATTTTTTATTCTTCAATATCCTGTCAGATTTATTTTTCAAGTAAGGGGTATAAACTGTTTTGTTTTCATCCTGCCACAAGCTGAAGACACATTACTCAAGTTATCATTCAGGCATCAAGCTAATATGAATCAGCTATCAGCAGAAACAAATCAAATCACAGACTGAATTTCAACGACAGATCAAGTAATGACTGCTACCAGAACCAGAGCAGGTTCCCAATGAACTGTGAAAGTGGAAGGAAATACCTGGTTTATTCTTATAAGAGCATGTTTAACCATTTATAAGTCAAGTAAGACTTAGGCACTTATCTCTACATATACTGGTTCTGTATGTACATGTACACCCAGAACAAAAAGGCTTCATATTTTTATTACTTCAATCGGTTTATGACTGTGCTGTCACCAAAATGGACATTTTAGTGCTCGTATTCCCTTGCGATGGTGTCTTCTCATTGTCACCATGTCAGTACCAAGAAATATGTGGACAAAGCAACCATGTGATTGCCTGATTGCTGATGTTGAGAAACAAGGAATGCAACAGAAATGTGCAACTACAGCAATGGAGACAGCTCTCTGCAGTGGAAGTCCAGTATTATTCTAGTTTAAACATAACCTATGAGTTTAATGACTCATTTAATTCACTTAAGATTACAGAAAAAAAGTTTTATCAATCTGTAGAATGGCTACTAACAGCAGTGTCCTAGTGTCAGCTGAGATAGAGCAAATTTTGTTCCTAGTAACTGGTACAGTGCTGTATTTTGGTTTAATATGAGAATAACGTTGATAACACACTGATGTTTTGGCTGTTGCTAAGCAGTGCTGACCCTAAATGTCCCATGCTCTGCCAGTGAGGAGCTACACAGGAAGCTGGGAGGGAGCATGGCCAGGATAGCTGGCCAAAGGGATGTTTTGTACCGTGGAGTGTCATATCCAGTATATAAACTGATGAGAATTATCTGGGAGAGGTTGATCACTGCTGAGGCATTGGGCTGGGCATTTATCAGTGGGTGGCAAGCAACTGTATTGTGCATCACTTTTTTCTCTTGGGTTTTACTCCTCTTTTTCCTATTATTATTACTATTATAGTCTACTTTGTTTCACTTATTAAACTACTCTTATCTCAATCCCCAGGTTCCATCTTTTTCTGATTCTCTTCCCCATCCCATCAGGGGAGAGAGAACTGGGGAAGTCAGTTACCAGCTGGGCTTAAACTATGATGAGTGGGGGAAAAAACCCCAAAATTTCTGACAAATAAGGAATATTAAGGTACAAAAGAATTTAGAGTTCCTCAGACATATTTCTCTCTTGCTTGTGGAAGTGTGAAAAACAAAGAACATGTAAGGATATCAGCAAGAGTAATTTTCCTGAGTATCAAGCCCCAAATGACAGGTGCTTACACAATCCATGAAAATCAAATTTATCCAGTTCACGTTTCAGACACTTTAGGAACAGGCATTATTTTACAAAAGGAAGACCTCAATACTTAAAAATGAAACAGACTCATATCTAGTCACAGATGCAGCAGTTCTGAAGTGACCTTGTAACCCAGGCAACAAAATCTAAGTGCTTTATTGCAGTAGCACTCGTGCAAAAAAATAATCAGACATATTCCATTTATACGCTAGAGCTTGAAATTGGGCTTCTTTTAGATCATTACAAAACACTTCTCTCCCATGAATCATGAAATGTCCTGTAGCTGCTAGAATAAATGAGATTAAAGAAGATTTCCATTTTTTTTAAGGAATTTGCATTTTATTGAATCAGTAGATATTACTAAGAAGGTCAAATAAAGAAAATCCATGGGAGATGTAACTAATCCTGCTTGCAGCTTTCCAAAAGCTCATGATTTTGTTTGACCAAATAAGCTTTCTCTATAATCATAGAGTGAAACTTTATGTCAGGTACTGAACTTCCTACACATACTCCCTCAAAAACACTCCGACTGACAACAACTCCCTCCCACAAAAAGTCCTAAAGATCAAAGTGAAAACCTTTCATTAGTGGATAATTACTTTTTCTTTTCCCCTCTATTCATAAGTTTCTTAAAAAAAGTAGCCCACTCCCAGAAGCAGAATTCAACCTTTTTCAATTAAAAAAAAGGGAATTCACAAAAAAAGTCCACTATCCATCTTAAAAGTAGGGTTACTGCCTTTCTAATCTTCAGCTCAACTTCAATTTACACATAAAACTTACTGCCTTGTCAATCATGGCATATGACAATCTTTTTAAAAATAAAAAAAGTTCTAATTAAGAAGAAAAAAAGGTAAAGATGATGAGCTTCACACTTTTCCACAGTGCTGAAAACTTTATTTATCAGGATAAGTTTTATCTTTTTCTTAACAGTAGCAGTTTGTTCTTCAACTGCAATTAAAACCTTCCTGGACTACATAAATCAAGCAAGCTAGAACCTTGTTGCCCATACCAAATTAATGGAAGCAGGAAAATGTAATTCCCAAAAGACAGCAGAAGTTGGAGAAAATCAATGGAGGAACAAAACTCAGGGCAGTCCAATGAGCAGCAGAACATGCTCCATGAATGTACAAAAAAGATGCCACAATACAGAACTGTGCATTTCAGACCGTGATCGCATCTTATGGTTCTACTGAAGCAAAAATAAAGAAGCCAAACTTGTACGAAATTATTCTAAAGTGATTAAAACTTTACTATGCTTGATGCAAAACCAAGCATATCCAAATGTAAGAAGAAGTGCTGTACTAAAACTAGAGGTGAACAGCTGAGATGCAACCACTAAAAAAAATTGTGAGCATTCAAAAAAATGACTGCACACAGTGCACCAGCACTTATATAACACTATTGAGGTTCATTTTACCAAGTAAGGACTAACCAAGTTCTGACTTGTGCACTTACCCAGAACCAGTGGTGATAGTCTGCATTAAAATATATATATATATATATATTAAAGGAAAATGTGTATTTTATTAAAATAAACATAATTTTTTTTGCACATTTCACTTGTCCAAGGAAGATGAGATTTTCTGGTGGGGGGAAGGGAAGAGGATGGAGATGTAGCATTCTTAACTAATCTGTTCTCACAGAACATGTTCTGGGAATAAGAACGCTGGGACTGGTAAAAATCTGCGACCAATCTGTGTCACATATACTATAACACGTACAACTTTGTAACTTACGGAAATGGGGCAATATATTGAATGAAGAGCATAGTTTCATATATGTCAAAACTTCCTCCAAGAGTGTTCATTTCTATTTGTTTTTTGTTTTAAGGATGGCTGGTGTCTCCAACATGATCCAAAATAATTACTTCAAATGTAATTGTCTTTCTGCGTTCCAAAAGGATCATTTAATTGAATTCCATTCCATGTTGAGGACAATAGAAAATAATTAGGATCCAAAGACATAAATACCCAGCATGATATTAGTTAATATGAGAACCTGGAAGACAGTGAAAAAGCCATTAAGTCTCTCTGAAAGGAAACAGAGCTTTCAAATAAATAGCCATCCTTACAGCACTGTCCAGAGACAGTGAGAACGACACAAGTGTCCCATGTATTCTAATATTCAGCTAAAGTTTCAAAAGGGACAATCTAAATAAAAAGTTTCACTTTGATTCAGGCCTCTTTCTTGAAAAAGAAAATACTGAAAGTCATTGAAAGCACAGAATACAACCTCCACATGCATGATATGCATCAAGAACATGGCTTAGAAATGTATCTAAAAATACATCCAGTAAGAGTAAGAAAGCGGATGTCAGTGACTTAAGGGATTTATACATACAGGTATGCACAGACAGGATAAAGGAATACTTCAAGGTAATAAATCATCAGAAGCTACTGTATTCTTAAAAATGCAAACCTTGAAAATGGGCATAATGCAGTAGCAGAAAGGCATCCACGAAGTTTTTAAAAAGTGAACCTTAGAGTAACCCTATAAATGTCTACTTCGAACAGTAAATTCTGGAGTGCTCTAAGAACATTAGATACAATTCTTCATTTCAGAATACACAGACGAACATCTAAGCACATCAAAGTTTACAGTGCTTAAAACAGTCTTCACTATGCAGACAAAATAGGAGCCAGTTACTCACAAAGACTATGAAATCTGGTGTGAAGAGTCCCCTTGAAAAGGAAGCTTTACAAACTTGCTTAAAATTTGTTCACGGCTAAAAGATAGCAAAGACAGGTCAAGCAGAGCCCATGATGTGGTACCTACACACGAAACAGCAGCAGCTTTCGAGATCCTAACCAGGAAAATTTCACCTTTGAAGGTTTAAGTAGCACCAAATGAAAACAGTTTGGTGGTTCCACGAATGGTCAGTTTGACAGGTTCCAAAAGAATGCTTAAGAACTCATCCTGTAATTACTCATTTTCTTCTAACCTGGGAATAAGAAGTGTCTCTGACTAATCAGATAAGACTCTGCTACAACAGCAGAATCTGATTTGCACAACAGAAAGGAAAACTAATCAACATTTAATAACTACAGCCTCCATAAGATAAGGATTGTATGTTGCTCTGACATACAATGGATGATTGTTCAAGATATTTTAAAATATGCAAGTGGGAGGCAATACTGATGGAGGAGTTAGAAAACATTCAGGAAAACTCTGAAAGGAAATAAGAGCAGAAACATTTATCAAAAAAAAATTTTACAACTTCTTCTAAGACTGTATCAGCTGTTCCAGCGGTACAGACTGATGACAGCAGTGTATAGTAGAAAATGCCATTAAAAACTGCACATACAGAATCTGAAGAATTGAAAACTAACTTTACAAACTGAATTCTTTACTCAGCTTTGGTTTATATAATTTATGACACACAAAACACACACAGATGATTGTAAAAATACAAGCTTTAAATGCCTGAATTGCACATACATCAATGGAATGTCATCCAGGATCCAAGAAATTACTACAGAAAGTCAGTAATATTTAGGACCAAAGACTACTTAAGAGCTTTTAAGATGGGGATCTTTTTTCCAAACATTTTTTAATGATTTATGCATAAACGCAAACAGTAAAGATCCTTTAGAAAAAAACCAAACTTTCTTACCCATTTTCCATTTGAAGATTTCTACTTCCTCAGCTACAAAATCCTGATATAAATGAAAGAAAACTTAAAGAGATTTTTGAAAGACTTGATAAAGATTATTTTATCTCTCAACTTACAGAATGAATAATTATTTATCTACATACTGCATGAAAAACCTAGTGCCTAACAGTCTTTCAGAGCAGCCCAGCAGGACCTACAAAGGGAGGCTGTTGCACTTCCTAAATGGTAGGTTATTCCTAAATGGAACTAACTTTTGTAACTCTACAGGACTTTACAGAGAGCTTTTACCAACACTTTTTCTTTCTACTTTGAAAATAATGGTTTCCCTGTAATTGTGAGAATACAACTTTTGGGTATGGTATCCCAAGAGGAGAAAACTGATGGAGAGAGAACTTCAGAGCTCTCATATGTAAGCAAGTCCAGTCATTCTACTCTATTAAAAATAAAACAAATAATTTACCATTTATTTGCCTTTTACAGCTATTCAGAAAAACTGGTTCTTAATTTGTGGCTTATCTTAGGACAGGAGACAGAAAATTAAACTGAAGTTGCTACCTGAAAGCAAAGTCAAGGCAGAAATGTTTACCAGAGATGCTCCTGAGATGACATACAGGACACCACAGTAAACTGGAAGTCTTTGAATTACTTCAGTAAATTACAGAGCTGCATTCCTGGTCCTAATTTTCTAGGCCTTTTCTACCTTGAGAGATATTTCACAAATGGAGATTAAAACTTCACATGATCTTAGAGCCTCCTTCTATGACAGCTTGCAGTATACTTAAGGAAGCACATGATCTGAAACCTTTTAGAAACCACATCATCATACTAAAAAATTATTCCATCCTAGCAAAAACTAACAGTACTTACAATCCTAACATTGTCTTCCTGGCTTCAAATAAAGGAGCTGAAAAACCAAAGGAAAAGTTTCAGTGCTCATGAAGTCAACCTGACAGTGCTTGAAGCTTCATCAAGTGAAGATAATCAAGAGCTATTAAATACCAGCCCAGCATTACTATTTTTAGGCAACACTGAACAAAAGAGCCAAAAAAGGCTGACTTGCATGTTCGTATCTTTGTTTCTTAATCAGATGAATCTATACTTGCCTTTCTCCCCTCAGACCTAAAACACTTTTATCTTCAACACAGAATCGTTTTATAGAACTCAGGAGTACTTAGCCATGCTTATCAGCTGAAGGTTAGTTCTCAGCATCTGCTTTTGTCTTAATTTTTTTTCAATGGCATACTGTTGGGAAGTAATTTCTGAGTGACAACAGCGTTATTACAGCTTCCTTCAGAAGGAAGGGAAAAAGGAAAAGTCAAGGAAGAAAATAGGAAAAAAAGGGAGGAGAAGAGAAAGGAAAATGAAAGTGGGAGAGCGTTACCATGTCAGGACAGCATGGCCTTCAATGTGACAGCATAGCCAATGAACATTGTTTTGGTAGCAACAAAATAACTTTATTTTACCCATTCTTGAGTAACACGTGTTTCTTTGTATGGAATATCTTCTTAATGTGTACACTTTCTCTGTGCAAACCAAAGAAACTAAGTCTGGGAACTACACTGGGAAACACAAAGGGAACTATCAATTAAAAATGTCCCAAAATAATGGACTGCATGTATGACACAGTAAAAGAGTACATCCTACCATAATTACTCTTTATGGAGGACATTCCTCTGTGCGTGGAACTATATAATCTATTCTCAGTGAGTGGAAGAAGAGGGAAAAGGAAAAAACGCACAAATCCATGCACAAACCTTCTCTGAGAGACATTGATTTGCAGTCCATTGTACTGTGGAACCATCCCACTCTCTCCACTCAAAACAGAATGGGCTTTAAGTGACCAGTACTTCTGACTGTCAGGTTAAGAGCCTGAAGTTGTTGGAGTCAATGGATTAATTTTTACTACTATCCATCTCTTAAATCAGACCTGTAGGTGAGTATGTGGGGGTTGGGCTACACAATGTTTAAAAGCCCCTTCCAACTCAACCTATGATTCTACGATGTTCCAAATAGGTCAGTCGATTTGATCAACTCTGGTACCTTATGTGCCTGATACAGGGGACTTCACAATATCTAAGCCTGTTGATGGTTGGCCATCTATACTCAGCCTCAATACCATGGTAAGTGTCTTCTTAAATAAATTAAGAACCCACTTATAAAAAGCATAGGGTGAATCTCCAAATTCACTGTTGTTTTTTAATATCTTCAATAAACACCACAGTTCTCTGTTTACCATCTGCACCTCACTGAAAAAATAGTCTTAAATGTCACAGATGAAGCACAGAGGGGACTATAACATTAAATTCTTTAGAAAGCCAAACTTGGGCCAAGAAATGAGTTAAATATTCCCCCAAAAATGAAATACCAGAATACAGTAAAAGGTTCCCTAATCCCTATAGCGTCAAGAAAAACTGAAGGGCATCTAGGAATATTTCTTTGTAATTACAGAACATTCAGTCATACTCATCTTAGAAAACACAGCAATTTTAAGTTGGGTACTAATAATTAATATCTTACAAAATAACCCAAAAGACTTTCAAAGAAATTAACATGTTTAAGACCCAAGAAAAATTTCCAAAATACTAGTGTATAACATACATTACGTATGCAAACACTTCACAAACCTAGAAAAAAGCATAAACTCCATTTATCCAGGTGTTCATCAACCCTCACCACTCTTACCAATGTTGCTCAAAATTCCCTCCCTCTTAATAATATAAATCAAGAAGTCACAGAAGTATTTTTAAAGGTAAGGAAGTTAATACTATGATTCTTTATATGAAATAAAACTAACTTCTTAAATGTCATTGCGAGTGTTGGTTGGCATAAAATAGTTTCCTTCCTCCTCCTTCTGCCTTATGAACTTGTCTTGTTCCACATGTATTACAAAAAACCTCCCCTGTGTCTCAAAATGTTCCCAGAAATTAAACTGGCAAAAATTTTAGTAGGACTGCCAGAATTCATCTAAAGTTTGAGAGTGCTAAAAAAAAAAGGAAATACAGAAGGAATCTTCTTTCCCCACCCCCTGCCCCCAATTTCTCTAGTTATTCTGCTTTATTTCCTTAGCAAACGGCCTTAGATTTCTCAGTTGCCTATCAACTCATTAAAAAAAACAACCAACCAAACTTATCTTGACAACTCAGCAGTCAAGCTCCCATGTCTCTACACTGACAAATTTAATAAATCGGGATAATTTCTTTAAGCCTTCACAATCTCCAATACTCTGTTTGCATATACACCCAAAAATGCTTTGTTTTCCAACTTCCTGAAGGCAGGAGGCTGAAGCTCTTTGACAAATAACTAAATTTCAAATAGGACTGCACATGAAACAATCACTGTGCGTCTAAAGAAAACAAATAGCTTTAATTCAAAGTATCAGGACTGTACATCTCTCAATAGATTTAGTCAAATTACTGCGCTTTGCTCATGAATATAGGTATATATATATGTATGTATATATGTACACACACACTCATTCCTGTCTATGTTAACCAGAAGAGCAATTAGGCCAGTTTAGGTTTCTTTTCACTGAAGAACCTCTAGTTTAGTTTGTTATTTATTTAGAGGACATAAGTTTCTTAGATATACATATTTTACTTTCATTCCCTCCATTTAGAGAATGGTAACTAATGATGCACATATTTTAGCCAAATTAGCCTGTGTTCCACGCAGCCAAAGATTTATTAGAAATCAAGTACTGAAGAACTCAAAAAAATAACTCCAGACATAATCTCTATTCTTATAATCCCAAATGAAATTAAGTAATAGTGGTCATCACTAGAATAATAAATTCTATCAAACGCAAATGGAATTCATACACAGGTTACTTGCAGACAGTTCTTATGTGCCATCATTTTGTAGCATTCGAGCAGAAACAAAATCAGCCCAACACTGACAAATGGATTTAATAAGGTATAATTATGTTTGCTGTATATTGATAACCGTATGACAATTATTAAGAAATTATAAAAACTTATTTAAACCTGTGCTTTTTACTGTGTCAAGTATTCTAATTCAGTGATCCATGTTATAAATATTTGCTTACATTTACTTCAGTACCTTGAGAAAACCTGTGTAACTGGATGCAAGAATACTAAGTAAATTATATGTTTCACTGAAATTTTCTATTACTGATATTTGGTCCAGAAACAATAGAAAACCATGTACTATAATATAATAATCACTATGTGAAATCCTAGTTCTATGATAAGTTAAAGTGGTTGCTTTAGGATGGTATATTTTAAATAGGTTTTATTTAAAATTGAGGATACCAACACACTAACTGAATTACTAACCTAAAGCTACTATGAAAAGGTGACTGATAACACCAAGAATACTTGAAAATTTGATGTGAACCTAATCTAACATTTTACATTGCTTAAAATGTTTCTTAAAACAACAATGTATTCTATTTGTTATCTTACCTATACACAACTGATGGAGGCACATTTTTAATGGTTAGTAAAATCTACCTTTTATCCATTCATCAGTATAATTTTTTTTCTCAGATGTAATAATTGCATCAACTATTTTCCTGACAAAATGGATTAATTGTAACAAAAGAGCAAGGTAGGTAGACAACTAGTATTTTGAAAAAGGTCACTGAGCTTGTCGCAGTTAAGATTTGACGTGCCCAACCCTCAAGAATCATACATCAATCTGTGATGTGACCAAAATTTCCTAAGTAAAAATAAGCTATTTTTGAAATTGCTAGATACCATATGAAGCAAACACAAGATAAATAAAGTATGTACGGGAAATTTTTAAGCACATCTTTCCACTATGTAGCTGTGAGTTTTCATGTATTAACTGTGAAGACAGACATGCTCTGTCTGTGATAATGCCCTAGTAGAGCAGTAGGAAATTTATGTTACACTATTGCTTCATGTATTTTAAAAATTCTGATAGAAGAGGAGGTCAGAGTATTAATGTGAACTGCTTTATCTTTGAAGATTAAGTCATGTTGTTCAAGAGTCCACTATTTCTGAAAAGTTAGGATTTCAATAATTATTTTGTGTATGAAAACCAACAACATATAGGACACCATAAAGTAGAGTCAGTGGATCCTGTATGTATCTTTCTTGAAACTAACTGGCAAAAACACCAACCCCAACTGTAATTCAAGAGAGCATAATAAAAGCAGTATACAAGAAAAATGAAACAACACAGTAGGTGTAGTTTTACTTAACTAAACAAGCTTTGGAATCTTCCTTTGAACTTCTTCATATAAGAATACAGCAGTGACATGAAAGGGGGAAACACTGAGGAGACTGAGTATGGCAAGGGACAGAAACAAGGCATCTTTAAGTAATACCAAAAAACTCCACCGGTAATTAACATGAAAGAAGGAACAAAAAGATGTGACATAGCAGCTCTTGACCACTTAAAAACTTCAATGCTTTGTATATTAAGCAAAGTCTTTTTTAATGCCTTTTTCAATATTCAGTAGAACTGAGGATATTTAACATTAACACCAGTCAAAGAAAACTGCAATACTAATTCATTTTCAACTACAGGGATTGCTCATGAAGTTGCCAACTCACAAGAATGCACTCAAGAAGGTGGAAGCACGCCTATTTCTGTGACTGGATGGCTTTGGAGGGAAGGCCTTATGTCTACTGGATTTTACGCAATAAAAACACTTTTACCTTCAGCATGACACTAAATTTTGTAAAATATAACCAAATAGAAAAATATATTATTGTATATTTTATCTAGCTTTTTTTAGCATAACACAGACATCTGTATGAATCAACACCAGTTGCATACACTAAACAACTCAGCTGCTTTTAAATCTTGGAAAGCATCTGAGGTTTGTGCTGGTTTCCCGCTGAATGGTAACTCAAAATAGATGTCAACTGCAAATTGCTTAACTAAGTGTGGAGACACAAACTTGAAAATAATGAGGAACAAAATTTCTAATGTGAAAGCAAAACGTTTGGCTGCAAACAGGAAAATGAATCACAGGAATAAGATCTAATAAGCTGACAATCTGTATCAACCATACATGTCTAAACCCCAAGATACTATTAAAGAACAACTAGAACTTTTTCATTAATTGGCTAAATTGTTTCAATTGACACACACTCTCTTCTTGAACAGGTACAAATTTTAGCTATAAATGCCCCAAGTATTAGTTTTATAGAAATTTAATCCTCTATATATCCTGTATATAGAAGTTCAGTAGCTTCAGGAAGAGACTACCTATTTGTCTTTTAAAATAATAATAAAAAAGAATTTTGACCTTTGGATTTTATTCCTGTCACTGGGTTGTTTGTCTTGAAGATAATCAAAAGCATATTTACCCCACATACATCTAACTCCATAGTAAGAAAATGAGCAAAAATGGCTGACTTTAAATGTATTCAGAAATCTGGCAGGTTTTGCTGCTGCCTTTTTTGGTTTGTTTTTTTTAAGAATTAAGTCAATATTTCATTTAAAACATTTTTTCCCACAGAAACAATTCACAATGTGCAACACAGAAATGTCATGGAATTAGTATTAATGTGTGATTTAGCACAAAATGATTCATTGTGTGTATGATAAAATGCCTTTTAATATTATTAATAAAGATTAACTCATTTCTATCATCACACTACCTTCACTTTGTTCCTGCTTCGGAACTAAAGTACGAGATCAAATCTGTATGCTCTTTCCAAGCTGTTATGGAAGCTGGGGCTTTCCAAAGAAGCAAAACAAACAAAAACCCAAAAATATAAATGAAAGACACTTCTTCCCACCAAATCTTACTTAATACTTTATCATGATCACTAGACCATTCAAAAAAAAAATCCCAACCAACCAACCAACCAGCACCACTCCACACACCAAAAAACCCCACAGTGGAAACAAACAAACAAAAAACAAAGAACAACTACCAAAGAAAAGAAAAAAAAAAATCCCCCCCCCAGCTCTTGGAGCACATCTTTACAATGAATGTTAAACTTAAGTTTCTATCTCTTTCAATCCAAGACACTGTTTTCATACTCGCATATGGGTTACCAACATGACAGTGAAACAGAGTATTTATTTCAAGAGTGATACAAAAGTCATAGAAATGGCTACGGATGACATTAAGGAAATATACTTCAGTAATTTCCTTATGCTGGTTTTCTTCCTCAAAGTTTTTATACAAACTTCTCAAATAACTGGAACGATGGTTTGCTAATAAAAGGTTTAATTAATCTCTTGAGTTGTTATGCATTAACATTCCAAGATAATGTTTTCTTTAAAATGTTTTTTAGCAAATTCTCATTAAGTGCATAATCTTACACTTAGATTCTTCAACTTTATTTAAAGTGTACAGACTAAAGAAGAAAACCACAAGAAGTGTCATTACACCTTGGGATTTTAACACTTCCATAAAATACATGGATATACAAAGCACCTCATACACAGTCATCAGTTTCATAATGTGAAAATATGTCTGGAGTGACAATGCAGCAAAACGAAGTCATACACAGAATATGTATTTTTCATGCTCCTGTTTACAAGAGTTCTAGTTTTGACACTGTCTGAAGTTTCCATATAAATTAACAGGGAATTTGCAGAAAAGGAGCTGATTCAACTTTTCTACTGGTCTGAACAAAAAGAAAATTAATTTTCTGGACTGAAACTACTCAACTATGAGGAAAACCTGTTCTAAGTGCTAAAATATGAAGATAAACAAATCACATGTATGAAAAACAAAACAAAACAAAAAAAACCAGGTATGTTAACTTTCCAGACACATCCATTCAAATAAGTTTTGTAAACATTTACCTGTATCCAAGCGCTTTACAGGGGACTCATCATCAACCTCAGAATCTCCACATGCACTCCTTGATCTTTTCCTTGGGTGCAGAAGTGTCTCCAACCTTGGAAGGACTACAGACAAAAAGGTTTTGGTCCCTAGCTGTGGAGAAGTTGGCTGGGTTTCAGTGTTCTTTGCAGACTTTTGGGGGCTTATACTTTTCGATTTGCAGAAGAGAATGGATGTACGTCTGTTTACATCAGTTGATGACTCAGCTACAGCAGAAACAGTCGACTCATTGAGATTACTGTCAAGTAAGTGTTCTGGAGTGTGTCCATTTATTTCTTTCTGAATGGAAGTGCTATATAATTCATTATCAAATTTTACTCTTTTGTAAAGCTTACTCTGCTCTGGATTGAGTTCTACTGGTTTGAGGGTTGGTGGTTCTGAATTAGTCTCCAAGTTTGAAGGAAGAGGTAATGCATCTGATGGTTCAAGTTTAGGGGGAGATTTATCTCCTGAAAAAATTATAAATAGAGTGTGATTTTTGAAAACTTGTAGTTATAAATTCTATTATAAAACTCACTATAAATGTGCAGCCCACCAAATAAATTGTTGTCTGGAAACAAAGCATAACATTTTAAAAACAAAACTTGTCTAGCAACAATCTGTCCTAGTTAGTAGTTCCTACTTTTTTACTGGGAACGTAACAGGGGTAGAAAAGTAGGTGTTTATAGTTGGTGTTAACAATTTATACCTGGATAAATACTTTTTACTTCTCATGCAGTTGTGTTAGTTTCATCAACTAAAAACTACAAAATCTATTTTTTTATTAGAAAGTTGGGGTGGTGGACGATTATCTGTTAAATGCAATTATACTGCCATTCATGTGAATTTTTTGATAATTTCATCTATTTCACCTTATCAATATTCACCTTATATGCTTAAGAAATACTTTATCAGATAAACAGTAAAAAAAAAGCATTTGTAATCTGATGTACTAGAGTGAGCTAAAATGTGTTACAAAATCTACTGAAAGGCAAGATTTGTAAAGCTGTTTTTAAAGGTGTGCCTATAAGTTTTACATACCAAGAAGAGAAATAAATAAAAAAATGGGGAAAATAAAAAAGAAAAAGTTCCCCAAAATCTTGTAGCTTGATTAGCCACTAGTTGACATATACACACTTGAGAATGCAGACTGGATAGGAGAAATCAGAAAAACCACCCTCTACCGTTTTTTCTCCAGCACCCACCCGAACACCTCTTATTTTAACATGATCCTGTCCCAGACAATTTCACTAAATCCATGCCAGGAAAAGACAATGGAGATGTAACTGTGAGTGAATAAAAGCAGTTTCAGTTTTTCATCCCAGGTAATGGGAAAGAAAATAAACATTCTACTATCACAGCATGCCCAAATAAAACCAGAAGGCTGTCCTAACCCATAATTATCAATTCAAAAAAATGTTTAAACCTCTCTAGCTTCCAAAAGAATCTTTCAAAATATAAGAAAGGAAATAGTTATTCTAGAGTAACCGTATGAGACCAACGTACCATTTATGCTATCACATAAAATATTTAAACTTAGTTGATTTTTCTGTGCCACCTGAAAAAAGGTATAAAATCCCCAAGCACTTAAATCCTCTCTTTGCGGTGGATATGTCTATACTGCTTTGATTTTGGCCCAGCAATGTTTACTTGGAAATTAATGAATTCTAAGTACAGAAAAACCTCAACCCTTCTGTTTAAAGTTTAATCAAACAATAGCATAGCTCATACTAAAAATATATATTTTTAAAATGACTATGGTCAAGTCATTTGACAGCACACAAGTCTTAGAATCGGTAGTAGTATTTCAGGAAGACAGTAGAATGAAATGTACAGTCAGACAAGCACATTTAAAGTACCACCAATTAAAAAAGCCTATAGTTCAGAATGCTGAAGGTAACTGTTCCTTGTGAAGAAATTCTGATTTTCTTCAGTTAGAAAGTATTCACAAAAAGATTTAAGAACATAAAACCACCTGAGAATTCTTTAGACAATAAAACCTGAATTTCATGCGGTTATTCTGGTACCATACACTTCACATGATCAGACACTGAAAACGGAATTGCAAAGTGGTAATTCACAGCACTCCCAAAGTCAGCTCCTGTACAGATCCTGGGCACAGGATTCTTCTACGTTCCTCATCTTTTTTTGCCAGTTTGTTTTCTTTACTCCTCTAAGTACCTTTCATTTGAGAACTGAAATTTGAACTAATTATTATTATTCTTACCTAGATCAGAACCATAACAACGCCAATCAACCCTGGATCATGTTTTTTATTATGTTTTATTTAAAAAACCATACTGCAAATGTAAGAAAACTGTTACTGGTCATGTTTTTTCCTAAACAGCTGAAGTAAAAGGCTATGATATAAAAATGTTAAGCTACAAGTAAAAAGTTAGTGTATTCATTAGCTGCCAAAACTACATTCCTACATAACTATATTTAGTATCACCATCACTTGATTAAAAAAAAAAATAAAAAAAAAAACCATTAAACATTCTGAGAATACTTAAAAGCCTCAGAACAAGACAATATGCTGATTCATGTATGCTTTTTCTATCACTGTTCAAATCTCAAGCAAGTTCTATATTTGGAAAGCGTTCTCCTAGTTACACTAAGAATTAAACACTACATTGCTGTTTGAATGGCAGTTCAGGACAGTCATTTTATGGACTTCACCTTTCAAAAATTTTGATAGCATCAAGCTGTAACAGATACTGTTTTATTTATTACCATGCTTCCACTTTCCCTTGAGCTCTTTCCTCCTCCTATTCAATGCATTAATTCAGAATGAAACTCATCTCTAACTCTCCTAAAGAAAAACAGTTTATCTTTTGAGCTGACTAGGAAACAAATTCAATAGAATTTTTTTTTTTTTTTGAGAGACAAGCTTTTCTTTGCATCATTTAAAAATGAGTACTGAAGACCTCAGAAATTCATTTAAAAGTCAAAAATGAAAATTATGATATTCAATTGAAATATAAACTTAGGTCTTTCTAGCACATTGCTCTTATTGAAATCAACATAACGTAGCCAAAGGTAGATAGAGTTCTGAAACAAATGTTTTGAGGAGGAAGAGAAGCAAAAGGGGAAGAGCAGGGGAGATACAGCTGACTTGATTCTACAACATGAAGTTTATTAATTCCTGTCGATAGTTAGCTTTATTTAAATAAAATAAATAAATAAATAAAAAACAAATCTACCCACCCCCCTCCCCAGAGTCTGGACTAGAGAATAAAAAAGCCTACAAAATACAGTACAACAGTCAAGAGTTTTCATTACCCTTGACCTAGGCTCACAAGATCCTCAATACATATTTCGACATTTAAGTGTATTTCCAAAAGTACAAAGGTATCTTCCGCTCTGGCATTTCTGACTGCTTTTTGTATAAGATTGTTTCCACTTTCATTTCTTAACATCTGAATTTTTAGAAGCCTTGCTACTGTGAAAAATAATGGAGGGAAGATTTTTTAAAAAAGATCATTCTATTCTTAAAGTATTTGTCATGATTAAGCAGCTATTTGCACATCTAAAATGCAAATTTTTAATTTAAACTAAATATTTTAAATTTAAAATTAATATTAATTTATTAAACTCTTTGATTCACATTATTAAAGCCCCTGACTGAAGAGGCTCAGAACAGTACTCATTTAAACTTCGTTTACAATCTTACCTTCTTCTTCTCCATCTTGTTCTAATGCTGCACTTTCTTCTTCAAAACTTCCAATACCTGATTCTATTTGAGGAGCTTGGTTGTGTTGCTGACTTAGTTTGTTGCGAATAAAGCTGATTTCTTTCTTTAGCAGCTTTGCTCTTTTGCTTCTTGACCCACTGGATTTCATTGCACAGGTCAGATCAAGTTTTTCTAGCAACTCTCTCAGCTGTTCTTCCAAGGACATATGCGTTCTGTTTGCAGGATTCAGTAACCTATCCACTGAAGTCAAAATATGTAGAGTTGCAAATGTGTTACCATTTCCCAGAACATTTCCAATAATAAAAATACCAATAGGAGGAAAAAAAGAAGTAAAATTCACATGGCAATGGCAAAATAAAAAGATATTGTCAAAAAGCTGCACTGATTACAGTTAGAAATGTTGATATTAATTCCTACTATGTATTTACTATTCTTCGAGATCTGCATTTTGCTCAAAAAAACTCAGTAGTAGAGCAAAGTGTTCAAAGGTCAGAAGGAAGACATAATTAATCCTTCCTACTCTAATAAACACATTTCTTCTTCTCAAAGCAAAGAACAAAATTACAGTTACAAAAAAATGTGTTAATTATTCTTCTTCACTGTCAAAACCTCAAAAAACTGATGTGTATGTCAAAAGAATGAATTTTAAATCCTAGTATTAAAAACATGCTTTGTTTTTCAATTGAGAGGGTTATTTAAGAATGCGTTGAAGTTCATGAGCACTTCCCATGCCTTACAAGCCCATATGATCATGTGAAAGAAAGCAGTCAGCTTAAAAACCTTTTCCACATAAGTTGTTAAATTAGACTCTGACACTGCCAAAATCAGAATCTGGGTAACACTGACTTCTAATGACTGACCTAGTAAAACAGAAACACTAGAGTCTTTCAAGCACTGTTTTTAATTGGGGGGTGGGGGGCAGTCAGCAAACAGCAACAATCCTAAACATTTGTATGGAATGTGTACACTGTGTGCAATGAAAAATGCAAGTGTTAAAAATAACCAAAACATCTTACCATCTTCCCAAGAGAAAGGCTGGGGTGACTCAAGTTTAGGCCGTTCAGGTAAGTGCATTCCAGTTTCGCTATTGTAACCGATTCCTTCAGCATCTCGCCTAGCTTGCCTGAGAACTACACCTCCTTGATCTCTTAACCGCACTGCAGCTCTATAAAATATTGTATCTTTTGCATTGTACTTCATACAGTTGTCTATGATAAGATTGAAGTCTTCTTCAAACTCACTGAGGTTTTTATAGCCTTGTGCATCTAACCGCTTTCTCATGGTAGAGAAATCCATAGGATGTTTAATATGATCCAAATAGTCTGGAACCTTTGAACAAATATTTAAAACATGAATGGGTAAAATGGTCTTATTACAGCCAAAGTAACATTACTTATTAACTAATCACACATTTTAAACATACTTTGTAACACCTCAATATACGAAATTCAAAATGTAGCATAGAATTGCACATTGTGATATTGTAGACATTTGCACGCCAACAGAAGTTTACATATTAGAAGACTGCACACCTTGGGTAACAAGTCTGAGCTTTACTAAGAGATGCTGAAACTCTATGTTTTTGGAGTTCTGTGGTTTTAGGTACCTCTTCTCCCAGGCAACTAGTAACAGAACAAGAAGAAATGGGCTCAAGTCGGGGCAGTGGCAGCTCAGGTTGGTTATGAGGAAAAATTTCTTCACTGAAAAGGTGGTTAAGCATTGGAACAGGCTCCCCAGGGAAGTGGTGGAGTCACCATCCCTCCAAGTATTCAGAACAAGTGCACGTAGCACTTTGTGATATGGTTTAGTGAGCATGGTGGGATTAGGTCAAAGGTTGGACTTGATGACCTTGGAGGTCTTTTCCAACTTTAATGATTCTATGATTCTTTATATAATAAACAGATGTGTATGCAGTATCTGCACACACATCCATATAGTTTACACAGACATGTCTACATGTTTTTTGCACACATGTATGTGTGCACATATGCACACATACACTCTGTCTAGTTTCACCTGTAAATAAGAGCACAGTACCCACATTTCAATTTGTGATACCTTTTTAGTTTGCTTTATCAAAATCATATGATTGCAAAATATCAACATGTAGCTATCATTTCACAAAAGTATGTCCCAGAAAATATTTTGATATAACACTAAAAGTCTTTCATAGCAGTAAACCATAACTCATACTGTAAATTATCAGAATAAAGATTAAAAGGTAACACTGCTTCCAACTCTGCACGCAATGACTTGTTTCTTGTATTTAAGTGCCACCAATCCCTATGTAAACATCAGAAAACACTGCTGCAAACATACCTCTTTAAGGTTCACTGGCTGAGCAAATATACGAGCAGAATCCTTTTCCTGAAGTTGATCCAGAACTGATCGCAGAAGTACAGTGAATGGAGTAAGCTGAAGTTCCATAGCGACCTGTTCAATCTTGACCTAAGCAGGCAATAATCATCCAACTGAGCATTTTTCAATAACATACTGTATTAATTTTGCAGCAATAGCACAATACTTTAGATATTAAACAGAATACAAATACATTTTAGTAAATGAGTTCAATATTAGTTTCAATATCAGTTGGCATTTGTCTGACATAGTTTTTCAGCTGATGAATTTACAAGGAAAAAAACCCAAAAAAACCCAATCTTTCTCATTCCTTCAACTCCAGCTTCCCAGAACTCAAAATTGTATGTTATACACAAAAAATTTGTTCCACTTTTAAATGTATTTCTTTTCATTGAAAAGATGTTACCTAAGACCAGCTTCACAGTTCACCAACAATGTGAAAATAGTAAGAATTTAAAGACAACATGTTTAAAATTAAATTTTAGTTGTACTGCTATGTTCAAAGTTTAAATAAAGAAACTGATAAACATTTACAGACTACCTAAGAGCAAAACAAAGAGTAACTGGAAAGAAAATATTCTATGTAAATTCCAAGAAAATAATTTCAAAAAACAGAATCAACATCTTCAAATATTTGAACATCCTTCAGAACTTGCACTATTTTTGACAATATTTCAGCTCCTCTTTAGCTTAAGTTTCAGGCCATATAAAGATATTGAAACAGTCTTGCTATGCCAAAAAGAAATTCTTAATGAAACATTAAAGGTGTGTGATTATACACATAATATAAACATGTAAATAAAGTTTAAACTAACATACATATAAATAGTAATACATGGATATAGCAAGTGGTATGAGAATGCACAACTTCCCTTATGGACAAAGGAGCATAGCAGAGCTGGCAGATCTTTAATGACACTTTCCATAAAACACAAGAGGTCTTGATCCCCAGATGTAAGAAATTAGGAAAGGAAGGCAAGATACCAGCATAGATGAGTTGAAACCTGCTGATCAAACTAACACCCAAAAAGGAAATGCACAGGCAATGAAAGCAGGGACAGGTATCCTGGAAAGACCAGAGGGACACTGTCTAGTTGCCAAGCCTACCTTCATATCTGAAAAGTCTTGGCAGTCAAGTGAAGACCCAGATGACTGGAAAAAGAGAAACATTGCACCCATTTTTAAAAAGGGCAAAAGGATGATCCTGGGAACTACCAACCTGTCTGCTTCACATCTGTGCCATGGAAAATCATGGAACAAGCTATGCTAAGCTTTCATGTGGAAGGCAAGGATGTGATTCAGGACAGCCAGCACAGCTCCACCAAAGGCAAGTCCTGCCTAACCAACCTTGTGACCTTCTATAATAGAGTGACTATTATCAAGTAGAGAAGGGAAGAGCTATGGATGTCACCTATCTGGACTTTTCTAAGGCCTCTGACCCAGTCCCCTACAACATCCTTCCCTCTAAACTGAAGAGAAATGGATTCTATGGGTAGACTGTTTCATAGATAAGGAATTGGCTGGATGGCTGACTCCAGAGAGCAGCGATCAATGTCTCAGATTCTGGATGGAGATCAGTAATGAGAGGTGTCCCTGAAGGGTCTGTACCAGAACCAGTACTATTTAGTACCTTCAGCAATGACATAAGACCATAGGATCGAGTGCAGCCTCAACGAACTTGCAGATTACACCAAGATGAGCAGTGCAGTTGACACACCTAAAGCATGGGACGCCATCTAGAGCAATCTGGACAAGCTTGAGAGGTGGGCTCAGGGGAGCCTGATCGGTTCAACAATGTCACGTTCAAGGTCCTGCACCTGGGTTGGGGCAACCCCAGGTATCAATACAGGCTGGGGAATGAACAGATGGAGTGCAGGCCTACTGAGAAGGACTTGAAGGTACTGGTGGATGAAAAACTCAACATGACCTGGCAATGTGCACTTGCAGCCCAGAAAGCCAACTACATCCTGGGCTGAATCAAAAGAAGTGTGGCCAGCAGGTCGAGGGAGGTGATTTGGCTCCTCTACTCTGCCCTCCTGAGACTCCACTTGGAGTACTGCATCCAGCTCTGGAGTCCCAACATAAGGGCATAAACCTGTTGAAGCGAGTCCAGAGGAGGACCACAGGTATGATCAGAGGACTGGAGCTCTCCTCTTAAAAAGGCTGAAGAACTGGGATTGTTCAGACTGAAGAAGCGAAGGCTCTGGGGAGACCTCATTGAAACTTCTCAGTAATTCAAGGGGGTTTTACCAGGAAGATGAGAACAAACTGATTTGTAACACCTCTAGTGACAGGACAAGCTGTAACAGTTTTAAACTAAAAGAGGGTAGATTCAGACTATATGTAAAGAATATTTCTTTTTTTCACAGTGAGAGCGAAGAAGCATGGAATAGGTGGGCCAGAGAAGTAGTATGTGCCTTATCCCTGGAAAAATTAGAGGTTAGGTTGGATAGGCCTTTGAGCAACCTGATCTAATTGAAGATGTTCCTGTTCACTGAACAGGGGTTTGACTAGGTGGTCTTTAAGGTCCCTTCCAACCAAAGTCATTCTATAACTCTGTGAAAAGTTTATATATTTTACAAGTTTGAGTGCAAACAAGCACGTTCCTTGCCCCTACGTGAGGATTAAAAGACAGAAGTCCTTCTACTGAAAATCTGTGTGTGAGAATATTTAAATTGTCTTTCCATCAGAAAAGTTACACCAAACTAAAAGGTGATCCATTTACCTGTTCTCTTTTCAATTTTTCACGCTTACGTATAAGCTCTATCAATAAACGCGCTCTTTCAAGATCATGGCGCAGCCTTTGCCAGTACTTCAATTTTTCTTTTAAGGCTTGCATTTCTTCATCATCTTCTCTCTAAGAAAAGAATGGAAAATGTTTTCATGAAAAGAAAAACACATACCTCTTTCTATAAGATAGTTTTATGCAATTACAGGATGTATGCACATGAAAGGACAAACTACTGTCTTACAGCTACAGCTTCATACTGCAACAAAAGAAAACCTATGATCAGGGTACCTTCTAGAGTTTCTCAAGGGTCTAACTGAAAACAAAATCTATAAGCTTGAAACCACGCCTATGGTGAAGGCTATTTTCATCAGAAGAAGCAATATAGATAGCAAAGACCAATCTAGAAATACAACAAGGTGCAAAACACAATACAGCATTTTCACACCAAAATTCAAACCAGCTGAACACCATCAGTTTTTTCAGAAACTCTAGCCCGGTAGAAACAAATTATTCTTGTGGCCAACACAGTTCACCTTACCCACACCCAGCAGAATTAGAACACACTTGTAACAGAACAAAATCATTATGGCTTCTGAAGAGAGGAGATGAAAAGCTGTTCATTAGATAATGCAGTAACCTCAAATGGTACTGCACATAAATAATGCAGTAATACAACCTTTCAACGGATGAAAGCATTTCATTTACACATTTTTAAGAATAAGTACACTTGCAGTATTTAGTTTGATTTGTACATACAAAAACCAGAGCATTTCTTGTTTGCTTTTACTATTTCTCATAAGGAAAAGGGAGGATATTGAAAAACTACATAAGTATCCAAACAGTATTGATAATTCGCCAGATAGAAGGACATATAGAAACAGAAGTACTGATATTAGTATCAAGTAAACAAAAGAAGTATCTGCTTTGGAAAATTATTACATTTAAAAAATTACTATTTCTTAAGAGTCTCTGAAAGACACCCAAAACTTTGTGTGCTTGTCTGTAACTCGCATAATGCAACACACACTTGATAAGTAATCTTCAGAGGGGGAGGGGAGAGGCAGTATGTAAAAGCTAAAACGAAAACAATAAATTTCAGAAGTTATAAAAAACAGGACAGAGGAATAAAGAAAAGTGGCTAAACAGATGAACAATGAACAAGATTACAAATTACTACACTGAAAGCAATAACCTCCTTAAGAGAAGGAAAATTCAGAAGTACCATAGGTCTTGTGCAATTTTTCACACAGAAGGTTTTATAAATATAACTGCAAAAAATGTCAGTTTAAAAACATTATCTAATAGATTTGCCAGTGCTACGATTCTATCATCTGCATCATATTTTATTGCTTTATGTACTTTGTAAAAGTAAAGGCAAGTATCCATGAGAACTATGAAATTAGTTTTATTCAAATCTCTGACTTCATTGAAGATGAAAATCCTTAATTATCAACTATCTCTGTATTAGAATATAGCAATATGAAAACAAGTTTGTTCCTCTTTTCAGAAAGGAGGAAAAAACTAAACCCAAAAAGCAATAACAAAAAAACCTATGCACAAAAGACTCCCAACCTAAAAATTGGAGATAGAAACTTCTAGTTCCCTTTCTTAATAACTATTCCAACTCAATGTCATCACTTCTTTTAAGGGGTTAAATCCTGATGTAGACACATAACAATTTAACTGTTTGGGGTCAGCATAGCTAAAAGTAAATTATGACAGAAAAATAATTAATATATACATTTTCAATTCCTTAAAATTCTCAGAGACTCATTGAAAAAGGAAACATACACTGCCACTAACTGCTGTTCTCCTACACCCCTACATCTGAGTACAGATCCCACATGTGTAAAAACAACTCTACTCTCTACTGACACAGCTGTACTGTTTTTTCAGTTCTACTCTTTTTCAGGATCAAAATTAAGTTGTGGTGATTGCCAGAAGTGGAAGCCTTGTGGAAGCCTTTGCTTGCAAACATTCAGAGTCACTCTTTTGCCCTACATACCCACACAGTTTATGCTACTGGGGAACTGAGCCTGCTGAAAGCTAAGTCAACAAAGCTGTACTTGCTTTAGGGTGGGTCAGGAAACTTAAATATAGCTAGAAAAAATGTTACAGAAGGTCTTAGGGTAGTTCATTAGACACTTAGATATTTGGCCAAACCTCAAGGTTCAGCTGCACTAAAAATACTAAAAAAGTAATTCTATAATCAGTTGCTTGACCAATTTCATTCCATAAAATAGGCACATACATGTAAATCTGCAGATGTGATCCAAAGTACCAAGAGCAACTCGTTTGCCTTTTTTTGGACACACATTCACTCCTCTCCTGATTATCACTCTGGCTTGGGGATTAACAGCAAGTCTCCAATTTTCTGGCGCTTCTGTGCAAAGGAATGTTGTCAGCCTGTTTGTAATAGCTAGGATAATCCTACTTTGTCCTAACCTATTTACTATCTAACATAAAACATATATCTTAATTAAACTAAAAGACACAGGCAAGCTGAAAAGAGAATTATGCACTGGTTTCCAACATCAAACCAGTAAAAGACAGAAAGAGGACTATGCTACTAATCTGCGCATACTAGCGCGAATACTGTGGCAACAGATCCCTCCTTATGCTGGATGTCAATACAGCCTCACTCCTTATGGAGACTGTAACTTAATATGAACCAAACAAAAATAGAATTACAGTGATGAAACTGGACCTTGAGCAATACAACCAATTTTATTAAGACCCTCTGCTGGGACTTGCATGCCAATCAATCAAAACCATTTAGTGGCTGCAATCTGTGTTCTTACTGAAATCTTCAGTGCAGGCATGACCTTAACTCACCAGCACCTTCTACTTTATTTCTCCTAACAGCAGATTTCAACCAACCTCACTACAGTATCAACAAGCTTCTGCACTTAAATTTCATGTCTTATTTTTATTCAAGCATCTTTTAATTAAAGAAAAAAGTATAAAACAATCGGGATGTAAATTCTTTAAGAGTATTCCAATATCTTTCCTGAATTTCTAGGTGGAGAGAGAAGTGACAGTATAAACCATTCTCTCAGAGGGCTCCTTGTTCCTGCACATGGTGAGGTAGTGTATATAAGCCAAGACCTTCACTCCTGCTTTAGAATTCTTAGTTGATATAAACACCACCTTCAAAAGCATATCATTAACTGAGCTCTGAAACACATTTATTTGGAAGTAAATCTACAACAGGAAAACCTCTCTCTTTGTCAAATTTGTTCTACATCTAGAGATCAAACCCACCTTCCACTGGGCACCTTGAAACCATTTTCAGGGTTTTGGTTCCTCATTACAACATTTCAGATTAAATAAGAATTAAAAAAAAAAAATCTCTGAATCTGTATTACATCAGTGCTTATGTTTCTTTGCTTGACTGAAAATCTAGGTTTCTTGATATTCTGACTTCTCACATAAAATAAAAAGAATTGTCCCATCTGGACTGAAACAAACAAAATAATAATCTCTATCTCAAAATTTTTGAGGTGTTCTCATCAGAGCTATGCCACAGTTGTTTATCAAGGTCTTGATTATAATTTGGTTTATACTTGGTAGTAACAAAGATGACTAATGCATTAAATGTTTTGCAGTTATGACTGCTTTAAAAAATACATATTGAAAGTCCTATGGAGAAGGCACAATGTCATACACAGGACACTTGCTACTCACTGAAAAGCACTACCTACACATTTATTGTTAACAGAATCATTTAACATTCAGCTTGGCTTGAAACTTGCCCTTTCTTTTCAGAAGAATAAAGCGCTCCAATTTTTAACTGACCAATATAAATAGTTTCCAATTTATTTAGAAAATATTTTTATTGCTTCCTTACTTAAGAATCCTTCTATTACTAGGGAAAAAAAAAAAAAAAAAAGAAATAATGTCCCAAAGTGTAAACAGGCAATGAAATTTTAAACAGGTACTATCTAAGGCCAATTTTATTTTAATCAAACATCAATTACAATAATCACTTAATTGTGGTAGTTGCTACTTAAATATTTAGAAATGTTGCAGCCTGTTGCATGCCATCTCAGTAGAAGATGCACTTCCCAAAGACCAACTAGCATGTATAATTTTTTCAGACACTAACAATGGTCTAGTTCTATATTGCCATAATAGCCCTACATTTCTGTGCTTGACTTCAGTATGTTTAAGGATGCAGGCTCATTTAAAAAAAAATATTTTATTATCTGACTAAATGACTTTCAACTATTATTAGGTAACTGCCAGACACCACTCTTCAGAACAGAAATTTCTCATGCATAAGTAAATGATTAATCAAATATTAAAAGTAGACTATAAAACATTTTAGAGAAACGCAAAAACGTATCAAAATGGAGCAATATAGAAGCAAGGAAAAAAACATAAACAAGTGGTCAATTTATATTCAAAGATAATTCCACCTAAAAGGAATCCACCTAAATGGAATTTGAGAATCTCAGCTATGAGGAAAGGCTGAGAAAGCTGAGACTGTTTAGCCTGGAGGAGTAAAGGCTCAGGTCGACAGAAATCTCACCAATGCATATAAATACCAGAAGGGGAGATGCAAAGAAGACAGAGCCAGGCTCCTTTCAGTGGTGCCCAGTGACAGTACAAGAGGCAATGGGCACAAAGTGAGAATGGACATAAGGAAACACTATTATTTTATTTTATTTGTTTTAAACTGTGAAGGTGACCAAGCACTGGCACAGGTTGCCCAGTGAGGTTATGGAGTTTCCACCCTTGGATATATTGTAAAGCCAGCAGCACATAGTACTGGGCAACCTGCTCTAAGTGGCCCTGCTTTAGCAGTGGGGTCATACCAGGTGACCTGCAGAGGTCCTTTCCAACCTCAACTGTTCTGAGAACTATTAGTCAGTTTTTCACATAAAAAGCTAAAAAAAAATAAACACACAAACATGACAGATCAAAAAATTATGAAGCAGTGCTGCCCATGGTATTTTTTATGACCACATCAATAATGACTTAATCAGCAAACAGAAATACACTTCTAACAAAAATAATAGTTCAGCTTTAAAGGGACGGAGGGGGAGGGAAATCTCAATTTAATACAAACAAGTTGTTATAAAATTAGTTCTTGAGTTTTAGAGGCTATTTTACAAGAACAATTCCACTGGAAGTCAAACACCTGGAGAATGGAAAGAACAATGCCAACTACATATTCTGTTCAATTAAAAAAAGGTAACTGAGATGCTCCACATCATGATGCTTTACAGCATTTCAATGTCTCCACACGTGGCCCCTTGTACACAATTCAGAAGTTTTAATTATTTTTGAAGCTACACAGTGACTTGAAACCAAAACAACTGAATAACTGGAGGCATTATTTTCATGTTTTTCAGTGCTTGACTGGTAAGTGTGTACAACTTTATAACCCACCTAGACATATTGCAGCTAGAATGAGTCTTATTGGAATAATGTATCAGCATAAATTTATGCTTGTCTACAATCACACTTAATTGTGTCGAAAGTGAAAGTAGAAGTTGAAACAGGTCTTTGACCTTCATCAACAACCTCCTCTTTATTCTGCTAATACTGAATAAGGTGGGCAATAAGGATCTGAACTGGAAAAGTCTAAACTAGCTGTTTAACCCTTTACCCTGTTAAAATTCACGGTTTTTTTCAAGTGTCAAATATGACACATGCTTTATATCTTTTGATGAATTTAAAATAGTGGGTTTTTTTTTTAATCTAATGCATAGCAGATTGAGTAATGAGTTCCAGAAAACCACAATGCTAGTCAAAGAATAATGGTATTATGATAGTTTTCGTGACAGTATTTTTGTAGAACATTTAAGCAGAACAAAAGGAGAACCTTCACAATTATTTTTTTGTATATCACAAATTAAAAAGTATTAGATAATTGCCAATATAGGTAAGATCACTTCAGAATGAGGTTAATAATTTACTCAGTCCTGAGTAAGAGAAAGTTTTTATGTCACATTAGGATTCCTAGTTAATTTTTCACTCAATAAAATACAAAAATTCTGATTTCTTATTGTAAGTAAAAAGTATGTCACATACCTGTTGTGTGTTTCTCTGTGACTGTAAACTGGACTGCAGCCTTCTCAACAGTGGAACACCATTCCTAGACAGCCTTTTAAGCAACCAGTAACTGTGCACTCGTTCAACAAAATGCTTCTTTCGCTGAATGGCCACCTGATTCATAATCTTATTTAATCTAAAACATGGAAAAACTGATATTGTATTTTTCACACCAAAGTATAAAACATATTTCTCTATGGAAGTTAAACATCAGATATATATGAACTCTAAAAACAGAAGTAATCACCATGTCACTAATTTCTTTCAGCAACATCCCTTCCAGTACAATTATTTCTGAGCAGTAAATTAGAATCAAATACATCTGCTTGACACTGTAGTTTCTACCAAATACATTAAGGTATTTTATAAAGCTAAAGGTAATCAATTTTTTCCTGATTGTTATCTAAAGAGCAATCTGAGATTAAGGCTGAGAAAAAAAGCTTTATATATTTTTCAGAATAATTTTCCTATTGAAAATAAAATCAGAAATAAAGCTCTAAATCACTATGAAAGTCTTCAGATCATTTGTTGCTATCTACAAAAAGAATTAGTAGTTTATTTTAAAGACGTCTTCAAACTTTTAAAATAAAAACATGCAACAAAAAGCTTGTATTACTCATCTAATATATTTTTTTTGACAAATGAACCTAACAGAAAATGTAAAACACAAGAACAGTTATTATTTTACCCCACACATACAATAAACACAACCACACAGAAGAGACACAAGTGAGGATAGTTAAGCAAACTATCCCAATCAATACCGATCAGTATTTTCTCCGAAGTTGCTTTTTAATAAATGCAAATACTGTTTGCATATACTCATTTATCAATACTCATTTACAAATACTCTAGGAAAGTGCTATATGAACATCACACATAACAATATTGACTCTTATTTTTCAAATAATGACGTTAGAATGTCCAAGTCTCATACAACACTCGCCTCTCAAAACTTACATTCAAAAAAAGTTTATCTGAAACAGATCTTCAGCTGTCTGTTCCTACAGTACCTTGAAATCATGGCAAAAAAAAGTTATAAAAAGTTAATGGTTATGTATGATAATGCAGGTATTTGTTACTGGTGGCAGCCCTTACAAAATTAACATAAGATGCCCCAAGGCACCAATCACCTTTATTGTTAGACAGATTATTAATTCATTTGGGGGTAGGAGTGGGTTGGAGAGAGAGCTGGATGTAAAACAGCTACAGAAAAGATAATAAAATCTGTCAATTCTTCACTCAGTATATTGCTACCCATAGTAAAACTCAACAATTAATAGTAGAGGGTTTATCAGATATTCTCCAACAAAATTTAATACTTAACTAGGCAAATATTAATTTAAGATGTGTCTGATTTGTAGAGCAGTACAACGAGACATTTAAGCAAAAATCATGAATGTATACAGATACAAGCATTTTGCTGCTTTTTCCTTTTTAATACTAGGAATAAAGCAGTTTCGCAGGTACAGATAAAAGTAAAGTAGCCAAATAACTAAACAAAATGTAAAGTTATAAGTAAACTTTGGGTAAAATGATTTTTAAGAACACCTGGGAAACTTAAATATTTTTCAGATAAACACACAAGTGAGCCAACGCCAAGTTCACCAAAAGTCATCTATCCTTAGTTGGTTTTCCTGGGCTGTAAAGAAAACAAGGTTTAATAGATCTACTCAGTGCTATACTAACTAGCTACAGAGCTTTCAGTCATCACTGGGTAAAGGCAGAGCAAATACAGGTTTTCTTCAAAATATAATGAGTTTCTTTTGGTTCCTCAGTGACACTGCTTTTTCAATTAATAATTAAGCCAGTTAGGCATTCTTGAAAAATTTTACCTTAACTTAAAACTTATAAAGTCTGCAGATGGACTTCAGACCGTATTTTAAGTCTTTCACTGGAGGGCAGATGCAGGCTCCAAAAAGATTAACTCAGTGCAGAACGACATAATTACAATTAATTACAGAATGCAATCAAAAATCAAGTAATTACTTTCACATCTCTTGGAAACAGTAAAACCTACTGAACCAAGCTGGAAAAAAGCACAGCCATATACAAACCTACTTGGAAAGATCAGAGAATCATACCATGAAGAAAGGTGCCTTGGCTTCATGCCCATCAGATGTGGCAAGACTAAGCAAACATCTTTAACTACAGCTTTAAGTACATTTGCCCATTCGCATAATGAACTGATCTATTCATAGATAATTGTAATAGTAAAGTGCTAAAATAAGCTTAAGAAAGATGTTCACAGCAGATACTCTCCAACTTGAAAAATACAAATAAACAGAAAGTAATTTGGAGAGCAGAAACTACTTAACAAGGGGTTGGAAACCGGTCCTCTTTGCCTTTCCTCCACGTAAAACCAAAGACTGGCTGTTCTTATTTCTTTTTCTCAAAATACAAAGGTCTGAGACACTTCAGGTATCTACAAAGCCTCTATACTATGAACTTGTTGATGTAATGAGGAAGTCAGATCTGCTTTTAGACTCTAACAAGGCACTAACTATATCACAGTTCTTTAATCATCTTTTTTAGTCTGATACTTCCATGTAGACTTTTACTGTCCCAAAGGCTTTAAATTTTGACATGCAATACAACTATTTAGGGGAAATAAAACACTGCCATTGTAAAACCCTAGAACTAGAACATCCTGGGTATTGACTTTGAAGCTCCACTCTTAAAAGAGTTTCCTGTAGATTTCACTAACATTTTTTTCCCCAAAAAAGAGAGATGTAACTTAAAAACAAAACAAAACAAAACATTACTAAAGAGCAAGGGAGGAAAAAAGTATGTATTTGAGGCAGGTAAGGGAGAGCTGTTTGAAGACTATCATTTTGCAATCCAGGATCTGACTTGCACAAAATAGGATTAATTGCTACACTACACTGACAAAGCCCCCAAGCAGAGGAAATGCTTACAGAATTTAAGGCCCCTCCCAGAACTACATAAAACACCTCAGCAAACGCATTTTTTTTCTAAGGTATTTATTCACCCTAGAACTTTTTCCCAGTATAAGCACATCAGAAAAGAGCAGCTTTCCATATTATTTTATTTTCTAATGGCAAGTCAAGCATACCAAGACATGGGAGAAAAAAACCATAATTTTCCCTCAGCTTACTGGTTATTTAAGATAAAGTACATTGATAGAGGAATTTTTAAGTTCTTAAAAAGGTTCCCATATTCCCATGAAATTCAGTAACTGCTGTTATATAACTGGTCTCAAAGAAGAAGCATTAGGTTTCAAGCCGATGACCACTGCAGCCTTTTGATGTTTTGGCAGCAAGAATCATACTCATTCGTCTTCTTTTCTTTAAAGTTACATTCGAAAACTACACAGATGTCAACACATTTTTCAGAATTGTTTTATTCATGCCACAGCCAACTGAGAAAGCCAGTGCTAATTCCCTTCCCCAGCCCCACTTATGTGGGACTGTAGAACACTGGTGTGCGCTACAAACAAGATACATGGATATTGTACAATTCCCTGCTTGTCTTTAAACAGTGAAAGGCCCTTTTTCAACTGAACCTTTTAAACACTATGTACGGTCTCCTGCTCACATGGAAATACTTGATGGATAATTTACCCTGTAAAGGGTGATACACTTAATGCACTGGTCAGTGCATTCACGGAGCTGAGCGTGTCACTTAGTCCTCGTTTCCTTATCTTTTATATATATACACGCATAAAATAATCTTTGTCAATGTAAGAGATGTACAATCTCACAGCTTCCTTCTTCAACTCATGACTACCTTCCTCTCCCAGTTTCAGTTATATGTCACCATGGCAACTATGGCAACTGGTTTCCGGGAAAAGTGAAACCACTAGTTTTGGTATCTAACAGTGTGGCAGTTTAACCTAGGACAGCCAGTGAAAGATAATCAGCCACTTTTCTGTTAATCATCACTAACCACTCCAGAGACCATACATGCTTTTTAACCCCACATTCTTAAGTTTTTGAAATATAAACTGGCGAGAATATTTCCTTGAGCAAGTAAGTGATTTTGACAGCATTACTATAGTAACTAAAGCACAGATTTAAGTATTTTGCTCTCTGTGTTTTAAAACTAGCTATTGATTTTGCCTTTCTGTGCTAGGTTGAGAGTCCAACATTTTATCTACTGATGCATCTTCTGAAGCCTAAAAGCTACTCCAGGTACCTATTCTTTATTCCACATTTACTGGTATTTAAATAGTATTTGATTTTGAGTGAACATGTAGGAGGCATTTTATCTTGCTTCACATGACTGTGAAACATCTATTCTTCTTGAGCAAACAGCTTGAAAAATTTTGCTTGTACAGGAAAAGTAGAACACAGAACTTGGGTAAGAAAATACTGTGTAATTTCAGTCAATTATCTGTTAGTTATACCAGAGTACCTTAAATAAGGGTACCTTATTTCTAATCTAACAACTACATTTGTGATCTTCCAAACCTTTAGATAAATTAAAAATAACAAAACCACAAACAAACAACAGCAAAAAAACCCAAAAACTCCACACCCTCTCACACTGGAAAAACTCTTCTCAGAAAAATCAGGTGAGTAGATTTACTTCTGCCACTTCCTATACATATACAGTGACTTTTCCTTTACTTGTTTTTGCAGTAATCATAACCACGCCACACATGATTTTGAAATTTAATATCAAAAGGCTAAATTCACATCAAATACATTAAAAATCACCTTTTGATCAGTAACAAATCACAGTATTTATCTATTAATTTTTGTGTACTCTATAACTTGATCAGTGAATAAAAAACTGCCAGGAGACAACTCTCCAGACAATGTATTCTGAAAATTATATATAGCACAAGACACCTCTAAATGCCACCAAAAAAAACCCAAAACACATATATATATAAGTTCATACTACTGGTGAAACTCAAAAGTTCTGAAAAATAAAATCACATGAACTTTGATCTTCATAACTACGTTATCACATATATAATCACTGTAGACCAAACCCCTTAGAATACACACAGAATACCAATAATGTGTCTTACAGAACTAATGTGTTAATTTGTTTCAAGCTTCTTTGCCCTGTACATGCAAAGTAAACAAAAGAAAAAAATTTTAGGTACAGCATATTCCTATACCCATTTAATAAAAAGGCTGTATTTAAATATAAGACAGCACATTCATCCACTGGACTTTTTTTTATTCTTTTTTTTTTTTTTGCAGGGTGGCGGACGGGAAACATCCCTTGGACATCAAACATGTGACTTTTAATACCAGATATATACCATTATTTCTACTCAAAGTCAAGATCTACATTTAGAACTTAAAAATAAGTCACACTTTTTCAAACACATTAATTAATCCTTATTTAATAAACCAACCAGAGTCAAGACAAACTAGCTTCAAAATAAATAAAATACCACTGATGCAAAGGTAGTCAACACCACAGTAGTTTTTTTGATTTAGGCAAATTTTTTTTCTTTTTTTTTTTTTTTATTAAAGCAAAGGTCAGGATGACATCAGAAGTAGTTTCTCCATGTAACAGAAAGGTTTCAAAGCCATTAATCCAGACATTAATCTGGATTTATTCAGCTTCCAATTTCTTTGCAATGTTAGCTCTACGAATATTTTCCAATGTCTTTCTTTATGCTGAATTTTAAGTAGAATTTCTTATTCTTTTCCCCCACTTAAAAACTTTCTGAGTGTATTAAAAAAAGTCTCACAGTACCCTAAAAATCGCTTAAAAAATCCCCAAAAGAAACCCACAAGCCACATATATATTATGAAGCCTCATCTGTGAATGCAGACTAACAGTATCTCAAAGACTTTGTAAAAGTTCCTTTCCCCTTACATTGTGTTTCATCACTTCATGTTTATTTATATTTATTTTTCTGGTCCATACTTCATTCTAGAGACAATCAAGACTCCTCTGTTGTGATAACAAGAGTACATTTAATGACTTGGTAAGAAAGTTCAGGATAGCTCAACTGGATAATTATAAACCAAAAGAAAATATTGGTTCTGTCTTGAAACACACAATAACAGAAATCCAGTTTTACTACCAGGAGTAATATACTTTCTAATAAAAGCAAAGGTCAACACAGAAAAACATGTTCATGTGCAGAACATAAATGCTGATTTGTAAAGAAAGATGAAAAAATTTTTCTAAGAGTCTCAGCAATTTTTGCTCCAGTTGACTGCTACTACTTACCTACTTTCATAACAATCCTTTCTCTTCTAATATTATGATGCAACACACCTGATGCAACAACATACAGTGCTCCTAATTCTTATGAAAATGAGGCTTTTTTGCTTATTTTTTTCTCTCTGTACAAATATTGCATTTCAAATACTTTCTTAATTTCAGACATAACAATTATGCCATGGAGAAACAGAAACTAAAGATTAAAGCAAATATTTAAAATATCAGCTTCCACTTAATACAGCAGTTCTTGCATGAATGGCATTTTAATAAAGCATCACACTGTATCTCAGTGTATATTTTGAAAATATTGAAGAGTAAATATTTTAAATCACATTCTATTTTCCGCCCTGAAGTATATAGCTACAATATCATACTTTCACAGCATTTTTAAAGAATATGAATATTGACACTGGCTTTGCAAACAAGCAAACACATTTTAAATGTCTCTTTTGACCGTAAAATCAAGAGACTACGCAAATCTAATGCTATTTGCACTAAAGAATCAAACACTCAAAAGTAAGAGACATTAAGTAGTTTTCCCAGGTAACACTGTAACTCTTTCATTTTGTGCACCCATCCTGCCTGCTGAATAAGGCAACAGTTATAAAGGACATGGATGAGCAGCAACAGAGAAAAAAAAATCCATGAGAAACTGAGCACAGAGTCAGTACAGGAGACTTAACAGAGAAAAGAAGCTAGATTTAGATTGTCAAATCAACCCTAAAAGTCAGGATTTCCTAACTTGAAAATTCTGGACATGCAATCAAAATAAAATACTTCTGGCATTTTTTAGGGGGGGATAGAGGGGGATCTATCTACTAGGCAAAATTGAATGATTACACATCACCAGTAGGAGTAGTACACTGCCAGAACAAATTCACCACTTTCTTCAGCCAAACTAGCTAGTGGGAGGCCACTTTTCTGACTACTACTTGCCAAGAGGTGCAGGTACTCTCTGTCCCTCCCATACAGAGGGACAGTTTGAGAGTGTCCTTTCCCACTCTCCTCCCCCACATAATACAGCTGCTCCGGCCTGTGGCTAACACAACTTTCGGTCTAAGCTCATTTCTTCCTTTAAACAATCAGGGGGAAAAAAATAAATACTGATGAGTACAAGCAGTACAACATAAGCAACAGCCTTCAACAATTTTGTATTTTAATAAAAATTGAATGGAATTTCCTAGTAAAGAAACAACACACTTCTGCAGCCAGAAGGTCTGATGTACATCCTGCATGCAAAAGAGTTCCCAGGTGTTCCCATTTATTATTACAAGTCAGCATTGACAGCACTGAAAATTGAAGCCACCTTAAGGCTCTAACATGACCTACTGCAAGTTTGGAAGTAGATACTTAGGTATAGACTTTCTAAAATGCCAAGGCAACGGGACAGAATAGGCCCAGCATTAAAAATAAATAAACTAAAAAAACCAACCAACCAAACAAACAAAAAAACAAAATCAAAAAAACAAAACCAAGCATTCATCTCCGATCTTGAATTACTAGCAACTTCTGATCCTACACTCTTTAATCGGTAGTCCCCAGATGAAAGTCTAGAAGGCCATATAATTAGATTAATAAATGACCTACAGAATGACACTATCTATGTAATTCAAAAGCAAAAAGCTTAGAGTATGACATCTGTGTAAGAAACTCTGGTCAAAGTCATTCAAAGCAGTAGCATAGAAACCTGACCTAAAGGTAAGCTGATACAGAAACTCATGAACTACAAAGGTTGTGTAGAAGTTATGAAATATCTTGTTCTACACCAGCCTTTTTAACATATCCTGAACATTAAGATAGGTGTTTTGGAAAAAAAAAAATTATTAAAAATAGTGTTATTGAAATGCCCAGTCTTTCATATGTATTCACCATCCAGGAAAGGAAACAGCATACAAACTCTCCACCTTAAACTAAATGTAAATCTCAAGATGGTTTTCCTCAAGCTTCACCAGGTGTACTCAAGGGCTACACCTACCAAGTGTTTTCCTCCTCACTGTGACCTCCGTATTTGTGTACTTTCCCAACTACCGACTCTGAAGAGCCAGCAATACGCCAAGGAGGCAAATAGTCTAGTTATTACTGATTAAGAAACTGAAGCAAACCAAACATCTCCACACGTGTCTCAATTTCAACAGACGTTGAAAACATACTAATATTAAATTCCTCGGGAAAAAAAGCACTAGTGTTTAAATACTGAGTGTATATATATTTCTTCTCTAGTAATTTAAAGACCTTAATTGCTCTTCCTCAAAATATTCAAAAAGGCAAATCATGCTGCAGCTCCAACAGAAAAAAAGCATATTAAAAAGTAGATTAGAGAACAGGGATCATTTAAATGAAGCATGCTGTGAATTGATCCATCTAATTCGTTACTGGTTTATGGTTATGTATTTAACTCCTAGAGAAACACAAGAATGTTTCCTAAATGGAAAAAAAAGAAAAAAAATAAGAATAGCCAAAGAAAATTAGACAACTGAGATTTGTATCTGCAGCATAATCACGTTTCCTTTTAATATGCCCATTTCTGTTTTGCTTTTAATTCAGGTATGAGTTTTCTAGACCCAAGCACGTTCACATGACAAAGAGTATTTAAGTTAGGGTCTCCCTCAGTTGAAGACAAGCAATTTATTATAAAGTTCAACTTTAAAATAGCTTTAAACTGTGCACATTTTTACACAACTGACATAAAGTATATGAACTAGACTTGTTTTGAGAAATAAGAAAATAAGCATAAATAGAAGAAAGCTGAACCTCTCCACAGTCTTGACAAGAAATTTAGTCATCAAAAAGAAAAAGCAGAAACAAAAAAAAGCCTTTGTATTTCTGTTTCTGGCATCTAATGACACTGTTAAGGAAAAAGGCAAACTGACGATAAAATATTTTTGGAGTCTGGCTCTTTTAGAAGTCAATGGAAATAACTGCCAGAGGGACAACTGAGAACATACATTCTAATCCTCAAATCTTAGTTCACGTTCTGTCTTATACTGTCTTAAAAAAAAAAAGCAAAACGACACCACGCTAAACTACCAATTGAGATTGTACCAATTAAGACAAAGCCAAATTCTTTTACAACTCTCCCTTACCAAAGACAACAGTTCCTGTTTAAATAGCAGTATTAGTTGCCTACTGTCAACTTACGCTTTTCTGCACTGTATCACTAAACAAAAATACCATTTTACCAAGCAAATCGTAACAGAGAACAGTGCAATGAATCTGATGTTTGTGAACATCACACAGGAGCTAAAGGCTGTTTGTCAAAGTCAGTCAATAGCTTCTTACGTTACCAAAACTTATCAAAGGAAAGGACTCCAGTTGCAAAACACATATTTATTTAGATTAATTTAACCAGCTTTAATTGTCCATTACCTGAGACTTGGGAATCAGCTATTTAAAAAGCATTGTTTACTTGCATTATTTTAAAAGCCCTCATTGTGTATTCAGAGTCCTGTCACAGTACAAGCAATGAGCCTGCACATGGAAGTGGTGCCTGTTTTGAAAAACTTTCCAAACAACTGTTCTTAAATTCACAAGAATTTAATTAAATTAATTTAAATAAAACAAATATGTTGTAAGTCCTAGAGAAAAAAACAAATACTTCACAAAAATAAATTTACTTTAAGTGCCTATAGTCCAATTTTGGACTTCTTGGTCCAAGTATATTATATATCAAACATTCAGAAAAGCCAAACTGTATCTTTCTACCAGAGACTTCTGTCACTGCTCAAATCCCAGATACAAATTATTTCTGCAGTTGAAACACATAAGTCAAAGTAACTGAAAGAAATCTGAAAAGAGATGCTACCGTTCTTTTAAATTAAGATACAGCTAAACTAACTGAAGTTCATGTTGAATTTTTTAACTCCTGAAATAAAGATATAAAAAACTTAATTTCTACCCCAATTTTGTTGTTATTTATGAACACGTAACTTGCAACCTCCTGCTTTCTGATGAGTCACATCATGAACCACATCAAATCTAGAGACTTCTGCCAGCCCCCTGATCACCACCGTTAAAATATAAAAATACAACACGTTAAATGTAAAAAGTAATTTCAGTTCTGGTGCTTGAGGCCTATATTTACACTCAGATATGAAAACCTCCTGGAAGAACTGCAAAAGACACACTAATACTTCTTATAAAGTATAATTTTGTAAGCAAAAGTAAGATTAGGATTAAAACTGTCAAATTCATTAATTAACTTTTGTTCTAACATAAGCATCTCACTGAAGTTACATGGTAGATGTTAGAAAGCATCATTATACAGGAAGGCCCATTCCTTTCAGGTTCAATGACTAAGACTACATTAAATAACTAACTTACCATCACTTACTTGCTAATTTTCTTTAAAAGTCTGCAAGTTACCAAATTCATCCAAGTCTTGAAAAACACTATTGCATTTGCAAAATGATAACCGTAAATTTCAGAAAAAACTCCTGAGAAGTTATTCTGCCCCTCAGGAAAATACTTCCTCAAAGGTTTTTTGTCCTGCTTACATAGATCCTACAGTACAAGTTCATACTTTATTTAGGTGATATGAACAGGATTCAAAATGTATAGACACAGATATAATTTTTTTTATTTTGGGGTTCTTAAACTAGAAGTTCAGATTCCAAAATAACAAATAAAGCTAACCTTGAACTTGGCTGGTCTTTTTAATATTTTTTAGTTATTTTTTTTTAATATATTTTAACATCTGCTATTCTGAATTCAGCAGTTAATTCTCAAAAGTACAGTGAATGACAACTGAACACGCAAGAAGACTTGGTCTTACAAAATAAAAAACAATAGGTTTTCTGAGGACAAGATAGAGCAGTTGATCACTTTCTAATTTCTCTGAGGAAGTTACTGCATTTTTAATGCAACTCCATAAAAATACAACGTACATAATTAACACTAAACCTCTGAGAAAAGCCTTTAAGGAAAACATGTAAGAAATGTATGAAAACTTCCAAGTTGGCATCTAAAAGCATTGCTTTAAAATTAAACAGGTAATTAAGTAAAGGTTTCTTGCATTTGCTTACCTCTGTGGGGGGATATAAGGAGCAGATACTGTTGGCATAACTGTACAAGGTTCAACCACTGTTTTCTTGGCTTTTTTTGTCTTTTTTCTGACTTTTGATGTGGACCTAGCAGTTCTGACTGATCCCTCCTTTCTACAAACACCGTTTTTGATTTCAGCTTCTCCATAAATATTCAGAGGTCTCCGTGTGCAACCTGGTGGAGTATGTACATCGCAATAAGCAGTTTTTTTCACAGAGAATGTTGTTCCACTGCCAGTTAGTTCTTTCACAGGTTCCATTTTCATATATAGACCGGCCTTTTGAGCACACGTCACATGGAATGCAGTATAGCAGTTTGCTTTGTGGCACTGGATGCAGGCACCAACACCTTTCTGTTTACAGAGGTAGCATGTTAACTTCCATCTGGCTGGGGGAATGTTCCTGACACCATCAATTGGCTCAATAAAAACTGTATTGGCAAATCCAACTTCTGGAATCCACAAAGCACACACCACGTGTCCCCAACGATCATCATCAGTCTTTTTAAAGGCACCTCCCTTGTTTGGGCACAGCACACAGTCTACAGGCCGAGAGCGGGACTGCAAACAGTGTCTGCAGAGCCACTGGCCCTCAGGTATATATGGCACCCCATAGCATTCCTGATGTACTGCTAAATTACACATATCACAAAACAGGATCACATTGCTGTTCTGACATTCACCATCCATGCATATACAACACACTGCATCTTCATCAATTAAAGACTGATGATCACCCTGTTTTTGGTTCTCAAAATAAGACTCTTTCTCAAACCTATCCATAAGGAATTCAAACATATTTTGTGAAACAACTGACACTCCATCACTTTTCCGCTTATCATTTATCAATTCTAACCATGCATAATCTTCTTCATCCATGTCATACTCAACTTCATTATCAAGTTCTTCTGCTGACTTCTCAATGAATTTGTAATAAACTGGAGGTCTTCGAGGAGCTGAAGGGGGACTGTATTCAACAATCCGTACTTTTGGTTCTGGGAGAGGAGCTGTTGTAGCAGGTATACCATGTGAGCTTGGAAGAGCTTCATTTTTCTTTTTCACTTTGTTATTTTTATGCCGTTTGCTTCTCAGACAAACTGGTGGTCTTTCACTATTCTCTTTATTGCTGTTGCACTCACTCATTTCCTGGGCGGTAAGATCATCTTCTAATATGATCTCTAAAGGATCAAAGATACTGATCCTGTGCAGACGACCTTCAATTTCTATTTCAACCATCCTTTGAGCTTGCGCATATGTCAGGGTTTCTCGCGTGGGGGAGTGCTTAATACTGCATGGGGAAGACGAATGCCTTGCTGCCGATACTCGATGGCATCTTCCTTTTCTCCTCATTTGGTAATGTTTACCTAAAATTAGAACAACAATTAATATTATGAACTCCACAAAATCATATTAAAATATTACTTTTACCGTAGCAAGGAAAAAGCCCTTCAGTTCTATAGACCCCAATGTTTCTACTCAATTAAAAAAAAAAAAAAAAAACCAAAACAAAACCAAAAGCCTGTAACTCTTACTCAACAGGACTGCGACACTGTTTTGTACAAATTTAACCTAACAATCAACTGATCTTCTAAATAACAACTTCTCTGAGTAAACAGAAAATCCTTGCTGCAAAAATCCTACAGAAGTGCTATCTTCAAGACCACTGCATGAGAAAAAAAACATTTCAGAAGCAACACTGATTACAAAAAGTTGCATGTTACCTTGTAAGAAGACCTGCAACACAGTATTTTCTAATACCTTAAGGGTGCCTGCAGTTTGAAATTTTTTTCAATAGAGATTACTTCTTCCACGTTATTCTTCAGAAGGACTAAGTCAATTGTGAAAGAAAAACAAGTTTTCCCTGAATTTTTTTTCAGTGCAATTTGAAACAGTCACACTATCAGCTCAATTACTATAGCTAAACTTAAAGCTAGAAAAAAACCCCATACTTCCAAATTTGGCAAGTATGCAGTTTGACAGTCCTTTATTTTTTTTTACTCTCCTCAATCCTTAGTGAGCCTATTATTCTTCACAACGTGACAAGAACATAATTGAACCTGCAGTGCCCAATATGGTTCAGTGTGGATGACAACTATGAAATATTCCACCTGTAAAGCAGATTTGACTTGGAGCCAAAACATGTTCCCTGCTTTTAAGTATGCGTATACACACACCCTTCTCCCTCAACAGATTCTTCAAGAGTTGTTCTCAGATCAACCGCAATAGATAAAAGATTCCTTGTCTGTAAATCCAGTCCCAAGCTCTTTAACACCATTTTCAAGTTCATTACCTACTGCAAAAAGATCGCATACCATATAAAAAGATATCCTTCCAGACAAACATGGGCTCTGGTCTCAGAATTTCTAAATTAAAAGCTTCCATACTTACACCTTTAGATATCTTCACACTGGGTGGAATTTTGCTCCTATGAGAGCTGAAAATATCATAAACCTAACTGATAAGGTAAAGTTTAAAATTCTGTAACACTCCTTCCTTCTCAATAACCTCAGCTGCAGAAACAAACCTCAACCTTTAATCACCACTTTAAAGTATTAATAGGGCCTCACCATTTCAACTCTGCACTTTAAGTCAGTGCTGCATATTAGTTAAAATAACACAACTAGTGCTAGCATCTATTGCCAAAATAGCAGAGAAATACAGTAATCAAAACGCAACTACTGTTAAAGACCAGTGTACCTATTTCAAGGAAGAAAACAGCAAGCACTGGAAAAACATGAAGTACTCCAGGCTGTCTGTCTTTTGCTTAGTCTAGATGCCAATCTCTAAAGATTCGCCACCAAAGTACTGATGGAATCCCTTTTACGGGAAGATTATATAATTTAAGCAGGTAACCCTAAGACTGATTTCTGAGAGGATCTCATCTGATAAACCTGCTCTCACAAACTAACTTTGCTTTCCCAATCTAAATTGGCTATATTATTCAGCAAGAATGGTGTTGCTCATAGATCTCTTACACATAAATAATTCTTAACTCTTATTTCTTTTTTTATAGCATAAAAACAGACAACAGTCAGTATTTAATCATGACAGGTCTCTGATCTGCTCTATATACACAACAGATGAAAGCCCCACCTCTTCAAACAAGTTTGGAGGAAATATTAAATAATTAAACTCTGTAAAATAACACAGGACTTGATCATACTGACTTCTTAACTGAGGAAAAAGTTTAAACCATTAATATTGCCACAGAAGGTCCAAAGACTGAAAACAAAAACATAGTGAAAATTTAAAGAAAATTAAAAGTTAGTTCCCAGTTCCAAGACATATTTTATAATTCAGAAGTAATACATATATATGGGAATCCTGATTATTTTGAGCAAATATTGATGGATTCTTCATCTGAAACATACTGATGTGTCAATGTACAACAACTTACTACAGATCAGGACGGATTCATTTTATGTGACTTTGTTTTATATGTCTGTCTGTAATTTACTCATCTATCAAGGAAAACAGATACTTTATATCATGCTTACCTCATAAAATTGCATTTCAATTCTGTCTAGATGTAAAAGTCTGGTTTTGTGTTTTTAATGCCCCTTCCTACATCTTATCCGATTGTGTATCTGTTCACAGTGACTCCTGAGAATAGAGACTGTTTTGAAAAAAATACCAAGAAAGGGACAAGAGGTGTCCTTCAGAAATCAAAACATGTATAACTTGTCCACACTATTTATCTTAGCCCAGCACCACAGGAAAACACATTAATGCTAACTTTCCAAGCTCTCCATCCCACTCTGTTCCCAAGATTCTTAAAAACGGCTCCAAGCAGGCACTAAGAACAGGAAGAAAATACTCAAAAGCACAAGCATTCTTCCTGAAAGATTTAGTCTTGCTTGCAAAAGTCAAATGAACTGTTTGAACCAGAGTGATAAAAGATAATTGAGCTAACATCTAAGCACCTTTCCTGCAACACTCGACAGTAAATACAGCTGAATTAGGAAACAAATTAAGCCTCAATTAAACACAGAATGGATACCCTACAAATACAATACAACGAACACAAAATCGGAACTGGGAGTACTCCGGACAAAATTCATGCAAATTTAGTGTGAATAACTTAAAAGCCCCGGAAGCCAAAGCAGTGTTTTGTTACGCTAAAATCCTTCTGTTTGCAAATGTTCTATAAATACTCCCGATGAAGACTAGATTTCTGCATGATAAATTCACAGAATCACAGACTATGCTGAGTTGGAAGGGACTCATAAGGATCATCGAGTCCAACTCCCGGCCCTGAATGGGACCATTTCCGGAAGTCACACCGGGTGCCCGAGAGTATCGTCCAAATGCTTCTTGAATTCTGTCAGGCTTGGTGCTGAGACCATTTGTGGTTTGCTTCTCCTAGGTAATTACCAGGTATCTTTCTCCCTTCCCCCCACTTTCAGTATCCCGTAGATCGACAGGAATCAGGACTATGATTCTAAGTTTGAAAAACAGCAAATTAAGACAAGTTTCCTTTCAGTATTAACACAGATATCACACTGACCACAAACAAAATTATATCAATGCACTTCTGTAAGCACTCTTCTGCCTCTTACAACGACTCAAAGACTGCAGGATGCAAACCAGGAAAGCTATCCATAGCTTTCCTCTCTCAGAATTACATCAGCTACTTCGGGAAAAGTCACCAGCAGACGTTTTCTCTCACCAATAACAAAAGTACATGAAGACAGCTGTTACCTGCGGAATACGGTGGTATAAGGCAAAAAAAACCCCAAACAAACAAAAAAAAACCAAACCCCAAAAACCTATCAAGGTGTAGGATAGCTAAACGTGAAAAGCACGATAACATACTTATGGATTACCCATCTCTGTCCTAGTCACCTTCCTCCTCTTCAAATAAAATGCCTTTGGTCCCTGGATCCCCTGCTCAATGGAAAAGGGAATTCCATTCTCAATGGGCACTTTCATGCAGACCATTAGAAAGACACAGGAACGCTCTTTAACCCAGACAATGCGGGCCGGTGAGCAGACCGCGCTCCCATGCCCAGGGGCGGACACCACCCGGCGCTCCAGGCGCCACCCCCGCGCGGTGCCCCGGGCAGGGCCCGGAGCGGGGCTCACGGAGCCCGCCGGACCGGCCGGGGGCGGCCCCCAGGCC
>JAWWEW010000041.1:17650218-17661011 GCA_035583185.1 Anabacerthia variegaticeps
CTGACAGACCTCCCGCTCCGCCGCTGCGGCCGACGCTCGGCCGGGTTAATGGCGGAGGCCCCGCCGGTGCTGCCGCCTGGCCCCGCGTCCGGCAGCCGCGGGCGGGCGAGCGGGCGCTGCGAGGGCCGCGCTGCCCGCGGCGGACACCCGGCGCTGGGAGCGGGGCTGCTGCTGCCGCCGGGCGCGGCGCATTCGTAAGGCGCGGCGCGGGTCGCCGTCCGGCTGCGGGCTCGGCGCTCGGCTCCCGGGGCTGAGCAGCTCCCCTCCCCCCGCGGCACAAACAATGCGGCTTCACCACAGCGCTGCGCCGACGGGGGGGAGGCGGAGAGGCGGGCGGGGAGGGAGGGAGCGAGCGAGCGAGGGAGGGAGGGAAGGGACGTGAGGGCGCCAAGCACCGCCCAGCCCCGCCGCTGCCGCCGCCGCTGCCGCCGCCGCGGGGCGGGGCCTGCACGCCGCCGCTGCCCCCGCCCGGTCCCGGGGCCGGCACCGGCCGCGCTCGGGACACGGAGCGGGACGAGCCGCCCCCGGCGCCGTCGCGATCCCGCCCGGCCCGGCCCGGCCCGAGCCCCCCGCGCGGCCCTGGCGGATCGCCCGAACGCCCCAGCGCGGGGGGAAACCGGGGAGGGCGACGGGGAACGAACGGGGGCGGGACGCCGCTCGTTACAAAACAGAGGCTCAAAACTTGAAGCCAGTGGTATTTATTATCTCTCTGGGGGAAGTCCAAGCTCGAGATTCCTTACGCAGAAAATTTGCTTGAATGTCAGCTCTTGCGTGGTCTCCGGGTCAGGCTGCTGCTTATAGATTAACTGATAATAGCCTTACATTTTGACCTGCAAAAGCAGGTTATTTCTGGCTCCCCCTACGAAGGACACCCTTTGTTAGGTATTATTTTTAAACAGCCATATTCGAGAACCGGAGGATTTTACTATGATACATTTCTGCGAGGCAGCTGCACCCACATCCTTCAAAAACAACTTTTAGCTAGCCCAGCCTGAGACAAACATTTGCCTGTGCTCATCATACACAGAAAGTCTAGTAAAAAGCAAGTGGTTGAGAGTAGGTGTGATTCTATTTGCCCATCAGTAACAACCATCCACTAAGAGAAGTTGGCTCAAAACAACTTACGAATTAATTTTTGTTTTCTCTAGCCCTATTATATTTGCTTGCCTCAAAAAGCAGTTGGTTGTACAATGAATCTGTTATTAGGAAATCAGAAATGGATACACCTGTCATTGTAGCAAGTGAATTAATATCCAGAGAGTTTAAGTAACTTTGCTAAGGAAATATTGTAGACTAGGCAAGGTACTTTCCAACTCCTTTCTTCCCCATCAGGAACCATTCGGCATGCTGATCTCTGAACCTAACACTTGTGCAGTGCATTCAGTGTAGGAATAGGTCCTTAGGATCAGATATAGTGACTTCAATTTCCAATGTAAGATAGTTTGCAGGAAGTATGGAGGCCATCTGGTCATTGGTATATTGCCTGTGAGGAACTACTCTCTGGTTATATTGCTTAAGTGATCCTACCATCAGTCCCAGGAGTCTTACAATATGCTGATGTAAGTTAGTCTTGTGGCACTGGAATTCAACCTGTGATAGAAAGGTATTAAAGAGGGAGCAGCATACTAAATCACACACATTAGCATGCAGAGTATAAAAATAAATAGAAATTATGTTGTCAAGAAGCTCATAACAATAAAATACTGTCTATGATAGAAAATAAGTTGGTTTAAGTGATAATCCACGTGTATCTACCGTGCAGCTGTACAAATACTTTATAACTGGAGACAAGTTTTCCACAGAGACCTTGGCGGTGTCCATACTCTCACGTGCCTGAGGCACAGTAAGTTTGGCTCTTTTCCAGTTACTTTTTTCTGCCAGATGGACTTTCATAGTCCCTGGACATCCCATTGATAATGTGGTATTCCTTATTGGTATTTGCACCATTTGACTATTTTTCTGTAATTTAAACTCATGCTTCTAGATCCTCTTAATTATTCTCAGTAGGAAGGTACGTGGAGTTTTCGCTATGGACCATCCAGGCTAGGACATGGAGCATATGTCATTCCTTGATATGGTATTTCAGAGCAATAGCACAACGATCGGGGCAGGCTCAACACTTAGTTTTGTATTAGGAGCCTTACACTTTCAAATCACTTGTCATTGACATTGTGACAGGCTACCAGAGCAGGATCCTCAACTCCTCCATGTTAAGTATTAGTACACTAGTCCATGTATTTTAAAATACAGCAATACATAGTATTGTGTGAGGCATCTGACCAGTCCTCTGCACATGCCTCTATAACCTCAGCGATGTCACCTTTGCCTTTCCACCTCAGAAGTGACACTTGGCTAGTCAAAAGAATACACTTCTACCAGGATACAATTCAATTTCACACCAAAAATGGCCCTCTGATCCATAGTTTGATGGCAACAGGCCCCTCCCCACCCTGGCACCACTTTAACATGTGCAAGGGCCTTCAGTCCCAGTCCATCAGAATCTTCACACCCCAACCCGGCACCATCAAATTGTTAATAAAGTTGCCACTGTTGCCTCACCCTGCACAGAAAACTTCCACAGGAAGTTCTTCCGCCCATCAGCTTTCATCTCCATTAGTTACCAAATTCTCAACAGAATCACATAAGAAACATCATGTAAGCAAACACAGCTGCTTTCTATCTGCTTTGGCATCCTCCTCTTTCCACGTACAATCAACCTTCATGGGACATATTTCTATGTTCCTAAAGCGTATCAGCTACATAGTATCACCTTTGTTTTAGAGTAAAAAATATCAACTCAGACTTGCTGCAGCACGAAATACTGGCAAGGTTGCTTATCTTCCCTGGATGCAACTGTGTATCCCTCTACTGGTCTGGCAGCTGGCTGGTGAAAGGACAAGCGAGAATCACCCTAACCTTGCATATGATGTCTCTGTATGATACTTCAAGCCAATCTATTACTAATAAGTTTTCAAGTTTGGCTTTCCCACTGTACAATTTCCACCTTCATTCTCATCAATGCATGATTAATATTCTCCTTCAGAATTCTGTCTCATGAGATAAAACATTACCACGGTCCTTTCATCCTACACGGGAATGCTTTTCGATCTCACTTACCTCATAGTATGTGGCACTGGTAGAATGCTTATGGGCGTGACTTTGCAAGTCACAAAAGAAATGTTATTCACAAACCTCACAGAAGCCAGAGGAGCATTAATTGTGGAAAAGGTGCTGTAACCCTATCAAAAGACATTTCAGCAGTGTGCTGACAAAACCCCAGTTGTTTATTTTCAATGTGTGAGGTGGCACAGCATCCCTCCACATCTTCTGGCTGACCTTTGCAAACTATTGCATTTACAAAAAAATCCATGTATCACTCATCCATCTCCTAGTTATCATTGATACCTTGGTAGAAAGACTGTCTTCTTTCTCGTACTAGACTGAGAGGGATATAGTTCAAAGTCCTAGATGACAATTCCAGAATGAGGATTAAATTTTTGGCTTTGAATATGTAAGAAAATTGTTGGGTCCTTTTAATTCCTACATGTTTACTGAATATATTTCTTGTTCTCTAGTTAAGAAGAATTGTATGAATTTTCCTTTTCACTCCCCTGATCTGGAAATTTTAGCTTTACTATGCCAAAAGGGTGAGTAAAGATGAATCAATATTAGTGTTCATCAACTACTAAGGAATCAAACAATTTTTGTTTCTTATGACCTCACTAACTCTTACTTCCTGCATGTACCACCTTTCTTATCCTCAGAGTGGTTCCCTGTTCATAAAATTGGTGAGATCCTTAAGCCCGACCCTCTGGAACAATTTGTGTTGATCCAAATGAATGGTCTTTACCAAAAGACAAGTTTTAAACAGCCTGGAAACTGTCCCAATGCCTTTTATGGTACTGATAAAGGTAAAGGGCCCTTTTATCATCAGAGCTCCACCAGTGTGCTTGCTAAGAAATACCTCTGTGAACTGCATCTGCTAAGCAGTCCTATGGAATGTTATCTACAGATAAGACTTGAAGATCATTTTGACAGAGCCATACAGCTACTATGTAAAAGCCCCTACCCCACTTCCATTTAAGCATTTGTTGGAACTACTGTTTGCAATCACCTACTGCAAGAAGAGGTATGCAGCCTGCCACTTGCAGACAGAAAGATATGCCAAGCACTTTGCTGAAACATACAATTGACAGGGAAACCTATTTCCTGCATTACTTATTCACTATTTAACTTGAATCCATTAACATCATGTACCTTTAGGATTTTGTACTTAAAAGATGCTCTCTACCATACGTGCTCATAGCTGTTGCATGGTGGAAGGTGAGGCTTGAGCTCCCCCCTACAGATACTGCAAAGATTATAAAAAAAAAAAAAAAAAAAAAAAACCAAAAAAACACCAAACCCAAACAAACCACTCTTAGGATATACACGAAAATATATGTAAACTATGCTTCAACAATACAAAACAAAAAAAAAACAAACACCAATCCCAATTACAAAACACTGAAGCACAAACACGAGGCTTGCCTGTCTACTCACCTGTAGGTCTTCTGAACAGCAAAACTACCATCTACTATTTTAGAGACTATTTTATCAAGCACAAACCCTTAGAACAGAGTTATTTGCATTCTTGTGTATAATTATACTGCTGTTTATGAAAGAGTAGACAAAGCCATAAACAAGGGAATAGCATTCTCCTTCTCTTCCGTCATTGCCTCTTTCACATTAATTATTCAATTCCTAGTGTTTACAGTTTGGTACCTTTATTATGTTCTGCATAGTAACTACACCTGCAAAGGTCTTTGTGGGAAGCTATTCCGGCCACAGGATAACTGTCATCAGAACAACCCTTCATAAACAATTCACCAATTTTCTGTTTAGCTCCCAAAAGTGCCTCCCTGCATGTTCAGATGAAAATGATTGCCAGCACAAGGAAGCACAAGTGAAGTAAATCCAGGATTTGGGAGTGCTCCTTCAGCATCCCCAGTTATTAGCCTTCATTAGTTCAGCTCATAAAAGCAGCTGCATGTTTAGAATTGGAGTGTCTGTCAATTCACACTGCGTAACTAACCGAGCCAAGTTATGGGAAACGACAGAACGTCAGTGGTAATGGGTAGGAATCAAAAAGCAAAACAGTAATTGCTATGCAAAAAGTTCTAAAAATATCACACTTGCATAGCAAAGAATTACAAAACAGTGTGGCCAAACAATCTACATTGGATTTTGACCTCTTTCTTTGCAAAACATGGTGAGGAAACCTCAGTAGCAGAAAAAGACAATTTTTGGAAACCTAACGCAACAAAAAAAAAAAAAAAAAAAAAAAAAGGACCTATTTGAACTGAACACTTTTATTAAATGCAGCCGCAGCAAAGGGAAAGCAAAGTGCACTCCACATATATCTCTGAAACGCAATTATTTCTCAGAAATATAATTTCCCTTATTTCTGATTTCTCCTTGTGGCTGTTCTCCTGATCAGGTTTGAATTTCAGAAGATAGCACATTTATCACGAACTCAGGTAACTGCTTAAGGCAGCATAACCCAGGTAAATGATATGAATGCAAATCCATTACTGCCTTCTCCCTTTTCTACTTCTTGATCTGTTCCTCTGCACTGGAAAGGATCCTCTACACAACATTCATCCAAACAATGAGAAGTTGCTCACTGCCTTCATAAAGTTTAATAATACATAAAGTTTCTTTTTTATTAAATCCCTCAGAGTGACTTCTCTATTTTCAATTCCTTTACTGTCAGTATCAAAACTTGACAGTATAACATGAGATAAACTCCGAGTGAAGTTGTTTTCCTAGTTAAATCACTCACAAACATGTATCCCTAAGAAACAATCCCCAATATTTAAAATGAGTTTATACTTCAGCCTTAGTATAATTAAGGTAAATTTCAATCAGCAATGAAACCCAAATCCAGTCTTAATTATTTTACTAGCTCTTCCTCATTCCTTTTAGAGAACAAACCTGGTCTGCAGATGATTAAGACAGTAAGCAATGGAGGAAGCTTGGCTGTCAGAATCCCTAGTCATTTATCATAGAAGAAATCCAAAAATAGATGGGCTCATTCAGAATTAAAACCTTGTCTCCTTATTTACATGGGGAAGGACAACAAGGCAAAGTGACACCAAAATCTGGGGAGGAAAAATAAAGTGAAAAATAAGTCAGAAACAAGACTCAATACACGATCACCCATTAAAAAAAAACAAACCCACAACCAACCAAGAACAATAGACATGGCTCGTAACTTCCTCTCTTACCTTCAGAGAAACCTGACTTGTATGTATCATTTAGCAAGTAGTAATGAGCCCTATGCAATTCCAGACATGCTACCCCTTTGGCCAGTGCCTGATGCTGTATAATAAAGAGAACTTCCAAACTCATGCATATATAAATCAGTTTTGATACATAATATGGCTTCATAATGCAGACAGAATCTCAGTAGGCTCCATAAAAATGCTAGAATAGGAACTTCAAATTTAGGACTCCTGAAACATATTCCAGCACCATCCTCACTCCACATAAAAGCTAAGTATGAATAAAACCTGTGAACATGCTTCAAGTTAAAAATCACTAACATACACCTCTGATGTGCCTATAAACTGAGGGCGATACAGAGATTAGACAGCTATGTTCGTAACAAGTGAGGTAATTAATATAAATGCACAAGGGCACCATGGTTCTGGCAATGAATGCTTGCTCACAACTACTGTGTAATTGCTCATTCTTTATTTCCTTAGTACCCACCTTGACACCTTGGATCTGATGAGCAGAGCCAAGTGCCCATTGAAGTAAATGGGTATGTATGCTAAATATAAGTACTTTCCCGTGTTCAGCGCTCTTAGAAATTGTACCCTTCTGACACTAAATTGGACATCCAAATTTAGTACTTCTGACCTCTATTTTAAGGTTTTGATCATTTAGTTGACATTGCCTAGACAGGTTCCTGGAAGAGGCTGAAGTCTATGCAAGGAGAAAAAGAGATAATTTTATGAAATGTATTTCCTCAGTGCATACAAAAGACAGCAATTATTTGTGCTTGATTCAAGAGCTATTACTTCTTGATATAGTTTTTGTCTTCATGACTTCACATGGAAAATGCATCACTGATACAGAAATTACTAGAGGTGAAGCCAAAGGTTTGCATAATTCAGTAAGGAAAAGAAACTTATCAGAGTATGTTTGGAGATAAATATTAATTGCTCAATTTTGCTAAAACAAGGTAACTGCATCAAAATGGTTACTACTTACCACACTGGTGTTATTGGTATGCCATTAAAACATTTAATGTTTCCAAAGGAATACAAATTCAGAAAGATAGAACTACATCAATCTATCACTGCACTGTCAACTTCACGTTTCCTATCAAGAAAGGAATGTAAGGAAGGAAGTAAAAAAAAACCTCACAAAAACAGATTAAGAGCCAAATGACTGGAGAGACCCTGGGACCACAAAACACAAACTTCTGTCTGCAGCACTGAACATCTACAATTGGCTAAAACATAATACTGACAGAGAACTCGTTACTTACAGTTACTATGGTGACACTTCCTTCTCTGGACCTGTAAGACCTATGTTCCAGAGAACCAAGTCAGTTTATTTGGGAGCATGGTCTCCTAGCTTTCTGCTATTCTACAAAACATAATGGGGAACCAGGTACTTGTAGCTTGCAGGGACTGAAGTGAGAAATTACTTTCTGACATTCATTTAGTATCAGATCACTTCTAATTCACGCCAGGTTCCGTTAAACATGCAAATAAAGACATTTATTCACAATGTCTGAAATAGATAACAAGTTTATAAAGGCATAAATCAGGGAAAACAAAAAAAAAAATACTCTTCTGAAGTTAAATTATGGAAGTTTTGGTTTCTTCTTGTCAGGATGCCTTGCACAGATTTCCCTAATTATCCCTCTTCCTAAATGACTATGTTCTTTCACATACTCATTCCTCAGACTGCAAACTTTATCAAAAATCTGTATCTTTAGACTATTGCCACACCAGTGCTGCTACATTCACCACAAGCCGGCAGTCTGGAGCCTTCTCCAGGAATTGCAGTTACTTACTCTTTCTTTGCGTGTCACCAAATCAGCATCCTCTGTTTTATTCTTCATATTACCTGGCTGTTTGTGAAAAGACTTTCTGGCCCCAGATTTGTTCAGATTTTTAAGACCTAATTTCTTGAGTTTCCAGTGTATTTTTGTAAAACTGAAAAAAGTTCCAGCTATTTCACTCAATCTGTGACATAAAGCCGCAGATTATATAGTGAATGACTGATTGGTTCTCAAGCCACATAAAAATTAATTTAAAGAAATAATCAAATTTCATTATTCTCAATTTTCCCTAACCCTTAAGGGAATTTTCAGAATAGGATGTATGAAAAAATGAAGAGGTAAGAGAAGTGCATACAGAGAGAATAACATACAGTCAGAAAGTACAAAATTAATTTCCAGTCTTTTTTTAAAATTACTCTAACTCTTCAAAAATCATAGCTGTTAAAAACAAGCCAGTTAATAGAACCACGTATTCTAATATTATCAGGCTTTCTATGGTGTTATAAGTGTAACTATGTCATTCCAAGTAAAATTCAATGTAACTGGTGCAATTATACAGTTCTGTAAAAGATGCTTCATGAGATTACATGTTTTTATTATTATTGTTAAATAATCACCATAATTTCCTGTCAACAGACTGGTGACAGAGGTTTCTGAACTAAGCTCTCACATCTCTGTTAGTTAGTCTAGTCAGCAGATGTGGCAGAGATCAAAATTCATTTCTAAGTAGTTGTATTCATATAAGTGTACTTTCAAACAGAGGAAACTGAGCAATCCTGAGCAGCTTCAGATAACACCACTTTAGCCTCAGCTGCTTTGCCTCAATCATCTATAGTAGCTGATATATATACTATAAATACAGTATTGTGTGTTTATATATACACACTGATACAGTTCAACCATATCAATAAAAAGAAACGTAAATTAAAAAGTTGTAATAAGGAACAAAGAAGGACTGCTAGCACACAGTGTAACAACTATTTTGTTGGGACTTTGAGTAGTGTATGAATTTAAAAAAAAAACTTGACATGAGATTTCCAAGGGGAGTATTAACCATATAGACAATTTACTTTATGTTGGCTGCCACCATCCACTCAGAAAACCACACCAGTACTTAGATACAAATATACAAATACTATGGAAGAATATTCAAGCGCTCCAGCATTTCAAATCAAAAAGCTATCAAGTGATTTCTTCATATGCTGACATATAGCCAACCAAAATATTTTTTGACATAATCTGTTCAAATTTTTAAAAAAAACAAAAACTAACCAGCCAATTGACTGAGAACAACTCAGATAAAAAAACAAGTACTTGCTTAAGCACTATTTGTCTCCCCAAATATTGTCTTAATATAAAATTTAACATTGTTTCCAAAACAGTACTATTAATGTTTTCTCCTGTTTCTGCTCCCAAGGGTAAGAAGTTGAGTCAAAGCAGCATAAATCCATGACTTGCACTGGGAATTTGACCACAAATGTCAAAGTCATACCAGATCACACCCTGCTCATCTGAAGAAAAGACATACATCAAAAGAACCCAACCAACCACTCTTCTTCGCCTTCACTCCACCTGAAAAGCCTGGATCACTCAGTCCATTAACAACCTTGACTAATATTTCTCAGCTGGAGAAGACAACCTCCGACCGACAAGTGAACATCAAAGCTGGAGGAGCTTTACCCAGAGCAAGACCTCAAACACACAGCTGTCCACTGCTTCCCTGGACCGACACAGAGCATTCCCTCCACCCCCGAACATCCTTCTCGGGGATGGCTGCACAGGTGGGATCAAACACCGCGCCACAGGCCCCTCAGGAGGCAAACGGAGTGCAGCGAAACAGCGCCCAGGACCAAACGTGCTGTGCACGAAACCACAAAGACACATCAAGGTGGGTTCCTTCAAATGCAAACACGCGTAATGGAGAGTAAGTTCACGACAAGGCGAGGGCTGCGCTCGGAACAGCGGAGCGACGCCCAGGACGGGCCATGGGGATTTCGGGCCGCCCGCGGCCTCCACGGGAAGGCACAGCCGGCCGGCCACAGGCCCCGGCGGCCCTCCCGAGCCTGAAGCCCCACAGGAGCCGCCCCGGCCCGCCGCCCTCCGACCGCAGCGGGCAGTGGCGCTGCAGGCGGCGTTGCTGGGGGCGCGAAGGGGCCCTGCCGCCCCTGGGCCGGGCGGCGCGAAGGGGCCTCAGCCGGCCCGGCCCGGCCCGGCCATTTTGCGGCCGCGCGCGCTGACATGTCGCGCGCCGGGCGTGGCGCCGCCCCCCGCGCCTGCGCCGCGCGCCCCGCGGCGGCCGAGCCGGGGCAGCTGCTGAGCCGCGGCGGCGGCGGCGGCGGAGACAAAGCGCCGGGTAATGAATGGGACGGGCCCGCCCGGCCCTTCCTCTTAACTCCTTCGGGCCCGGCCGGGCGGCGGCAGCGGCGACCTCCGGCTTCCCCCGCGGCGGCCGCCCGGGGAGGTGAGTGGCACCGCTCGGGCACCGGGAGGGCGCCGGGCGGGGCGGTCCGGCTCGCTGCTGTCCCGGCCCCACCGCTACCCCTCTCCTCTCCCCGCTCCGCGCCTGCCACCGCCGCGTTTGGCCGCGGCGGCCTCGGTGCCCTGCGCGGCCCCCGCCCCGAGCGCCGAGCCCGGCGGCGCCGCGTCCTGCCCGGGAGCTCCCGCGGGGCAGCGCCGCCAGGGCGGGGAGGGGGCGTGCGGCGGCGGGGCGGCGCGGGCAGCCGGGGACTAG
>JAWWEW010000041.1:17670954-17707547 GCA_035583185.1 Anabacerthia variegaticeps
AATACATTTGAATTTAAATACATTTAAAGCTCATGAACTGCACTGGTTAGAATAGGCACTACAAAAAGCTTTATTCTTAATTAAAATTCTTGTATTTTTCATCAGTTCCTTGAGTAAAACCTTATTTGCTCAAATTAAAATCTGTTTGTGGCAGTAGGATCGTTCTTCTATAAGCCATTTCTTTTGGGAGAAGGAGCTATTAGAAGAGGGACCTATTTGTTTGCCAGGGGCAGGAGAGTCTCTTTGCACTTGCTACTATTTCTCAATGTGATGCTAGTGGAAACAATGTCAGCTTCCCTTGGCTTGTTGTCCTGTCAACTGGGTCTTGGCAAAGTCTCACCTTGCCTTGAAGAAGACAAAGAGAATATATCCCTAAAAGAGGCTAAGAGGGGAAAATACCCCTTGTCATGGAGGCTAGGGACAGGCTGATTGACAAGTGAATACAGAAAAGTGTACACTCATTTCTCTCCCCTGTTCTCTGAATTGGAATGCTTGTTTTGAATGGGACAGAGTTGCAGTCATTGGTTTTTAAACTGGAATATCAGGTGAAAATGTCAGATGCTACTGACGAATGTACAATTTACTTAGAAAATACAGAATGACAAAAAATACTTACAAAAGGCATAAAAAGTTTACCCCTATTGTGGGCGTGCCTGCATGTGATATGGAAGCTTGATTTTAAAGTTACCTATTTCTTTTTGTTGCAATTCTTGTACTCACACCTTGGCAAGGTGGTGAAACTGTTTCTGAACTGTAAAAATTATTTTGGATAGTAATGTTGTGAATATTACTTTCTGTTTACTATATCTAGAAAAGAGATATTTTCCTTGCTTTAAGAAAAATGTAGACATATTTCTTCAATCTATTGCATGAGGAAAAAAGAAGGTATCCTCAATTGTAAACGATTCTCCAAAGAAATCTGTTTCTTCTCTGTACCAGGTGTCTTCTGACTTTAAATGAAGTTTTGTGACAAAAGAATGATTAAGCTTACCTGTAAAAAATCCCTATGAAGCATTTAAACTACTATTTATACTCTTGAAAATACTTTTTGTCTTTTCAGGGTCTATGTACTGCATTTTCTTTCTAAGCTGCCTTTAAGTGCACAAGCATTCCAAGGGTACAAACTTTCAATACAAGCACAGTACTATGTTATGTTACACATTTATGAATATGATATATGTAAATCATGGAAAACCTTTTCATAGCATAGCTGAAACTCTCTGAGGACATGTAAACTGGCATCAATATGAACACAGAATTGGGTTGATGGGTACCTATGAAGAGGTTTTTAAAACAAATCTCTCAGACTTGATCTGGTGAGTGTGAAAATAGATACTAATATATGATAGTCTTAGCAGTTCAACAGATACAGTTTAATTTGTCTACAATAAAAAAAAATGAAGATAATTGTAGTTCAAACAAGTTAATGTTATAATCTATAAAGGACTCAGTTCGCATTCTGTGAGGCTTTTTCCCATTTATATGGATGTTTTCAGCAAGAGTTCCAAGAAGACGTGCTGTACCCAAGACACGGTGTGCCTCTCTGAACTGCTTTTTCATTCTTCATCATTCTGCTTTGTTACCCTCAGTTTTCTCCTTTACAGGTGTCTCATTTCTTACTGTTTGAAATCATCCTTAAGGTGCCTGAGGTTTCATACTTAACAAATTTAAAGATAGAAAGTTAAAGAAAATAAAACACACAAACCCACGTTTTTTATATGTTACATGTTTTTTAGTATGGTGCAAGTTAGGAAGGTGCACTAGTCAGGAGAAAAATCTCCTGTCCTAATCCTCTCCCATTTATTTTGTCAGCTGTAGGCTGCACGGGAAGAAGAAGAATAGAGTCTAATGGGCTGTGCAGAGAATTGATCACCTGGGGGAAAGAATTGTTAGATGAGCTTTGCTTTGCATTTTCTGATGCTCTTCTGAAAGCAGGTTGCTGTTCTCTAGCAATCTTTTGTCTTTTGTTCTTTTACTTTCATTCTGTTACTGTGACTTTGAATGTGTGTCCTTTTCTATGATAATACTGATGCATCTTTCTGTCTCTGTTCTTGTTTTTATCTTCTTCATTTTACTCTTGCATTGTGTTACTGCAGCCTTCGTTCATCTTCCCTCAGCCCCAAATTGTACAGCATGAGATACTAAAAGCAGCTTTGATGTCTTGCACTAAAAACACTTTAAGCCAAGCCATGCATGCCTCAGCTGTGTAAAAAAGAAAAAACTAAATCTATTTTTTTCTCTAAGAAAACCACCCTATTTCTTGTAACACTAAGAATTACCCCATCTTATTAGCATATGATATTTATCAAAACTTGTAAATTATGAAAATATCAAAATTAGAGTATAATTTGCTGTAGCTTTCATTTGGAGCAACTCTGAATGGATCTGTAAGACTTGGGAAAATCCTGTTAAGTTGTAATAGAATTACTGCTTAAAACATTGGTGTTTTAATAAAGGACAGACAGATCTGACATTTGGTAGGTGTGAACAATAGCTTAGAAACAGATCTTGCAAGTTTTGCATACCACGTAAAGAAAAAGAACACTTCAACATTTAAGAGACAGCTTGGATCCTAGACAGATGTTGCCATAATTTACATATTGTGATAGATATGTTTTTTTTATGAGTAATCTCTTAGTAGAGGAAATTATTAGCATGTGTACAACCTGCTTTTATTTTTTCCTCCTTCATTATAGTGTGCTGCTATGGGAAGTTATCAGAGGACATGTGAAGGAATAGAGCCCCATTTAAGATCTCACGGTATTTTTAGTGCACTAAGGAAAAAAAATAGCAACAATTAAAAGCTTATCAGGTGGTTGTAGGTGTGAATAGTGCTACTATTTCTGGTAATACATAGTATTCTGTATGGTGGTAATACAACACAGTGATATTTATTTTTTTACATAAAACTTGGGAATGACATTGTTTTGGGCAAGGTGATTGTTTTAGCTTTGCATCTTTGTTTTACTTTAAAGATAAATGCTGTTTGAAATCGCATGGAATGAAGATCTATGTGCTATGAGCTTTAGCATGTTTAACAGTGCTGCTTAAACCTAGGTGGTGGAGAATGATTCTTCAAAAAGATAGATGCTTAATAAATTGGCAAATAAATTATGAAGACTGATTTCTCCAGAAATAAGCTTGAGCTTTGACTCCCTATCCTATACCAGATACCTGCTTTATTCTTAAACATGCTGTGCAGTCAGCCTCTATCATTGGGATCTGATTAAATATTTGGGTACTGATGCATGTTTAGCAGATCCAGTTGGGCACTAAACAGGGATGTGAGAATTAAACTTCAGCCAGATGTAAGTAATATGCATGCTAACATAAACATCCTTATTCATATCACAATTTAAAAGTAATTAATATGAAATAGATAATATTTTAAAAGCATTATCTCAGTTCTTTTAAAGAAGATTTATGATATAGCAGTGTAAGAACTGGATCCCCTATTTAAAAAATTACTACTTTAAAAAATGACTTCTTAATTTCCATTTTGTTCTGAAGTGTTTTTTAAATTATGCTGCTGTGGAAATCATACTGTTTCTCTTCAGTTTTACCACTGTCATAAATTATTTTTGACCTTTCACACAACAGAGTAAGATCCGGTGTTGTTTTGTGGAGGGGAGCTGGCATGCACACTTTCTTCCATACATGGTGCAAATGATTTAGGATTTGAGATGAAAATATTGGTGAAAAGGTGGAGCTTTTAGTTCTTGAATCTTTACTGAGGTTCCAGGGAATATCTGAAGATGCTTAGTTACTTTTTGATGTTTATAGCAGCAAGAGAAGAAAACAGATGTACAAAAATAAGACATTTTTGAAGGGTAAGAGTTTAAGTTTAACAAGTTTGAGTTTGTACAATGTTGGGTGTTTTCAATGTGCTGGTTAGATTGTATCTCAATGTTGTCCCTTCAACAATAGACTGTGACTAAAACTTTCTCATCTGAGCTGTTCCCTTCCTGCATTATTATTAATTTGGAGGTAGTGTGGAAAGTACAGAACATAAAGAAAAGTCCAGTAAGCCAAAAACGTATAACTTGGCCCTAGTGGATCTGCTTTACTGCTTAAAATAGTCTGAGTTCACAGTAAAATTATTTGATGTTTTGGGGGACAGGAGGCAAGAAAAGAAAGAGGGGAATATTTACATTTAGTGGGTAGTCTTTTTAACTTTTCAGTCTCCACTGTAGCTGCATTTGTAATTAGGGTTGAATACTCGGAGTCTAATGATGATAGTTGTGGTTATAATACTCGGCTCTTTACACCTTAGTTTTTCTCGGTCTGCAATGAGTGATTTAGGCCCCAGCTTACACAAAGTCCTGAGTTTTTCAGCAGCATGAGGAGGCATGAATCTTTGTACTTGAATAAATTGGAGGTCTCTGTGTCATGTCCTGACAAGTAGCAGCAGCGCACCTGGGAGCTCTCGAAGACTATTCATGTCAACAAGGAGCAATGTACAGTCTTGATGGTGCTGTTTTCACGCTTTTTTCTTTTGTGTCCGGATAGTGTTTGGGTGTGGACATGAACGGGTATTTTATTTGGAGAGAAAACCCTTGTGAAAACACAACAGTTATTGGTTATTGTGAGATTTAACTTTCAGGTGACTGGAAAAGTAATGGAATAGTAAAGGTGTCACCTTTTTCTGTTTTCTTCAAACACTTCTCTACGAATCATACCTCCCACGAAGTCCAGAACAATTTGTTTCTTCTATTAAGCCTGACTTTCTGTGCTTTATTCATGATTACACTATTGCCTCCCCTGTTTCATGCCTGTACCTCTGTGCAGATTCCTCTGAGCTTCAGTGAGGCTTGAGAGTAGGACCCACCTTGTTTCAAAGTGTGATTAGCATGCCAATTTTGCACTCTCTTCTACATTTTAGCTGCTTAGTATCTTGCAAACGTCTGTAGTTCCTTTTGGTTGAGTACTAACGGGTACTTTGTCATAGGAAATGTCTATTAAAAAATGTCACTATCTTTAGTTTTCTTTCTTCAAGGGATTTATAACTTAGAAAAGCATTTTTAAAAACACATTCTGCTTATTTGTTAAGGATTTTGGATGTGTGTTTTCTGGCTTTTGGAGGGGTTTTAGGTTTTTTTTTTGTGAGTTTGTTTTGTTTTAGCAAATATTCTCTAATTGGCATAGTACCTGCCATTGCAGTTGAAGCAAATAATAATTTCTTAAAGTATCTACTCCTTATTGCTTTTTTTTAGGGTTTTTATTTGGTGTTCTTAAGGATACCTGTACATTTCCAAAAATGAACAAGATTAGCACTATTTATTCTAAAACTGTTAGCTGTTTGTGCAAAGTGTTTTTAATGATCTTTTATGTACATCTCGTGCTCAAAATCTGCCACTATTTATGATTTTTTTTTCTTTTTTCAAACTAGTAAATGGTTTTGCTTTCACTGTCTCCACATTTTACATCTTTTTCATAAAACTGTTCTTGCATATTGCAGGTGTATGTCTTTGTAATTACACTACATGTACTTCTATAATAACATACTGTTTTTTGTTTTAAACAACTTTCTTTGGACCATTATTTGAACAAAGATTCTGAGATGTAATCGAGTTCATGATTATCACCTGACTACTCAACCTAAAATCTAAAATTGTTTAAAGCTTATCGGCCATGTTCTGCTTTTCAAAACAAATAATCTGCTCATGGTTCAGTGTTCTTGCATACTTTTCATACTTCTCTGTGTGTTAATGTATGTTTCTGCAATTCCAAGACACCAGTGTTTCTCTTTTTACCTCTTTCCTTCAGCAGTGATTTCTCCTGTTCATGGCAGTCTGCTGTGGCAGTGGCATTGTCGTGATATTTCTTGTCAACAGCCATACGCTTTCAGTAATCCCATTTTGAATGGAAAATCCTATAAAATGTTTCTGCAGACTTCTTACCACAGTGAACCGCTGACTGCAGCCACTCAGGAGCTAATAGTCCAGAGTAGGGCATTTGAATAGATAATTGTTCTCTAGTTCCATTTGTTTTCTTTGAAGATTTTTTTCTTGCAAAGTGATTCTGTATCTCATTGTGGAGATTTCAAAGGCATAAATTTCTTTAATTTTAAGCTAACTGCCTGTAGCCATTTGTACCTTAGAAAACATTTTTCATCTCCTTGAATATCCTGTTTGTTTAGCAGTAGTCTTTAATTTGGTCCAAGGGTAAACAAGCTATGTAAAGGTGGTCATAACCAAATCCATACTTTGTTCCAGGTTACTATAAGATTTTAAAACACTCCATCCTTTTTTGTTTCTTAATAAAACAGATTGAATTGTACATACAGTTGGCATGGGAGAAGGAGATAAAAAAACATATTTATCTTTCTAACCCTGAGCATTCTGGGGCTGTATTCTAAAGAAAGTTTGTGTTGAACCCACAAGGGTGTCTGAAGAGAAGGAGCTTGACTTAATTTTAAGTGAGATGTAGTGACATCATAACACAGGATCACAAAATGGTGGGGGGTGGAAGGGACCGCAGGAGATCATCTAGTCCTACCCCAGCTGCTAAAGCAGTTTCACCTATAGCAGGTTGCATAGGGTGAGTTTTGAACATCTCCAGAGGAGACTACACAACCTCTCTGGGCAGGTGCTTCCAGTGCTCTGTCACCCTCAAAGGAAAAAGTTTTTTCTTGTATTCAGATGAACTCTCCTGTGTTTGTTTGTACCCATTGCCCCTTGTGCTGTCATTTGGCACCACTAGAAAGAGCCTGACTTGGTCCACCAGAAAGCTTTCTTGCTTATTCTGTATCCTTGGATTTTGATTGCAGGTCTTCCTTTGTTCTGGTGGAACAAGAACAATTTTTGATCCTAAAAACCCAAAGATAATAAGGTTAGGAGCAGATGAATTTGTTTCCCACATCTTTTTTTTTGGTGGAGGAGATTATGAGCATTGAAAACATCCAGTGACAGCAAGGAGAAATAGAAAAGAAAGAAGTTTACTACCACAGTTCCTGCTTCAGAATCGAAATAGCTCCCTCACCTATTCACCTCAGCTTCAGCAAGGCCATCAGGACCACAACCATCAGTATTTAACTACATGGCATCGGCTCAGTGCAGTTGTGTACTCAAAGCTAATTTAGGATAAGATGATTAGGGTCTAAGTGTTTGAATATGTAGTGATAATGACTGATAACGATTAAGAACTTAACCTCTGGCAATATGTGGTTTTAATAATGTTAGTCGAGTTAAGTGTGGTTATAAAGTTTGCAACTGGTCTTTTTTATCAGGTTTCCAAATCTTCCCATCACAGCTACCTTAAGCTTCACTGTTTTGACCAGTAACTTCTTATCAGGACAGAAGAAATTAAAGCATCTCTGCGGGTTTTTAGGTTTTAAAGCCTAGAATTGGTTTTGCAATGTTAAGAAATTACAGGAATTGAAGGCTAAAGATGTGATTACCTATTTTGAGGCAAAGAAATTGTGCACAGCTTCATCAGAACCTGATGTCAGAGGATGCATGCGTGTAATTTGTGTGAATCTAGCTAGGAATCTGTAATGTGCTTACTGTAACTTGGCACGTCCATGCATAATTTATGTTCTGTAAGCCCTGCATCCAGTCACTTGCTTGTGAGCCTTTCTATTCTCTGATCCTAAGTCACAACAGCTTATTATGTTTTCTTGTTTTTCCTGTTTGCAATACAAGCTCCAAACTCACAGATTAGATCAAAGTAAAGATGAAAAAAAAATCCTCTTAGCTTGATTCCTATTAAAAAAAGTTGACTATCTTACTCTTGTCCCAGATCGAAGTGCTTCCAAATCATCAGTATGTGTGTGAACACTAGCTTGTGTTTCATTCAATTTTATACTGTGTCATGTAAATTTAGTCTGGGTAGCAGAATTGTTCTTAGATGTGATTTCACAAACCTATGGAAAGTCCCTGTGTAGTGTGGTAAATTTCTTCTAGAAAACTAAGGTTGTTTTCTTCAAGTCTTTCCCTTCATTCGAACTGATGTTCTTCATGCTCAACCCTCGTATCTTTTGGTATCTGAAAACATGGTTTTGTGTTTTTTTTTTCCTGAGAAGGAAAGAGAAAGGCAGTGCACAAATACTAAAACTTTCACAGAAAGAGAACCAGAGTTACTCCTTACCTCGCAATGCTCTATCTCCCTTTTCTTGAAACAGCTGCAGTAAGATGATTGCCCCTCATTTCCCTGCCCCTTCCTCTGCTCTGGAAAAGAAAGAAAGTTATCACTATGATAGCTTTCCATAAATCTGAAATCCACAGAAAATAAGTGTTTCTGATTTCTTGTGTAAACAGACCCCAGAGAAAAATCACTTAAAATAGGTTACAAAACTAATATGACATTGATCTTGATACAGGGAGGAAATGTCTGTATGAGTAACACACTTTTTTAATGTGTTTTGTAGCTACGGGTAATTTAACCTTTTGTCTGCTGAAATCATGGAATATGCAGAGTTGGAAGGGCCACATCATCGAGTCCTATTCCTGGCCCTGTTCAGGACATTCTTAGAATCACCCCAGTCCGTCTTGTGTTTTAGTAATAAATGAAACTTGTAGGTAGTTTTAAAATAACTGATTCAAATTTGTGTTTTGATGTCAGCTGGGGAGAAAGAGTTCCGTAAAATTCAGTTTGCAGAAATTGGAGTGTATAGTGTAACATCACCTGTGTGGCCAAAAGTGTTTATCTTGCATGAAGGCACCAATAACTACATTAATGTCGCAGAAGAATAAATGAGGAAAGGTTTGACAAAATTTAGAAATCGGATATAACTGTAGCGAAAAAACAGTGACTGACAAATGCAGAAAACTTCATGTTTGTGAGGGAGTAGTGTGGTGTTTTGGTTTTGGAGCCTGTTGTGGCCTTGTGGTTTATGTGCAACTGTACTTCAAAAAACTACCTTTTGTACTGAAATTGTTGGTGAAAATCTTTGCTCACAAGTTAAATTAGCTGTCTTGGTGTAAATGGGCTTTCTAGTGTAACCTTTGAGTACGTAAGGAATTTGAGCTGGCAGTGCTGCACTAGGCACCAGTGTATGCAACTGTGTGTGTCTTTGCTTCTGAGTGATGTTGTTATGCTTTTGGAAGACCTCTGTCTATATGGCATTTACACAGGCCAGTTATACTAAACTAAACATTGCAGTTTCTAATCACCAGACTCTAAAGTAGCTTGTTTTTATAGCGTGTTACTGTATGAGAGTCTTATGGCTTCAATATAACCGTGTGAGACTACGGTCAGAGTAAGAGAGATTAGTGTGACAATGCTGGACAGCCTTCCAGAGGTTTCTTGTTTCTTTTTGAACGCTCCTGTCAGTAATGCAGGAAGCACATGTACCAGGAGTATAACATAACTTTTGATTTTAAGTACATATTTCTGTGCTAAAATGATTAAATGCCTCCTTGTCTTCATATATATCTGTAGATATAAGCACCTATATAGTATATGTTTTTAGATATGTGTGTGTATATATATTTGGGTGTATGTGTGTATATGCAGCAGTTGAATTATGATGGAGGATGAGGCATAGTTATGGTCAAGTAAATACAAAAGTGATTCTTGGACTTTAGTTTTTATCAAAGCTGAACCAGAGCTGTGTGTGTAGACACTTATTGGCCCACAGTACATGTATTGAATAAGTGTTGGGGTTTTTTTTAATAGTACTCTGAATTGTTTTTATCTCAAAAATGAAAAAAAACCCAAAACCTACAGAACATTTAGCCTGTTTTCAGTTCATCTGTGACTTAAAGTAACTAAGGTGTTAATCAACTCTGTCTTCAATTTTTTTTATTTCTAGATGGTGCAAAAGAATCACAGTTGCCCAATCAGGATGATCAGAATGGCTTCCTTCAACAATAAAATAGAACATTCATTTTTTAGGATTATATCTACAACATGAAGTATTTAACAACAGCTGTCTTTGAGAACATTCATCTATGACCTGAAATGTCCTGATCCTGGGGGAAAAATGAGATTCCATTAAGTCTATAATTTTTAAATGCATTTTTATGACTAATTATATTTGTTTATGCACAACGTGAATACGGAATTCATAAACCAGAGATTATTTTAACACATGCACACATTTGTGTTTGTGCATTCAGTATACAAGATACATAATTTTAGTCAAATTTTAAATAATCTTTTAAATTATCTATATTTATTAATAAATGAAGTCTTGGCAAGAAGAGTTTGTCATCCATGGACATGAGTAAAGCAGAGATCCCCGGAATGGATGATAATTTTGTATTGGGTAAAATCAATAACTTAAAAGTAGAGCAAGAGGAAGACGGCATTAATTGTACTCTAGAAAGCACGGATATAAAGACAGAACAAGATGATTTCAAACATGCAGACAGCAGTGATGAACAGGAAGACAAAGAAAAGAACTTCATTAACAACAACCCTGGCAAATATTTGTCCACAGAAAATGAAGATGATTATGGATCTCTTTTTTCTCAGTATAGTAATACGCTGTATGATGTAGCAATGGAAGCTGTGACACAAAGCCTCCTTTCTAGCAGAAACATAAGCTCCAGAAAAAAGTCACCTGCTTGGAACCATTTTTTTATATCTCCTAGAGATAGCACTAAAGCAATATGTATGTACTGTATGAAAGAATTTAGCAGGGGTAAAAATGAAAAGGACCTGAGTACAAGTTGTCTCATGAGACATGTGAGGAGAGCCCATCCAACTGTACTAATTCAAGAAAATGGAACTATGCCAGGTATATCCTCCTTTTCTTCATCTACATTATTGCTGCCACCTCAACCTGCAGATGTTGGAGATCTGAGTTCTATGTTATCCCCCATAAAACTGGTCAAGAAAATGGCTTCTAAAATACCATCTCCAGATCGAATAATTGAGGAATCTGTTTCTATTGTTTCTTCTGAAGAAATACCAGATCTCTCAGTTTCTGAAAAGTGCAGCAAAGAAGAAGTCATGGTTGGCTCATCTCCACAGCTACCCAACAACCAGTATGACGACACTGTTGAGAATGTAGCAGAAAAAGCAGTTGTAATTCCAAAGAGCGCATCAGGTTCTAGAAGGAGATCTGCTGTCTGGAAACACTTTTATTTGTCACCTCTAGATAATTCTAAAGCTGTTTGCATCCACTGCATGAATGAGTTCAGTCGAGGAAAAAATGGAAAAGACCTAGGAACAAGTTGTTTAATAAGACACATGTGGAGAGCCCATCGTTCCATTGTCCTGCAAGAGAATGGGGGTGGTACCAGCATACCACCTCTCTACACCACACCTCCAACTCTGTTGCCTTCTTTACTACCTTCAGATAGCGATCTGAATTCTATGTCATCTTCTCCTGGAAAACTAATGAAAGAACCAACTTCTGTTTCTTCTTCTCCAGACAGAATCTCTGAGGAGATCCATGCTAATCTATCTTCTGGAGATGCTCTAGTGGAAGACTCAATGCTGTCATCTTCTGATGATATAGGTGAAGTCTCCTTTGTTTCGTCTCCTGAAAAACAATGTGAGGGATTAGGTCCACTAATATTTGAACCTACTGCTGTGTTTCAGCAAAACAAAAGGATTATGAAAAGACTTAAGTCAGAAGTTTGGCACCACTTTTCACTGTCACCTGCAGACAGTCTAAAAGCAGTATGTAGATACTGCAGCTGCATGATAAGTCGCGGTAAGAAAGGAGATGTTGGTACAAGCTGCTTAATGAGGCATCTGTATAGACGCCATCCTGATGTAATTGGAAACCAAAAGAGCTTTCTTGACATGAGTTTGGCAAATTCTCCTTACGCCACCCTGGCTTCTGCAGAATGTTCATCCTCAAAGTTGACTGACTTGCCTACAATGGTTACACATGATAATCAAATTATATTTCCTGTTAATAGTAAGAAGACCTCAAAACTGTGGAATCACTTTTCAATTTGTTCTGCAGATTCAACAAAAGTAATATGTACACACTGTGGACGTATAATAAGTAGGGGGAAAAAGCCAACAAACCTAGGCACAAGTTGCCTTCTAAGACATTTGCAGCGGTTTCATAGCAATGTATTGAAAACTGATGTTCCAGAGACAGTATTATCCTCATCTACGAATAATCACATGCCACTGCGCACAGAATTACTAGGATCTTCAAATTTTGATGAAACCAATGACAAGTTTTGTGACTCTCACCCAGTTGCCAAAAAAATCACAAGTCTTGTAGCTGAAATGATTGCACTTGACCTTCAGCCATATTCTTTTGTAGACAACATTGGCTTTAACAGGCTGCTTGAATATTTGCAACCTCAGTATTCTTTACCTTCTCCATCTTACTTTTCTAGGACAGCAATTCCAGATATGTATGATAATGTAAAACAAATAATTATTTCACATCTTAAAGAAGCTGAAAGTGGAGTGATCCATTTTACATCTGGTATATGGATGAGCAACCAAACACGAGAATATCTAACCCTGACTGCTCACTGGGTAACATTTGAGTCTTCATTTCGACCACAGTGTGAGGATTACCATTGTTCAGCACTATTAAACGTATCGCAGATTGATTGCGACTACAATGGAATCAGCATTCAAAAGCAGCTAGAGTACTGGTGGGAAACATGGATTACTTCCATTGGACTTCAGATTGGGATTACTGTTACTGATAATCAGAGTATAGCAAAAACTTTAAATGAAGGTGATCATTCAAGTGTACAATGTTTTAGTCACACTGTCAATGTAATTGTAAATGAGGCTATTAAAAGCCAGAGAATGGTTCAGAATTTGCTTAGTATTGCAAGAAAGATTTGTGAACGTGTCCATCGGTCAGCAAAAGCAAAAGAGAAGTTAGCTGAATTGCAAAAAGAGTATGAGTTGCCTCAGCATCAGCTAATACAGGATGTTCCATCCAAGTGGAATACATCATTTCATATGCTTGAACGTCTGATTGAACAGAAAAGAGCAATTGATGAAATGTCAATAGAGTGCAGTTTTCGGGAACTAATCAGCTGTGATCAGTGGGAAGTCATGCAGTCGGTGTGTCATGCTCTCAAACCTTTCGAAGCTGCAAGTAGGGAGATGAGTACACACATGTCTACCCTAAGCCAAGTGATTCCAATGATTCATATACTTAACAGAAAAATAGAAATGCTGTTTGAGGAAACTATGGGCATAGATACTATGCTGAAATCTTTGAAAGAAGCTATGGTGAGTAGATTGTCCTCCACGCTTCATGATCCAAGGTACATTTTTGCTACGCTTCTGGATCCCCGGTATAAAACATCCTTATTTACAGAAGAGGAGGCTGAACAATATAAACAAGACTTAATCAGGGAGCTGGAAATAATGAGTTCTACCTCAGATGATGATAAACCTGTTTCCAATGGATGTGATATAGGTTCACCATCTACAAATTCCTATGGGGAAGATAATCTTTGGTCACTCATGGGTGACATGAAGAAAACAAAAGACCTGAAAGAGAGAGCAAAGTTACCAGAGGAAATGGTGCTTTCTTACTTGGAGGAAGAAGTGCTTGAGCATAACTGTGATCCTCTAACTTACTGGAACTTTAAAAAGTCATCTTGGCCAGTACTGTCAAAATTGGCTGTAAGGTTCTTGGGTTGCCCACCAAGCATTGTTCCTTCAGAGAGATTGTTCAATACATCCAATGAAAGCAACAACTTTAGTCAGTCAAGGTTAATGATTGAACACTTTGAAAAGCTTATCTTTTTGAAAGTGAATCTTCCTTTAATATACTTCCAGTATTGAAACTAATGAACAAACTGCTAGACTAAATCTATTGTTGCTCACTGGATATTAACTATAATTCAGAATATTAAATTGCTCCAATAGGGGCCATGTATGACATCTAATCAGTGACTATAATTCCAAATTTTAGGTTCATTTTTTTCAGCTTTCAATATGTCTACATGTGCCTTATTCATAGTACTTCAGGCCAGATATTGTATATATGTTTTTTAAAAGTTCACGCTAGAGATAGCCTGTCTCGTCAAATTATACAAAATTATGTAGGTTTTAATCCATAATTGTAAATGAACTTTAAAAAAGCTCAGTCATTTGTTTTAATAGAATGGCAAAAAAAGAAAAAAAAAGATGTAAACAGTTCTATTCTGTAGTTTTTTATTCAATTATGTAAAAACCATAAACCAGGTACTGTATTTTAGTTGAACATTGCTTTAATTGCAAGAAAACAGGTTTTGTACTTGTCAAAAGAAAGCTGTACATGAAAGATGGGGTTCAAGCTGTCTTTTTATCGTGCAGTGTTTTTAACTGCAAGCCCTAAAGTACTTAAAGGATTAAGAAGAGTTATTGAGAAAAATGTGTTTACAGGAGACTGTTGATTTAATAGCTGAAAATAAATCTTAAATTTAAATGATATGGAATGTCAGTTACACAGCAATCGGTAGTAAAACTCCCCATTCAGGGTTCTCCTGTTCAGGTTTTACATTTTAACTGAACTACAGAAATATTCTGGGTATTTATAAAAGCTCTTTGGAAGTCTTATCAAAGTTTGTGAATTAATGCTTGTTATTTAATGCCATGTACAAAAAAGGCAAGAAACTTACCATGAAGATTCTAATGTAATTCTGAAGCCTTTCCTAATCTTTAGTGCATCGAAACTATAAGGTCCCTTTTGTAAAAATTGAACCCTTGCTCCTAATGTAATTTCAATTGTGTAGAACAGCCTGTCTTAAAGCTCCTAGTACAGAAATAACTGATCTTCTGGTTTTAAGTAATAGCCTTATGGATATGGTGCACTGCTTAGAACTTTATGTAGTAGGGTTGATTCTTAACTGTTGGTGTCCATCAGGCAAATGGGATATAGAGCCCGTAAAATTTCAAATAAGATGGAAAAATAGCCAGCATTTTAATTTGAAAGGAATGTTCTCCATGGTTTAACTCTAGAGAGATTCATCTTTTCAGTTTTCATTGAATACTTTTTTGGGAAACAAGTCATCATTTGCCTATGACCTTTTAGAAAAGTTGTAGCTTTGTTAAAATACTGTACCTATGCCTAATCTAATTTTGCATTTACTATGTTTTAGTGTATTTATAAATGGTGAACTCAGTTTCTGAAATTAAACATTTTATTTGCAATTTTCCAGTGGTAGTCAACACTGCCTTTTATTTTCAGATGGATTTAAGGCAACCATTGAATGAAAGTTAAAATATACCACAGAATATGGTCTGTGAAAAGATGGGTTTTCCATTTATCTCTTTAGACTTGAGCCTGGATCCTGGTTCTTTTCATAAAAGCTGTTTTAAGCTCAGGAAAATCTGTTGAATTATTTCCCAGGTGGCTTTCGTTTCCATGTGCTGTTTCTCTAAACATTTTATGGTTTCAGCTATTTCAATTTTTATTCCATCTGTTATGTTTGCACCTGTACTATTTAAGTAAATTACAACATAGTGTACTTGGGAAAAACTCATACTTCATTTTCCCTCCATTATTTTAAAAGACAATTTTTATTTCTATCAACAGTCAGCATTTCTTTGTTTTTCTAGGGTTAAGTGGGAGCAGCACCTTTTTTCTGCAGTAATAAAACAATTTGTTCTCGTTTATATGTAGCTGGAAGTAGGTGAGTTTGATGCAGCTTATTGGAAAGCATGTTTAAATGGTTACTGGTTAATTATTATCTCGATTTTTTCCCCTACATTTTAACTGTGAATATAACCTTGACCCTTGTAAAAGAGATTTTTAATCTCTCCAAACCAGTGGAGAGGGAGGTAGAGCATGAAGAAAAAAATTTTAAACAAGTGATATAATTTTCACTCAAGACTTGAATGTAAATAAAGCCTATGGCTTAAAGCATTGTGAAGTCACATCATACCATGAGTGCTGACAGTGAACAAGCTTATCTGAAAGTCACAGTTCTCTGGAAGCAAGCATCTTGGCTCTGAGGGCAGTCTTTGCTGTATCTCCTATGTAATTCCCTGTGTGGAAAGTTGTAATGATGGCATTTTGTAGACCCAAATTTGCATCTTACTCATATGGATAATTAATTGTACAGTCAAGCTTTTTGTCAAAACTTTTCCTGAGAGCACAAGAACTAGTCACTATTTTTAAAAGTAAAATTTTATCCGTTGAAGTTAGTCTACTTTATTTGTACCTGCAATTGCCTTTGTTTTGGCATTTGTTGTTGTTGTGTTTTTGTTTGTTTGTTTGTTTTGGGGGAGTGGTTTGTTTTGGGTTTTTTGAAGGGCTTAGTTCTTAAGGCTGCACTGTTTCAGTGTAAGCTTGATTAAGAATTAATTATAGGCTTTTGTTAGAATTTTTTTAAAGATAATATGCAGGCCCAAAAGGCCTTAAAATTGAAACACTTGAATAGAAGAAACTGAGAACACAACATTGGTCGTTTTGGTTGTAAGCCCTGATCCTTCTGTAGGAGTTATGGGAGCATCTCCTTCTTCAGTTCAGGCACTGCTTGCTATGACAAAAGAATGACTTCAAGAGAAGGGCTGAAAGTGTTCATTGAAGCAGTGAGGTAAGTTACTGAGTTGGGTGGGTTTTGTGTTGGGTTTACTTTATTATTTTTAATATAAGTTCTCAGTGATTGCTAAAACTTTAGGGTTTTTTCACATATTTGTAATGGATAGAAACCCTGGCTATTTTTATATTGCTTTCCCTCAGACTAATAAAGCATAAGCTGTAAACAGTGGGAGTTGCCATTGAGCTGAGTTTGTGCTGCACCAATCCCTGGGGCAGCAGACAGTTCTCTAATGCGTAATGATACGGTGACCCTGCAACAGTGATACTTAAACAGATAGTTTCAGTACATTAGGAACTTCAGAAATAAATTTAGGAAGCACTTTTTTTTTGTCTTAGCATAGAAAGTAAATGCAGATGATGCTAAAGATGATACTTTGTGTCATCATAAACATCTTACAGCTTTTGCTTTTAAGAGGAAGCAAGAAATATTTTGTAATTAAGGTAGAAAGGGGAAGAAATGGAGATCTGCAACAGCCTTTTCAAGGACCTCAAGTCTTGTGAAGGGTATATAGTGGAAAGTATCGAGATCTATATTATGCTCCAGAAACCTGTGATAATGCTTCGCCTACATTTGACCCTTTCTATTTGGCCTCTTTCCCTACCCACCAAGTCCAAGTGAAGGAAACATGTTTGCAGAATTTGGCCAGTGAGTATTTAATATGAATACTTATAGCTTCTCCTTGCTCCCCAGAAGTAGCTTCTGAATTTATAATAAACTGAAATCTCAATCTAGAGCAGTTTCAATACCAGCATAAGGATGTAATTGATTAAAAGCAGACATAGATGACAAGCTCAAAGTAGATGTTTACAGTTGTTGAGATTTCTCCAGTAAAGTGGCTTTTTTTTCTGCCATTATTCAGAGCTGACCATATTAAATTTTCATTTAAGTATCTTCAAACATGGGAAAAAATATATACACAGTTAACATTTTCTAGTTACAGATTATTTAGATTTTATAGACTAAGCATTTTACTCTTTCACAAATATATTCATCTTTTGCTTTATTCTTAGCAACAAGAGTGACTGTACCTTCTTGGTCTCCTTGCAGAGCTGACCCAGAAGTGCTTTGTTTCATAAATTGAGTTGGCCAGCCAGAAATAGTAACTACAGCAACACCCTCAACTCTGGTATCAACTTGGGTTCTAAGGGCTTGGATCAATGTCTAAGCAGTCCCTGACTTTTTAATTAAATCTGTTAACCATCTCCTTCTTCCAACTTCTTGACAGTTTTAAGGGAGAGGTGGGACTCCATTTCAGGCAGCATTTTTACCTTATACTTGGCACAAATCAACACAGATGAAGCCTTTGTACAGAACCAAGGGCAGTTACAGCTGAGGTAAAGCAGAATTGGGGAAAGACTGCCTGTAACCATAAGGTGCAAAATTTCAGAGGAAACACTGGCTGCCCTTTTCTATCATAAAGGTCTGAAATGAGCAACCAAAAGTTTCTCGTGTTTATCTCAAGACCTGGTCTACAATAACTAGTTGCATACAAAAATGGATAAATTACATTTAGAAATGTATATTTAAATAGAAAATGAGGAAAACCTTTGGAAGTATTCTTTGTCATTTAACTCAGGGAATTTTTGCAAACACCCTTTTAATTTTCAGTATCATGTGTTAAGCAGATAGGGATACATTCCATCTATCGCCGTCTGTAACATAGCCTCTTAACATTAGTCTTGGCGTAGTTGAGACTAATTATGTAACCAGCTTGCTGAGATGGCTGTGGCTAAACAGTCTTGCATACACTGGTACATGATTTTCTTCTTTTCTGGCAAACAAAATGAATTCACTTGTAAAAGAAAAGAGCCTTTGAATACTAAACTCTTCGGGGGTGATGGTGGAAGGGGAATGTTTAAGAATGAGCACAGGTAGTAGGGAAAAGAAAACAACACTAGACTTCTCTATAATTTCTGGGATTTCTGTATATAAAAAAGTGCTGTCAGATGCAAGGGAAACACACATTGAAACTGAGATACAGCAAGCCAATGCCAAGATCTGTTATCAGTTTTCAAACTCCTTACCATTGTTAAGAACTGAAAGTAGTCAGGAAGATAGGAATGCTCCTAGAACAACTGTAAGTGCAGGAGAGGCAGCATAATCTCAATCTTGTTCTCCTGAACATGCAACCTGTCTCACCAAGGCGATGTGTGAAATGGCCAGGGAGTGAGAAAATGGAGTGTGATCAGTATTTCAGAATGTGTCGCACAGGTAGATTGCACTGAGATTGTGTTCTGATAGGCAGCAAAGGGAAAAACCCGAGACACGTTCTGTTTTTTCCCCAGGTTAGCAGATAAATGTATTTTATGTCAGATCCATTTCAACCATTCTCCCTATCTCCTCGCCCCAAATTCACTCTTGAGAGAGAAGGCATATAGCAAGTACTTAGGGCAGGTAAATACAGGCTGGTATTTTTTCCCCAGCTGTGAACACTATTACAGCCATTGTGAACTGGAAATTGTTCCTTGATCTTTGGTTCTTGATCTGAGAGTGATGAGTTTAACCTTGTTTTGAAGCACCTTTTACTTTCAGCATCCAGAAATGCCCTTTCGCATGTTCCACAACTTCTTTTCAAGCACTTATTTTTAGAACACAGGGTGTCCTAAATCTCAGGCTATAAGACAGTGATTATTTGCCATCTCCACGTGAAGGGACACGGTGATGTGTTTTTGTCCAAATAATCTGTTAAGACTTTTTACAGGAACAAGCATTACTTGTAAGATGTCAGACTTCAAAAGGCAATGTATGATGCTACACAACATTTGACCTTTGGGGAGTTTAACAAGACATCCTAAAATACATCTCATTCTATAGCAGCATTATAGATGAACTGTAATCTTTTTTTTTTTTTTCTTTATTAAGGTTAATTCAATCTTCAGTTACTTAAATATGCTCACCTTATTCCTGCTTTTGTTAGGAAAAGCTGTACTTTATGGTAGTATTGTTTGTAATCAGTCAAGTTAAAAGGTATTTTTCTTCTAAGATCTTGAATAGTCATCAGAAATTTATTGCATAAAGTCCCTTCAAAAATTCCACCAACTGTTCAGTCTCACTCCTACCTGCACCATTCATTCTGTAACATGAGGTTTCCCCCTAGGCCCCCAAATGCCTAAGAACTTGTAATAACCCACTTCACCTTTGGAGGAGGAGTGAGAGACATTCTTAATGCCCTCTTATATCTAAAAGAACTTCCATGCAAGTGCACTGAATGTTAGACTGTATTAAAGGAGAAAATAAGCTCTTGTGGAGCTAAAGAAAGGCAACACAAGACTTGGAGATGAGATTCATTTAAGAAAGGGATGGCTTTTAGTTTCCAGGGATTGATTTTTATTTTGTTGAAAGCAGCCTTTGGGGGAAAACTGCAGTAATCTTTATCCCAGTTTGCCAGCTTCTCCTTCTTATTCCAAGTGTGTGCTACCATAATATTCATGGCTTGTGTTGGAGGTGGTTACCTCTAGAATCATTTATCCTGAGTTGGAAGGGACCCACAGGCATCATCGAGTCAGACTCCTGGCCCTGCACAGGACCATCCACAAGAGTCACACTGTGTGCCTGACAGTATCGTCCAAACACCTCTTGAGTTCTGTCAGGCTTGGTGCTGTGACCACTTCCCTCTGGGTGAGAAACATTTCCTAATATCCAAACCTCCCCTGACACATGTCGTCACAGAGATCATACAGCCCGAAGTACTACAGTGCTGTATGCACTATATGGGCCACAATCTGGCCCTTTGTCTACAAACTCAAAAGCTGTCAATTTTCAAACTAAGCACTTGAAATAACCACATCTGTAGAACAAGATGCAACAGAACCCAAATAAACTTCACTCTTCAAACCTCAATCCATCCAGTATCTTTTTCCTGCCTCCTTTTTTTTCTCTACCCCAAACACATGGACTAAACAGGCCAATTTGAGTTGATCTCTTCTACTTCCATCAGTGGTGAGACTGTAGTACAAATTAGCACCACAGGTGAACACCATCACTGCTGTAAATCCAACAGGTACCACCTTGATACCTGAATAAAAGTCTGTGGAAGGACCCAGCCCAATGTGTACATTCAGCAAGATTAAACTCTTCAGAAGTCTCATCTCCACATACTCTGTGCCACTTCAGGCATTAGCTTAAGGTACCTATGTTCCAAGCACAGTAGTCCTAGGTTTTCTCTGTAGCTAACAAAAGCCAAGTTCCTGCAGAGGGATTCTGACAACCAGGGAACTGGGAAGCTGGAGTAACCATGCACCTAACTGCAGCTATTTTAGTTTAGGTTCTTGAGTTGTGGATTATACTGTGGGGGAGTTACATAAAATCAATGATTAGCCTTAACATAATGGCCCACATACATCCTTACTCAAAAGTTTTGCTTTGTGTGGATCCAGATTTCCAGCTATTTGCACATGTATTTCCTTCTGTCTCATGTGAATTGTTTGATGTTCAGACTGGTTCTGGAGGAAGTTGAGTTTTCTTTCACAGACAAGTCAAATAGATAATACTTTAGTGATTTCAATTTCAAGAGCAGCCAGAGACTGGACCAACAAGTTCTGCAGGTTGCCTTTGTCAGATCTGGTCAGGCAGAGGAAACCTGGGCAACAGCAATAACCACCCCCACAGGAGAGCAGGCTCCACCCTACCAGATCAGTTCCTCTGATACATAATCTAGAGGATAAAAACAAAACATGTTCCCGAAAGTTGAAACATACAGAGGTAAAGGTAGTTCTTGAATCAAGCACACTTTAAGAGTGAAACCCTCCCCCTCCCCCAAAACCAACCAATCAAAAACCCACCAAAAAAACCCACCAAACCACTTTATTCTGTCATTAATTTTTACTCAAGTTTTCAGCCAGCAAGGAAGTTTTCTGCCCATGATAATTTCAGCAATTCTGTTATTTCGCACTAATGGAGCTCCTGTCATATTACAACCAGCTCTAAACAGAATTCTAACTTTTTTTCCTTGTTCCGTGTAGCAACTTCTGCAGACATCCTTAACAAAAACATTTAATAAAGAAGAGACTATAGAGCATGCAATCGTATCCTAGTTTACAGAATGATGCACGTGGCACAGTACTCCTTTGCAAAGGGGTTACTTAATAAAAAAAAAAGGAAAACAGCACCTATCTTAAAGTGGACTCAATATTTTCATAGGTAAATTTTTGCACTGCAAATTAAGATAATATAATTAGAGCACAAGAGAGGAAACCTTATTTTAAAAATGCTTTTTCCTGTGAAATCCAAGTTGCTGCTTTTTCATGAACTGTGGAAAGACAGTCATCCTTAAAACTCAAATCTGTTATGAGACAGTGTTTGTCAAGATGTCCAACGGCTTTTTCAGTGAATCTTTCACTTTAGTTTGGTAGCTTACAGGGCATTATTAGGTATTATGATGAAGCTAACAATGAATATGGCTTTCCTATGTTGATAACATCATTAGGTTTCACACAGGCACTCTGACAGCTGAGGGGGTTACAGTCTTGCAGATACATTAATACATCTTTGCACACATAGATTACATATCAAATTATTGCCGTAGCACAAACCTGTTCCATTATGTATTTTATATAGGACAAATAGGACATACCTGTGCTATGACACAGAGAGCTACCTAAACAAAGTACACAGTTTTTACTTAATACCGCTAAACTTGCAGGTAGCCTCTCTCAAATGTATCTAACAATACAATTCAGTATACTGAGTATATACTGACTAAGAATGCAATGTAATATGTACAAAACAGGACGGAGCTAAATACCAATCTGTACAAAGAATTTCCATGCCTTTCCACAGAAGCTGAGTTGCAGTGCTGGAATGATAATGTGCTGCAGTCTTAAACAGTTCAGTCATCAGCAAAATCACATCAAAAGACTTACTTAAAATTCACAGTCAAGATGATAGAGGAAGTTTTTCCAACAGTACTAATTTTGGTTTCAAGTTTAAAGTAAAAGGAGGTAGTGCAGTAAGGTTCAACCCAATTTTACTGATGCCAGGTATATTTGCCAGTGGCCTATGGGTTGTCTTGTAATGTGATATTTGAAGAGGGTTTGTTTCCATTAGTATATGTGTGTAAGAAAACATCAGCTGGTCTCCTGGCTTAACATCTTCTCTTTTGTCATACCTGTAAAGAATAAAGAAGGTTTATTTACATTAACTCCATTATTTCCGGGACACATAGCATTCAATATGAAACACAAAAGGAACTGTAACATTCCCAGTTATATCTCTTGATTAAACTAGTACTAAAGGAGGAAATTGTATTTTTGAAGAGTTTAGGGACTCTGTCATTCCATGCAGGTTTTTCTGCTGCTACTGTGATATAAATCAGGATTCCTAGAAAATTTCTTACTAGTCCCCTACTTGAGTTCTGTGGAAAAAGGACACCAAAGCCTAAGACTGTAGGAAACTGGACTAATTTTTACATTTTGCTCCACCGGAATTGCAGTTTGGTTAAGTGTGGAGGTTTTTTTCACTGGTGAGTTTTTTTAATAATTAAAAAAATACATTATGAGGTATTTTAGCAGAACCCTTTTTTCTTCTAGTAGTCATACATTAAAGTAGGAGCCTCAGAAAATAGCATGGAGAAGACCTCATTGAAGTCTGTAGAAAAAAAAGAACAGCCTGACAACTAAACTACTAACTTGGCACTTGTTATTTCTGAGTTCAGTTCCCTGATCTACTATATGTTTAAAAGTAAAAATAAAATATTAAATAAGTAACTAATGAGTTCTAGAACTATTTAACATGTACAATTACAGTTATTTCTTAAAAGGACTTATGTTCACTCTAGCTATTGACAGAGTTTACAGGATTAGAAAACAAGTGACTTTGCGCTTTGGCAAGGATATGACAAGTCTAGGTTCAGTTAGTCACCATCAGATCTAAGCCCAAAACTGAAGTTCATTATCTCTCTGAGCTGTATGAACCTCTCTAATCTTCTAGAAATTGAGATACATCTCCTTCACTGTCTCATGAGGACACTCTTCTGCTTCACAATAGTTATTTATTCATTCACTGGGGAGAGATTAGGTGCAATTTATAGCCCAAGGGTTAGGATATGGATACTGGACATGGCAGCTTGATCAAGTCCTCAATCCAACAACTTCAAGGGAGAAAAATGACATGAGTTCACCCCAAAACACTCCACAGACCAGTTAACCTCTGTAACCCAAGTGAAAAGCAGTGCCCCATTCTTCAGCCTTTCCTTTGCCCTGTTCTGTGAACTGTTTACTACTAGCATTTGGAGCTCCTAATTTTCAGGCATCTGATTCTTCCCATGCGTTTCACAAGCATCTTACTCAAGGCTGTGGCTTTCCTTGCAGATATGGACACTGGTAGGGAAGCAGTGCAATCCCAACCCTACATACCCTTAAATGCACCTAGGATTAGATGGAGCCTGCATCTTTGGCAACACACGTCTTTGCAGGCCTGGCCTCTCATCTGTCTGCATTCTCTAAAAAAAAAATCTCTACGGATATTTTTATAACGCTCCCTGACATAGCAGTATTTAACATTTAAGATATTTAAAACGAGAACTTCACAGCAATTTTTGTGTGGATTGTTAACTAGAATTTTGGCAACTCAAAAAAGACCCCAGGCTGACAGAATCCAGTTGTCAATAAATACACCATATAATGCAGAATTTGCACACCAAACCGGTGCTTTCTTCTTTTAAAACAATTGCATGCTGATTTCACCTGCTATTTCAAAAAATATCACAATATCCCTTAGGTTGGTACAGGCATCCAAACTGGCAGAAGGAATGTCATACTTTGTTAACAACTTTACCAACTACTAATTTTGCATTTTCTTCATCAGCAAATAAAGGGCCTTTCATCTGGCTGCAAGCATTTATGAATTTTATTATTTTTAAATACTTTAAGCTTACACAGCGTATCTATTCCTGTTTCAAAGAGACTCACTAATTGAAGGGAAGATTGTAACACCTGTCATGTGGAATAACCTGCATCAAGCTTCCTTCTTCCCTTTAAAGAAAAATAATGGATCACTTGCATTTTTCTTGAGGCAAACAGATCTAATCTGAGTATGCCACTGAAAGCTGTTAACTTTAAGACACTTTTATTTATGGATTGCAGTTATCCTGATGAATCATCAGCCTTCACAGCCACCCCATCCATAAATCTGTTTTCGCCTGACGCACACTGTCTATGAAGATGGTAACTTAGTTTTCACCCATCTGAAAGGCTGTCACTTCCTTGGATAAAGACAAAATGGACAGTTGGTGTCACTAAACTTTGCAGTACTGTGCTGTCAGACAAACTGGTATGTGTATGATGCTCAGCTGTGGATTTTGCCTGTTTTTTTTAATGTGAAACTTCATGATGAATCAGCCCTTCCTTGAGGCTTTGTTTTGCTGAGTACAGATAAAAGGGGGACAGACAAACTGCTACATAGCTGCAACACTAAGAAAGATCTGTCAGTGACAAGGATATTATTCATTCACCTTCCAACCCCACTACACTCTGCCTTACAAGCCCAAAATAATACAAAACTTACCACCTCAAAAAGCTCATTGAAATGAAGCACTATTTGGAGAGCAGAGTTGTATTGAGGGTAGTGTATGTATTTAAGTATATTCAAAAAAACAAAGATTGGAACCTTTCAGCTATCAAGCATGTTCTATCCCTTGTATTCAATCAGCTTAATGTCTTCTGATTCGTGGCTTAAGCTTTTTCTGGATCGAACACACAAAAATCCAAGTTGAAATAAACAGTAGATAGGTAACTGTAAAGGCTTTAAACTGTCCATATCATCATGAGAGAGCTTGGAAACAAAATAAGGCATACCAAGATTGATGATTTTTGTAATTTTCCCAGAAGCATACTCTTCCCTTTTCCCACTTTATTTCCAAAGTATTTTTATCCCTAAATATACCAATAATAAAATTAAGTTTGTTCATCTGATCCTGAATACTGTAACTGGGGAAAAAGAACTCCATGCTCAGAGTACTTCTTGAAACAAAATTTGCTTGCATTGCTTTTGTTTTGTGCAGTTAAGAATGGAGGCTTTGTGTCACTTTCTAGTGAATCATTTTCATTAAAATGACATTTTAAATTAGAAACCTAAGCTTCAGCTGAAGGCGTGGGCCTAAGAATCAGAAAGGTACCCATTTTTTGGTTTGCATCCTGAAAAGCAAACGATGCCATCCCACATCCATTCCAATATTTGATTTTTAAAACTGTCTATCACTGCTGGTCATAGTGACAAAGCACTCAACATCCTTCTCTCAGAGCTAATGAATGTGCCCATAACAGCAGCTTCAATGCCATCTATGTGAAGGACGTTCCACACAGACTTTCAACATTAATATGCACGAGCCTCACACTGCCACACATCATTCAAACAAACAAAATGAGAAGACACCCCCACAATTATATAAACTGTTCTGCCAAGAGCAGAAAAGTGTTCATCTACAGGTCTGTTTTACAAGATCTAGTGGGGCATCAAACGTAGCTGCATTAAATATAATGGTGTTTTAGTAAGCTAACAACTTTTTGTGCTGTGTCTGACATCTATGGAATCACTGAATTGTTATGGTTGGAAAAGACCTTTAAAATCAAGTTCAACCATCAAATTAGCACCACCACCACGTTCACTATTAAGCCATCTCCCCAAGTGCCATATTCACTACTAGCGATGGTGGCTCCACCACTTCCCTGGGCAGTTGGTTCCAATACTTGACAACCCTCTCCATGAAGAAATTTTTCCTAGTATGTCATCTAAACCTCCCCTGGCACAACTTGAGGCCACTTCCTCTTGTTCTTTAAAAGATTCTATGCTATTTAGGCAAGTCAGAACCAACCCAAACAAAAAACACCGCTGTCCTCTATTTCTGAAATGGTAGCACTGCAGACACCAAAATTCTCAGAAGATGCACATTGTTCTTGACCTGCCTTAATAAATATGCTGTATCAGAGACTGTGTTTGTAATGCTTGTGCCTGTGCATATACAAGAAAGGAAAAAGCAGACTCCTGTGTTCAGATCAAAACACCCCATTCATAACATACCTCCAATCGGAATTGATTTCTAGAAACCGAGAAACTCCTGTTTGTGCTGCAGCCACATCAATATGAACAGAGACATCTACATAAATAAAGAAAACAGAATATAGTTTCAAAATTCTCCTAAGAATACTCTGATTAATAATAAATTAATAAAATAGTAACGAAAAAGATGCATGTGGCTAGTGTGAAGTAGTAGCATCCAATACATGAAAAGATATACTAGCAAAAAGACTCTGAAATTAGAATTAGGTGAACATATTTCAAGATAGCTTTACATACCTGCTGTTGAAGGTACCAACTCGTGCAACTTCTGAATTGCCACTCCTCCAGGATAATTGAAATGTGAAACATATAAAGATGTTCCTGAGTAAGCAGCATTAACTAGAAGATGCATTACAACAAAGAAAGATCCAAGTTTGTACAGCCAGGATCTCCGATAGTTATTCAGACTGTTGAGGAAGAAAAAAAATGAGAATAAACTGTTAATTTCCTTTATACTGGTCATTGGCTACCATGACATAACTGTTATGGAAATTCCACTGCTAAATAATAAAGATAATGCAAATTTTATTAATCATGTATGGCATGCATTTATTATCAACTTCTACTAGATTTAACTTCTCGTGACATTTAAATCAGAATATTCTCAATAATAAAGCTACAACAAGTTCATCAATAAAGCTAAGTATTTCTGTGTTTAAAACCTTTAGCTTTCAATTTATGTTCTTTCAAAGAAGTTCAGAGTTTAACTTCACTTTGCTTACTCAATACACCCAAATAAAACTATTTAACTCTATGTTTCATGAGCCTCACCTGTTTATTAAACTTTCTCCTGAGTTAAATTATGTTAACAGCACAGTTGTACTCTGGAATGTGTCTTTTTTTCTGGTGGATAAAATAAACTGAATTGTAACAACCTAAGAGTAAAATCAGGGCTCTGTTCTCAACTCTGTTCCAGACTTGCCAAATGGTCTTGTCAGAGCATTTAGATTTTATTGGTTTTCACTTCTCTCTGTGGCTGGGTACAATGACATAGGTCTCAACCTCCTTTCTACAGCATATGAACAACTCGAGGTGATTCAGAGTCCAAAATGGAAAAAAGTGAACAAAAATAGTAATACTACTTTTTTTTTGCATTTTCAGAGGAAAAAGAAAACAACAAATAAAACAAAACCAACAAATAAACAGAACTTTGAACTTACATTCGTGAGCACATTTTAGCAGCCACTATGTTGAAGACAGGGAAAGTATATATGATAAAACGCAGCTCTTTGTGTGGGAGAAATGAATATAAGAAAATAAAGCCCAGTGCTGGAAGAAGTAAAATCCGAGTTCTCTTTTCTGTTACACCTAAAGGTACAAATATAATGCTGCATCCCAAAGCACGAGGCAGGGCTGAATAGAAATACCACAGGAAGGGAGAGGTCTTCAGGTTGTAAAGGAGAGTTAAGGATGCTTTCACTACCAGCAAGTAACTATTCTCTACTGTAGTACACACAGATTTGGCAAAGAAGCAGTATACCTTTTGTACACACATTCTTCTAGGCCTTTGGTTTCCTACTTTTGGAGAACTAAAAGCAGTTGCTTAACATCATTCACATGACCCAACAGACACATGTCAAATGGCACTAATGATAGGCAACATGAAAATCCAAGGGGAAGAAACCTGGCTTTACACAGGTAGAACACAAAGAGGCAAGACAGAACAGTCAGTAAAGTTATAATTTTTAGAAAGATGTAAGAAACTGACTCTGTGTCGTAAGTTTCAAATAATGAAATACTAGATGAAAAGTAGAATTTAGCACCCCAGCTGAGTCTCAGGAATAAGTCACATCAAGTCTTTGCTTTGGCTGGTAGTGTTATTTTAGCCTGGATGTTTCAAAGGATACTCCCCAGTTGGAACTTTTGTTTAAAACTGTGTTATACCACAGCACTTTCCCCTCAGGCCACACAAGTTGCCTCCAAAATAGAGAATCCACAACAACTGTTAACCCTAAAAGAAAGAAATACAAATTTGCATGAATTAAAAAATAGGAAAAAGCAAACTAACACATCCAAATAGCATGTTTACTGATGAGATCAACATAAACTGAAACATGCATTGTAAGCCTCACCCAAAACCACAGAGAAGGTTGAATCTGTCTGTCTTGCAGTGGAAATGGAGGGAAGGGAGGCACTTCTTAACAGAAGTCTTAAAAGAAGCACGTTAGGTATTAATTCAATTGGGATTCACCCTACTCCAACCCCAGGTGTGAAAAGCAGTCGTTTAATTGATGTTTGTTTTAAAACAATATTAGAGCATTAAATTTAATGAATCATAAGAAGACCAAGTTACCTTCAATAGTACTAAAAATTTTTGTTATTGTTAAGTTCCAAAAAGCAATCTATAGAATTTTGCTACTATTTATTAGGTGGGAGGGAGGAGGAAGATAAGAGGTGAAAGTGAAAAATGAAGAGAAGCAAAACCAACAGCCCCATCTCCTCCACTCCACACCTCTGCTCTGGTATTTAGGAATATTGCTCAGAGAGCAAATGGGAGTGCCAGTGATTAATTCCCATTGGACATCCAAACTCCTACTGTTATGAGGTGCCTCCAAATGCACATGGCATGGTCACTTAAGTGTTCCTATTGTCCAAGCTGTGGAAGGGGCAGCAGATTGCCAGAGGTCATCATCACATATATGACAACAGCATTTTTAATTAGATAGGCTGGCAGAGAAGCTTAAAGCATTTATGTGCATATGCATGGGTCTTCCATGGACGGGTAGAGACAAGGGGATTTTTCAACCTCTCTAGCATGGAGATCACTTAAGCTGTTAAAATTAATGTAATAACGGAACAGAATTGAACTGTAACTCTCCTCACAACCCTCTGTTGCATTTTATCTTAGGAATTAAGTTTATCACCATGGCAATAGATACTACAACTGATAACATGCAAAAGGTGCTAATTATACTGAAGTCAACTTGCACATCTAAGCCTCTTTAAGATCAGGACGTTATACTGTAAGCATTTAACAGTGGAGGCCACAGTATCTATTTCTCCTCCATGCACACCTATTTCCCCACGTGGAAATTTTCAAAGAAATAAAAAGTCTTGTCACATTACTAGCAAATGGAATCAAACTAAACAAACTAAACAAACAAACAAAACAAAAAAAAAAAAACACCAAACCCAAACTCAAACGAAAATACCAACCAAAGCAACCCCCAAACCAACAAAAAACCCACCAATCACAAAAAAAACAAACAAAAAGAAAAAAAACCCCACCTCAAAACACCAAACCAACCAACCAACCAACCAACAAAAAACCAAAAAACAAACAAACAAACAAAAAACCCCAAAAAACAGCCAAACAAACAAACAAACCCTTGTGGGCTGTTTACCAGAGAAATCACTCAAAACTCCAGACTTCCTTTGAATTTAATGTCATTTGTTTTCATCCAAGCAAACACTTACCCAACCAAAAAATTCCGGCAGGAACAGCATGGGAAAGCACCTTGAAAATGGAGATTCTTTTAGTTAATAGTGTCACCAGGAGCATGAGGCCTAAGAATATGCAGAGCTCTGATCTGAAGACTATAATTGCCAATGCTGAAAACCAAATGAATGGCCTTTGCTTTTGCTGTATCCAAAATGTCAATGCCAGGAGCACTGCAAATGAAAAAAAAAACACAAAACACATTGCCCAACATGTTGAATTATTCATTTTCTAAAGGACAACACTATTCTCAAATCTTCTTGTTCCTCTAACTTGCCATCAATATTCTCTTGGTCTTCCTAACATGTCTAGTCCAGAAATTCTTCCTCACTTAGAAGAAAGTTAATTTGGAATAACACACAGCTTTATAATGTTGATGTTTAAGTAACTAGGAAAAATATAACCACAGAAGGAACACGTGAGAACTCTTTCTAGACCCTGCATTTAATACCTTTTGAGGGGGGAAAAAAGAAAAACAAACCTTAAGGGAGTACTAAAAGCCTTTCGAACTATGATTCATAATTAGTATTGCTTGATATCAGCTGAGCAGTTAGTTTATTCTCTTGGCCAAGTATATTCTATCTTCATGGTAACAGAACTTATTTCAAATATGGAAGTGAGACTACAGACCACAGCTCAGGGAGAAAGAACTACAAATTCATTTGAGTGATTAGCTGGAGACACACCATATCTATAGATGAAGTGGTCTTTACTTTTTCACAGTTTAAATCACTACATAGTAAAGTGGTCATGATCTTAAGGAAAATGTATGAAATACTGATAGCACAAACATGAAATAATTTGTATTTTTTCAGTATCTGCAGAAATTATCTGTTTATTACTACACAGTTTTTATCTGACAATTCATCTGCTTTTGTTTCTTAGTTCTGATCTATACAGTTCTTTCATCAACCTCATGATTTTATTAGCTGAACAACTTGCACTGCAGCATTTAGTGACTCAGCTAATACCTGTCACATGTGGTTAATCTTCCTTCTCATCATCTCTGGGGGAAAACCATATCTATAGAGAAAGGTTTTGACTGATTTTTTTTCTCTTTGAATGCAGAAACTGCTGCATTTGTAGAGACCTGCAGAAGAGGAAGGTGGAGAAACTGCAGTGTGTTCCACAGTCTCATGAGAAAGCCATTTCACTACGTTCACAGGTTTTTTTGAACTGCAGGTATACCTAGTGCCTTTTCAATAGCTCTATGCTTTATGCATTAGATATGTGTATTCAAAACTCTAGCTAATTAAAGCCATCTGACAAAACCCACATACACTCAGATTCAATAAAACTCAATTCAACAGTCATTGTAAGCACATGTGGTTAAAAAAAAAAAAAAGAAATCAGAACTTAACTTTTCTTGTCTTGCTATCACACCATTTAATCAAGCACATGCATTAATTTGGTGTGACCATACTTTTTCTGTGCTTTAACTACTGATACATTTGAGAAGCAGTTTTATATTTTAAAATTATTCCTGTGAAATACCTACCAAAAGGAAGTGCAAACACATTAGGGAGGGTTCGTGTACAGTAAAACATCAAATGAAACTGAGTAACAGTGATGAGACAGAAGATTGATGCTGTAGTTGCTCCAAATTGTTTTCTAACTTCTTTCTGCAGCTTCCATAAGGTGTAAATCACACTGAGCCCCAAGCTTCCTCGGACTTTTAGAAGAATAAAAATGGGAATTAAAGAGCAGTATCAGACAGATCACTGATGAACAGCCAGGTTATATAATGTAGTGGGACAAAGTTCTGAAGAATAATACCAAAGATATCATAACGTAAGCATCTTCAAAGAAACAGAAAACAAACAAAACTCATTAGTTTATTTATTCTAATCCACCTTGAACTGGCCTGGTCCTTCTGCACAAAGATCAATGCTTCTATGCACAAGTTAAACAATATTTTGCGAAGCATACAAGGAGTATGTGTCAGAACACATGGGAGTGTATTTTCTGAAGCTAGGTGAGACAATTGCTTTTTCTACACTGTCTGACATTTGTTAGCACAGATTTTCCCTATGCCATTAGTTACTCCCTGAAGAGGAAGTGAAATGGCCATGCTGGCCTCAAGTACCTGCACTCTGCAAAATCCCTCATTGCGGAAAAAAATATCACTTATTAACCATTGATCCAAACACTGAATATAATAATGATATCAACCATTAGTGCAGCAGTAAAAACATCTCTATTTTGAGGATCTAAAGTTCTCATACCTATCAGCTGGGAGTAAAACTTGGACATTCTCAGCACAGAAAGTACATATATAGCTGGGCTGGAAAGAGCAGCAATAAAAATTGGTCCAAGGAACGTTCTTGGGACAACTCCAGGAAATTCATGATGGTCATACTGAAAATAGGAAAATCCATGAAAGATAAGCAAATCAGAAACAAAGGAAAATAAATCATATTCACACTGCATTTATCCTACTCATAGTGCAAGGAATGGCAATCTCTAATAGAGTCCAAACATGAAGACATACTTTTCAATTTACCTTATCCAAGTCCAGCTGGTGGTACACCACATCATGGATAGCTTGTAGGTTAAAGCTTTCCTCCACTTTTGTAAAAGGGCAGACAGTTAAATGAACAAAGGCCACAACAATAAGCAGCAGCAGCAATGGGAATGACCGCCCACTTGAGCTCCTCTTCTGACCCATCTTGGCTTTGAAATTCAGAAATATTCTATTATTATTTGAAAGAAAATGAGAAGAAATTAGATTAATAATATGGCATGAAGTGTACAATCAGAGAAAGGGATTGCATGGAAAATGTTCTACAATTTAAACAAAGACTAAAATCAAATAATCCATGAAATTTTTTAATACATTCAGTGAATTAAGTAGTCAAAAACATATTCAGGAAGCATTTCAGGATTTATGCTGCCTTCTGTAAACGTAATGGTTTCAGTTTTCACCTAAAAAAACTCAAGACAACACAGACTCCACCCAAGAAAGTATTTCCCTCTCCATTCCATACTGCTCCCACTGCTGAGAGCATCGCCTCCATTATGTCTGCGCTTTGTAGGAGAAATAGCTTTGCAATTTACTCTCACTTTAATTGTGCATTGGATTTACACGTGATCTCAAGAACATGCTCTCTCATTTGTCGAGGACTCCAAAAGCAGTAGGAGAGGAACCATGAGGATGAGGAATTGCTTAGAGCAGAGTACTTCAACCTCCTGAGTTTGCCAGCAGCAAGGTCTGGGACTTGGCAAGCGAAGGATGAATCCCCTCTGGCACCCACACCATGTGTCACTATGGCATGAGACAGTCTGAACCCCATCCTTCAGACTTCTACCCAGAAATGAAAGCCACCTCTCACAGCGCTTCATTTCACAACACTGCTGAGCCATTCTTACGGTGGTATTTATGCTGTATTTTATCATTATGGTAAAATCATGTGTCCAGGCAATGCCAGAGTAAATCTATTTCATGTTCTTCTAATTTAAGCTTCTCAGTTTTTGTATGTTTACAATTTAATAAAAGACAAATGATTTTGGTTATTGTTATTCTTGCTCTGTTCTCACAGGAAAAAAACTTCAAAAACAGCATTTTTAAGGTACAACTGGGATTTTGGTTAGAGATGTTTTCTCCTGTGTTTTGGTCTAAATATGTCCATCAAACAGGTGTAAGGTAGTAGGATCACTTAGCAACTACCTCCTAGAGTTACCTTTTCCTGAACTGATGTTTGTGCTGCTTACTAGTAAAAATAAATACAAGCATGCTCATGTTCCTTATAGCAACAATAAATCCCGGAATTTGTGTACGACCTCTAAATTGCATGTATCTGGACATTATTTTATGTATCTCACTGACTGCATCTTGTTCTCATCATTGCCCCTGCTACAGACTATAACTGAAGCTCTAAGCCTGAGCTCAAAGACAAGACAGTTCTGTAGTAGATCCCTTTTTTTTCATTGTTAAGAGCCTAAACAAACACAATGTCCCAGGAACCGGGAATAAATCTTTTTAACCTCTGCCTAGTACAACAGAATCCTAGTACAACAGAATCCTTTTTCCATTGGAGTACTAATGGGGTATGGGACTGACATCAGGAGCACCTGAAGAAGTGTATGGCAGGCATTAAGCCTCTACACAGGGCAACTGATCTCGCACAAACTCTTGTCTCTAGAAGGCAATCTTGCTTACCAAGGAGAAAAATGGACACTGGAGGGTCAATCCACCACAGCACACAGCAACACGAGCATTTGAGTAGCTTATGTGTCAGGTGAAGCAGCATGTAGATATTCACCAGTAAGGCAGCTATTTGGGACCGCTAATTCACAGCTTCTTAACATTTTAGAGCCAATAAATCTTTGGAAGAGGACCCAAGTGCCAAGAAGCTCTATTTTTTACTTCTTAACTGCATCAGAACTGTTAACTTCACCAATAAATACCTCATTCATTATCCTCTGACCATGCTACAATACAGCCCGCTCCTAGTATCTTAGCTGAATAATCAGTCCCCAACTTCCTAAATCAGAATGAAAGTGAAGCTACATATCCCACACAGTTTATCACAAAGCTTCTTTTGTCTTGTTGACTCCAGTCCTTTTGTATGCCTGAAGAAAGTAAGCGTGCCAGCACACTCATGCATGTTGAAGATAATTATATGCATTATAAATACTGAGATTCCCCAAAGGAAAACATGCTAGATGATAAAAAAAAACAAAGCATGAAGACAACACCCAAGTTTCTGAGATAAAGCCTAATAAATTCAGTGGTCTTTTCAAGACTCAAGATATCTTGCTCTGTTGAAAATTGATGCCGACAAGCCTCAAAATTCAGGTGGAATTTATCAAGAGAGGTAGACTCTGAATTTGATGATTAAAATAAATTTTACATATAAAAGGAAAATAGTTGCAATTACAGTTTTTATTTTTTTAATGCCAAACCCACAGAGAAATTTTCACTTAATAAAATTATTTTAATAAAGAAATTTAGAGGAATAATCGTAATCAAATACATATGGTCTTGTCCATTGTTAACCTTCTGACAACTTCAGAACAATCTCCCTCAGGCCTCTGAAATAGATGCACACTGACTTCCCCCAGATGCCTACATCAAGACTGAATCAGAAGAGCGGCAATTTCGAACGCAAAAAACTCATCTCTTCATGGAATTAAACAGGGTGAAAAAAAATTGTGTTTTGACTTTAAAAAAACGGGCTGAAGTAGTTTCATCAGCGATGGCTCGTTGCTGTTCTGTACTCTTCCAGTAGAAGTGTCATTAGTTCAAGTGGACTTCCTACTGTCCTCCCATGGAAAACCCACCATATTTTGCTCACTTAAGTTTTCGGACACTTTTCACTATAAATATGAGAGAGTTTGGCAACCAAACTGTACGTCAAAGCTGTCTGCAGAGACTCGCTCCCTGACACAGAGGCATCTGAGCAGAACCAAGAACATCCCACCACAGGGGCCTCCCTCTTTGGCTTGATCTAGCCTTGGCAAAACCCATGTTACACTATCTGAAATGTTTATAGTTTTTCTTCCTATGCTTTAACAGCTCTTACAGTTTTGCCCTGAAATTAACTTCTCAACGAGATCAGATTTAAACCTTGAAGTTGCTGGGATTGTTTTTTCATCTTTTTTTAGAATAAACTGCACAGTTACTATTCTTATACACATTTACTGATGAGTTTAGCGATTGGCTAAAAAAAAAAAATTAAGACAAGACAAAAAGAGAAGAGAAAGCTGAGACGGGAAACGAAGCGCCAGACACGGCACCAGACACGAAGGTGAGATGGAAATGTGGAAAAAACGCCACTCACCTTCGGACTGGGGAAAAAACACCCAAACCACCCCGAGCCCAGCCCCGCACCCCGAGCCCAGCACAGCCCCGCCCCGCCCCGGGCTCCTGCGAGCGGCTCCGGGGGCACCAAACACCGCCCGCTGCTCCTGCGGCCGCCCCCGCTCCGCAGGGCAGGGCAGGGCAGGGCAGGCACCGCGCACACCCCGGGGAGCGGCTGCCCCGCGCTGCCCGGCCCCGCTCCCGCCGCGCCCGGGGGGCGGAGAGCCGGGGCGGCCGCCTGGCAGCGCCCGGCAGGACTGGCGGGAGCGCCCTCAGTCCCGGCTGCAGCGGGGCTGCGGTGATGGCACGGGCCGCGGGCGGCCTCCCCGATCCCGATCCCGGCTCCCTCCTTCCCTCCCTCCGGCCCGGGCAGCGCCCGCGGCACGGCCCAGCCATCCCATCCCATCCCATTCCGGCCCATCCCATCCCGGCCCGGCCCGCACTCACCGCGCGCGCGCCCACGTGGCTGCCCCGCGGAGGGAGCCGGCAGCGCGGGAGCGGCGGGGCCCGCCCCGCGAGCACATGACGCCCTCCCCGGCCGGCCATATTAGGTGAGGGCAGGGCACGCCCCCGGCAGCACAAGGTCTCCGAGGCGGCGGCTGCCAAATGCAAATGGCGGATGGGCCTGAAGCCTCCGCGGAGTTCGCGCCTGCCCTCTCTCATGATGGCGGCGGCGGCGGCGCGCGAGGTCGGTTGCCACGGCTCCCTCGGGCGGCCCGACCACGCCCCGCGCTCGGCTCGCCGGGCACGCGGGGCGCTCCCATTGGCTCGGAGCGTGGCGGGCGCTGATTGGACCACGTTCCTACGCTCCGCCAACGGGCACTCGCGTGGCCGGGGCGGAAATGTGAATGGAGCTCGCGCGCCGGCGGGGCGGGGC